>VZTN01033432.1:624549-709830 GCA_013400515.1 Erpornis zantholeuca | reverse complement strand
CATCGCTTTCTCCTCGCTGCGGGTGGGTTTGGGCGGCCCTGCAGTGCGGGAGCAGACATGGAGATAATCCCTTGGGGGAAAGGTTGTTTATTTTGTGCAGTGGGGGTTAAACCCGCTGGAGAGGGGCAGTGTCGGCAGGCCGGGCCCGGAGGGGAAGGTCCCTGCTCGCCGAGGAAGCTTCCCGCCATGGCTCCGTGCCCGACATGTGCTTCATACCCCGTGCGCACCCACCCGCACACCCCGCACATGTCCACCTGCCTCTGCCTGTACCCCACATCTCCGCACGTGCTTCTCTCTGTACCGCACACACACACACGCTCCACCTGCTTCTCCTCCTGCCGTGCCCACTGTGCCACACACACACCCGCCGTGCCCACCCTGCCGCCCCGCACACGCATCGCCACAGTCCCACGTGTGCGGGGACAGCACCCCGGACTCGTGCTGCTGCTGGGGAAATGCCCCTGCTCTGGCTGTAGTCAGTCGTGGAGGTCCTGACAGCTTTGAGCTCGGGGTATGGGCATAAAGGACATAAAGGAGTCGTAGCTAAGTCGGGAGCCTCTCACTGCTTCTGTAAGTGTAGGTAACAGTGCCCTTAATACTTCACCTAGGGACAGCGCAGTCGAGTTTTAGAAGTGAAAGCTTTCCCGGTTTTTTCGTGTTGAGCACGTGGGATGTGCTCCAGGAACTTCTGGCTGGGAGGCTCCTTCCTGCCTCGCACAGGGGCTGAAGGCACATCCCACAGTGTGTGCAAATTTCGAAAGCTCACTGTAGTCTTTGTGTTAAACAAGTGTTGCCAACTCCTTGTCCTTTCTGTAGCGCTCCAGAATGGTAACTTAATCAGTAAGGAGCAGGAGGTACCCACCTGAAAGAGAAGCGGCAGTGGAGCTGTGTTAAGGATGATACTTCCATATGTGCCAGATGGATGCGTGTAGCAGTTTTCAGTTGTTGTTTTGTGTCTGGCAGTTACTGAAATAAGTCTTAAAGGGCCGTATTTTCATTCTCTGACAGTTTATTTGCTTGGTTATTATACGTTTCTCATTTCTGGGCTGGGTGCAAACCTTTGGTCTGTGACAATTTACATATTTGAGGGTGCTTATGCAGAAGAGCAGTAATTAATTTTATCCAGAAATTGACTAAATGAAAGTTACTAGATGAGCTGCTTGTGGTCATGTAATTTAATTCTTAGTGGACCATTTTAATGAAAATCTCACAAGTGTGGGGTTTTTCTATTTTCTTACCCCAATTTTTGAATGCTACTGAGTCTTCAAAAGGATTTGGTTTGTGAGGTAAAATACATTGCGTAAAGCTAAAACCCAAAACTCATTGAAGCACTAGTAAAATCTGGAAGTGTAGACTCTCTTTCCTGTTTGCCACTGAGCTGTTAGGTGATGCTGGGCTGGCTGCAGCCATTCCTGCACATGCCCGGTGCTATCCAGCTATCAGAAGTATGGAGATTTTTGCTAATCTCACTGAAATCTACAGATTAAAAGATGTAAGATTTCTGCAGAGAAATGCCAGACTTGATCCACATTCATCTCTAATCGAGGTGATTTTTGTGCTCTTCAGAGCGTGTTCTGTTGGTGCTGTTTGCCAGCAATGACTCATATCCCTCATGCAGGCAGGCTTCAACATCCTTTTCCATCCTCTCCCTCTGCCCTTCAGAGATGAATTTTGGTTGAGAATTAAGGAAACTATACCTAATTCACCTTCTCTGTGCCATCATTTTCTGTGGCAGGATAGCTAATGGGTGTTTATTCACTTCTGCTTTGTAAGGCTTGGCAGGATGTGGGTTGCAAAACTCAACGTGTGCTTAGCAAACCCTCCTGAGGAAGCAAGGAGCTGTGTGTGTGACTGAGCAGAAGCAGCAGTTGCATCTGGGGCTCTCTCCCTCCACATCCTTGTCCCCACAGGCCTTGAGCTGTGGGGCATTAGGAAGAACTAGACCCGAAGGAGCAGCTCTACAGCCACTTGCTGACACTTTCCTGTA
This sequence comes from Erpornis zantholeuca, assembly GCA_013400515.1. Taxonomy (NCBI): domain Eukaryota; kingdom Metazoa; phylum Chordata; class Aves; order Passeriformes; family Timaliidae; genus Erpornis; species Erpornis zantholeuca. The sequence continues at coordinate 707,843 of VZTN01033432.1, read as the reverse complement.
CTTCCATTGCCATGTCAGAAGGAGCTGTGACTGCAGAGAGGCTGCTGGACTGAACAAAGTACCAAATGCAATGGCTCGAGAAGGAGTGACTCTTCCTCACGTTTGGAAGTGATGGGTGTGTTTGCATGCGTGAAAGCAGGGATTTGAATGGAACTGGTCAGATTCTCACCTGCTCTGCATTTCCCTCTTGTAAGGTGTTAGGGTGGGCAGCAGGATGTTCTCCCTCTCCCTGACTCGCCTGGCTGTGCTTTCCCAGCAGGGCTTCAAGCTCTTGTAAGTGCCAGCACGAGCTCAGAATTGGGCTGAGGTGTCCTTGCTGGTAAAGTGAGAGGAGCTGTGCTGCTGTGGCTCAGGTGTGTGTGTGTTACCTGAGACTCTTGGCTCAGAACCAGAGCAGGGGTGTGAGCGTGCAGCAGAGGTGTTCTGCCAGAGCCCAGGAGGCACATATATAAAATAATGTTGTCTCTCCTAGCTGATGTCTCAACATCAGTGCAGGTTTACTACTGAAAAAGCTTTTTCTCAGTCTGAGCATCCCCTGCCTGGAAAGGCAGACAGAAAGGATTAGGGACTTGTTGATTTTGGGCAACTTGTCATTGCTGAACACCCATGAAATAAATTTTTTAAGACTTTTGCTCATTTTTTAGTCCCAAGAGTGACTATATAAACTCCCTGGTGTTTTGGTGAGTCCAAACTTCCCAAACTCTTGGAACTTTTACTGCCCAGCTTCCCTCTGACTACATATCTGCCCAAAAGTCTGATAAATTCTAAAAGATCAGATCAACAGAGAGTCATGGTGCAGCTCCACAAAAGTGGATTTTTGCTGATTCAGTCAGCTAAGTTTAGTTTGAAGAGCTGGCAGCACAGTATAAAACACTGGAGCAGTAACAATCAACAGAGAATTGCTAGGGAGAGAAAATATGTGCCTGATCTTTGAACCAATTGATAAATAAATTAAGTATAATCTAGTGAGGTATTGACATGTGGTGTTACAGAGCAGTCAATTAAAGAGTGCAGGGTTTGGGTAGATGTGTAGCTCCAATCTTGGCACATGGCTCTGGGGCTGGGGCTGTGATGCAAGTCATGAATGAAGCAGAAATGAGTGAGAGGACTGGCAGCCTCTTTGCAAGTGCCATTCATCCCTCAGCAAGCTGGATTTTATTCTGAGGGAAAGAAGTACTGGGGACTTGGGAGCTTTTTTCCCCTCCTCACTCTTCTTTGCAGTGCTTCCTCCCTGCCCTGCTGTTTCTTACGGGCGCTGGCATGGGATCCAGAGCTCGTGCCAGAAATGCTTCCCATTGCTGCCTTCTCAGGATCTAATTTTGCCCTGTGACAAGCCCAGCTCTCAATGTCACACACTGCCACGCTGCTGAAGAGCTGCTGTAGTTGGCAGAGGTTATAAATTGCAGTTTTTGTCATTCTAAACCGAAGCTTCTTCTTGCCCATCTGGGACCCAGTAGTGATCCTAGAGTAGTGCCTCTGTAATTCCCAGCCTGGTTGATTAATGCCTTTGCCTCTCTGTGCTTGGCCCTGCAGCCAGGTAGCTCTGAACAGAATGTGCTTTTGATACTGCTGAATGATAGAGGGGTCAGCAAATGCTTCATATGTTCTGCTGGAAAAAACACCAGTCATGCAGATTGCTTTTAAATATGAATCCATAGGAAACCGAGCCTCAGAAAGGCCTGCTTGAGTAAAATTTCTATTAAAAAAAGACATTCAGCTGATACTACACCTCTTAAACTACTGCTAGAAGCCAAATACAGTCTAATCTCAGGTTCTCTGCTGCAGTGACAACTAAGAGTTTCCAACTGTAAAAGCTTGAAAATTCCTTTAAAATTGTGGAGTGTATGTAAGTTTACAGTTAAAATTTAATTTTTCTTGATCTTTGTTCCTCCCTTTTTCTAGTCTGAAAAGTATCCTCTAATTAGATACAGTTTTACAACACTGCTATTAGTGCGAAATGCAGTGGTTTTGTATTACAATTCATAGCCAGATATTAAAAGAACAAATACAAACCACAGTGAAACCCCTGTTGTGTTGTAAACACAATCAATTCCAGACTGCAAGAATGCTAAACCCTCAAATTAATAACAAAAAAAATCTAATGGCAGAGAATATTAAACAGTGTAAAGAGCTAAATAAAAGTGAATTTCTACATATAATACTTACTTTAAAATACCTGCATGCAGACTAATAAAATCCACATGCTCAGCTTCAAAAGCCAACCAGCCAAGTACAGGAAAAGCCTCACTGGTTGTGAATGCTAATGTTGTTTAAAGAAACTTGCTGAACGTTGGAAAACTGTTTTGTGGTTGCCTGAGACCAAGAGAGCAACAGGAAAATAACTAATTACTCACTTTTAATCTCTAAAAAATAGTTTAATTTTTTGGAGTGAAGCTAAGTGTGCTACTAATACAGAAAATGATATTATTTTAGAAACAGGATACCCTTCTATAAAAAATATGCACATATTTGTGTGTGTTGCTTAGGTATATAGAATAGATAAACAATTTTCAGGTTTAAGCTTCTAATTGATGTTTAAATTGCCCATTGCATACTGCTGTGGGCTGTTTATTCCTTGATCAGATAAAATGCTTTGAAATTCTGGGTCAGCAGTTGGTACTGTTGTTTCAAAATCCTCTAAAACTACTCCTTATGTAAGCAAAATAGTGTTGGGAGCTTAGGGTTAGGAACAGGGTTTGCAATTTCATTGTAGTGGCTGCAGGCAGAGGTCTGTGCTCACCTAGGCTGCAGCAGTTAACTCTCTGATAATTGACTGGGGTGTGATGTGTTATTTTTCAGATAGATACAGTTTTAGTTAAGGAGAAATTTACTTTTTTGCTGGATTTCTTGGTTATGCCAGTAAGAGAAGGAGGTAAAACCTGTGGGTGGTGGGATTCAGGCATATTGTTGATTCAAGATATTGGTTTGGAACTCCCATCTCACTCCTTGCTTTGTTAGAGAGTTTTCCCTATACATCACATGTAGGCATTTCTGTACATCCTCCAGAAAAAAAGGCTAAACCCATGCAGCTCCCCCATCTTTAGCAGGAGGGGATCCAGTGCCCTCCTTAGATTGCATTTACCAGATAGTGCAGTGTTTTCATCAGAGCTGCTCTCATCATCCAGAGAAGCAAATCCCACACAGCTTTGTCACCCCTCAGTGCTTGCTGTCATTGTTTTGGTCCTTCAAAGGGCCCTTGTGAGCGGCTGTGAGTGCAGCTCCCGACACAGAGCAGGGTGTTTGGGGCACTGGGTTCTGTGCCCAGCTCAGGGCTGTGAGTGCAGCTCCTGACACAGAGCAGGGTGTTTGGGGTGCTGGGTTCCCTGCCCATGCCAGCTCGGGGCTGTGAGCATGGCTCCCGACACAGAGCAGGGTGTTTGGGGCACTGGGTTCTGTGCCCAGCTCGGGGCTGTGAGTGCAGCTCCTGACACAGAGCAGGGTGTTTGGGGTGCTGGGTTCCCTGCCCATGCCAGCTCGGGGCTGTGAGCATGGCTCCCGACACAGAGCAGGGTGTTTGGGGTGCTGGGTTCCTTGCTCAGGGCTGTGAGCACAGCTCCTGACACAGAGCAGGGCGGTTGGGGTGCTGGGTTCTGTGCCCAGCTCAGGGCTATGAGTGCAGCTCCTGACACAGAGCAGGGCGGTTGGGGTGCTGGGTTCTGTGCCCAGCTCAGGGCTATGAGTGCAGCTCCTGACACAGAGCAGGGCGGTTGGGGTGCTGGGTTCTGTGCCCAGCTCAGGGCTATGAGTGCAGCTCCTGACACAGAGCAGGGCGGTTGGGGTGCTGGGTTCTGTGCCCAGCTCGGGGCCATGAGTGTGGCTCCTGACACAGAGCAGGGTGTTTGGGGTGCTGGGTTCCCTGCCCATGCCCAGCTCAGGGCTGTGAGCATGGCTCCTGACACAGAGCAGGGTGTTTGGGGCTCTGGGTTCCCTGCCCATGCCAGCTCAGGGCTGTGAGCACAGCTCCTGACACAGAGCAGGGTGTTTGGGGCTCTGGGTTCCCTGCCCATGCCAGCTCAGGGCTGTGAGCATGGCTGGGGAGCAGCAGCTGCAGCCCGGGCACGGCTCGGGCACAGGGCTGTATTTCACTGCCTCTGCAGTTAGCCCTCACATGTGTAGTGCTGCCAGCTCAAATTCACTCTCGAGAGGCTCAGGTTTTAATAACCCTTCAACTCTTGTTGTTGTTTTATCTTGATGTTTTTGGCACGCTGGAAGGGAGAACCATTACATTCCCTCTGTAATGCCCTGGCCTGCTCCATGGTTTCAGGGGAAGGTTGTTTCATTCACTCTGGGTGCTGAGCAGGAGAAACAACCAGACTAAATCTTCTTTTTCCTTAAATTTCTTAATTAAGAAATATTTCTTCTTGTTGTTCAGAGCCCCTGTCATAGCAAGTGTATATAATTGTGATGTTCTGTCATTGGGGAAGGTTCTGTTTTTTTCAGAACTGTTTCAAACTTACTTGGAAAATACAATAACAAGTGGTGAACGGAACTTGAGGTAACAAGTGTTTCACCTTTATCCCAGTGTTCTGGATGTTCTGGATGTGTTTTCACTTGTTCCACACCTCGGAGGTAATCAATAGTGAGGCCAAAGGCTTGCAGCTTTGTGGAGTAGCTGTGTGCAGGGCTGGAGTGACTCAATTGCCTTCAGCAGTGACCTTGCCATGGTGGAGAGAAAGCTGTGCTTGCCCTGCGCTCTCCCCTCCCTCAGCCCACGCCGGAGTCCTCAGGAGCTGCTGCTCTTCCCAGAGTCCTGCCGGGGTGCAGCGTGTCCCGGGTGAAGGGTGTGGGTGGCTTTGGGGCAGAGCTGCTCTCCGTGTGCTCACTGGCCCCAACCCCGCGCAGGTGGTCCACGCGGCCGGAGGTGGCGAGCATCGAGCCGCTGGGGCAGGACGGCTGCCGCTGCTCGCAGAGAGCGCGGGTCCAGGCGCGCTCCTCGCAGCCCACGCGCCTCACCACCATCATCTCCGCCGAGGACACGCGTAAGTGCGGGCTGGGCAAACCTCCTGGGCCTCCTGCTCTGCTCCGGAAACAGAGCAGAGATTTGGGAGCGCACACGCTCGCTCCTGTTCCTGTGCACAGTCATTTGTAGACTTTCCGTGGGCGTGGGTTTTCATTTCTGCCTGCCTCGGGTAAGGGTTAATGATTTTAATGATGCATCCGGGAAAAAGGTAATTCTTAAAAAAAACAAAAACAACCCAAACCGAAATCCACCAATAGAGAGGGGGGGACTGAAATATAAAAAAATATTTAATAAAAATGCCTAATGCAAATTCAGATACTTTGCCTTTGAAAGAGCTGGAAGTTGCCTTTGTGTCTGTCATTCAATATACCTGGTTAGTTTTTTTATAGTGACAGAGAGGCAAAACCAGATGGCCAATTAAATGCCTTGCAGTCTCTAACTGAAGGAGTTTATGGGGGTTTATTGTCTGTGGGTAAAAGTCATTAATTTCTCTGGGACATGAGAGCACTGTAGCAACTCTGCATAAGCACTCCGAGACAACCTCTGTAAGTGTCAGTGTAGATGGAAATCAGAGTTTCTACAGATCTGCAGTTCAGTGAGCAAGGGAACTGTTTTTCTTGCTCTCTGAGCCACCATTTGACCACGAGTTTCTTCATCGAGGTCATGACCAAGTTTCAGTTCCTTCGGTGTCAGTGTCTTGCTCCACTGGCTAAATTTGAGGTGCATCCTGACTTATTGATGTTCTTGATGAGCACATCCAGTGTTGTGATTTCTTGTGCTCTTTCTGATGTCTCTTCAAGTGACTGGACAAGTGCTTCGCTGTGATGCCATTGTTGATTTAATTCATGGCATTCAAATTGTGTCCACAACGAGAGAGCTCTACCTTGAGGATTCACCACTGGAGCTCAAAATTCATGCTTTGGATTCAGAAGGTAAGAGATTGGCTTGGAGGAGATGATTTGAACCCAAGTGGAGAATTTTAAGGGGGTTCTCTGGATAATACATTGTGAAATTATCTGTTATTTTTTCTTTTTGTCTTTTGAGCAGAGGTAGTCTAAAGAATTTTGCAAAAGGATGTTTTTGTGACCTTTCAGGTATCCAACAGCAGGTTTGGAGGTGATGTTTGAGACCAACCAGTCTGTTAATTACTACACAAACACTTTTGGGAGGCACCATTTAAGCTCATATGAGTCAATGCATTTGGACTGAGTGCATCATTATTTAGTAGGAGCAGAATACTTCTGCTTTTTGTAGTTTGTAGTATCAGAGAAAGAGCCATGATCTGATAAGAATTCCATGCTTTCGAGTTCTTGCACACTTTACACACCAAGCAAGAGATTTTTAGGACAACTACTGAAAGTAAATAATTTGTCAAGCAGCTATAAAAGGTTGCATTAATTGTTGTGGGTACTTACTGAGCCCATCCTACTTGTGATTGAATGAATGCCAGATGAAGTATGGTGATATGTTAATAATGAAAAGCATATTTGTTTTTATCCTATGTGTAGTGCTGGATTCTTGGCTTGGTGTTTGTGCAAACTCAAGGGTGCTCCATGGATCTTCTTGTAGGGATAAAACAGAGAAATTTCCTTCTGAAATAAGTCACGGTTTATGTTCCAGGAAGGCTCTGTGCTTGTTCTCTTTGTTTCATTCTGGTTGTTTGATTTGTAGGGAACACTTTCAGCACCTTGGCAGGGTTGGTGTTTGACTGGACAGTGGTGAAGGACCCAGAGGCCGATGGCTTCTCAGACTCCCACAACGCCCTACGGTAAAGCCATTTCCTGTGCTCTCCAAAGCCTCTTCAGTTTGATGTGTAAAAGCACTTCCCACATCCAGGCAGTTTACTCAACTTATGCCTAAAATAATAATGCTTATGGGTCCATTGTTGGGCTTTTTGAGTGTCTGCCTGCTCGACAGCCTGGGCGCTCTCATCTCTGTTTAGTTTAACTGATAGTGTTAATGAGCAGCTCTGGCAGCTCTAATGCAATAATTAGAAATAAATAGAGGCAGTTGTTGATCTTGCTGAAACATCTCGTGCAAAAGGAAGATTTATCAGTGAGATTGTTATTGCTGGATTTCAGCAGAGTTTTATTTTTAGATTTTTTTTTTAAGGAAAAGGTCCCCTTCCATTTCAGAACAGAGTTCTCTGAACTTGAAGATTTTCAGGTGTCTGTGGACACTTGGTTCTGGTGTTGAAATTCCTTGTGGGGAATCCAGTTCTACAGAGCAGAAAGGTTAACAGCCAACTTCCATCCTCAAACTGATATTCCAAATACTCTGCAAGTGGAGTGGGGGGAGCAAGCAAGGCTTTGCTACTGGATAAACACAGGCTCTGATTCTGCAGCCTTAGAGAAGCAGCACTAGCTGGGGAAAGCCTGTTAAGCTCATAATACACCTGAAGCTGCAGGTATGAGTGAGAGAGAGCCAGAGGGAATGGCTTAGTGGGACCAAGTCCTAGTCCATACAGAACTTCTTCTTTCAGTGTAAGGATTTGCTGATGGGATTTTAACCAAACTGATATTGGTACATGCTCTACTGTTAGCATAGCTATGATAACATGAAGATGGTATCTACAGGGTACAGCTTTGCAGAATAAACTACAAACTGTCATAGATATGTCAATATCCATAACTGTTCCCTGTGTGGCTCTGCTGGGTGTGCTGTGGAAGTGCAGGTGAAGCCAAGCAGATGATGTGCATACAGAAGGTGACCCTTTGTAAAACATGCTCCTCTTTCCATTTCCTGTCATTTGCCCATTCATGGCCAGTTCCTTCCCTCTCTTTTGCCACTTTTCCTTGAAATTCCTAACAGTTGCTGCAAGTCTTTTGCTTGTAGATGATTTTCATAGTAATTTATTAAATACATCCTGGCTTTTTGAAAGAGCTCAAAGTTATGTTCTGGGTTTCTTGAACTGTTGCTTTTATAAATGTAAGCTTTGGGTCTTGCACTTCAGTTGTTCTACAATACAGAGAGTTTTTGCTGTCTCACCTACTGTACAAACTGGAGGGGTCATTGTAGACAACATGTGCAGTCTTCTGATAGCTCACAAGCAAGCTTCAAACAAACTTATCTGTCACAGAAATTAGCTGCAGATACTTCGAAGAATTGGTAAAATTTGGATATCTGGTCCCAGGCAAACATCTTAAATTGGCTTAAAAATAGCTGCTGGTGGTGTTTCTGTGTGGGTTTACAAAGGTTGGTTAACAATTTTCTATTCACTTTTTGATTCACTTTTCAGTATACTGAAGTTCTTAGAATCCACTTACACCCCACCCTCCTATATATTGGAGATGGAAAAAGTTGCCAAGCAAGGAGATACCATTCTGGTGTCTGGAATGAAAACAGGGAGTTCTAAATTAAAAGCAAGACTTCAGGAAAGCATCTATAAGGTAAGAAACTTGAGTTTATCCTTATTTTTTTAATATTTAATCTTGTAGCCCAGAGTTCCAGAAGTGCTGTGTGTTTGCATTGTGGATGTCAGGGCAACACCTCTGTTGTAGAGGGCAGATGTCACCCTGGGAGGCAGGGCTTGTAGCTTGGCTAGTTTTCTGGTTTAATATTTCTATTTCTCAATTAGTTTTGAGCTGATAGTGTGAGAGAAATTGAAACAATATTGTTCTGTTCACAATTTTTAATCTTTCTGGTTAGTAGTTCCTTTCAGTCTTTCACTGCTGCCAGACTGCACATTTTCAATGAACATCCCTCAAACCAGCTGTAAGGGAATTTCTATAATTACCTGTTGTATTCCTGATTTCATAGACCAGTGAGCTGGATGCAGGTTCCTCAGTGAAGTTATAATGGAGGTGCTTCTGGAGGTGCCATGTTTTACAGGGGGAAGGTGGATTTCTGAAAGTCTGAATGATCACTGAGCATCTGCCTCAAGTTTTTCTCCATTCTCCAAAATTATCTTCATACAGACATGATTTTTTTCATCATCCCTGCACTGTGTGCACAGAGCAAATCTCTGTACCATTCACTGTCCCTTGCATTCATTGTCCTGTTGAGGCAAAATTTGAGATGAAAATAAAGAGCCAATTGCAGCAAGTAATGTTTTTTACTTCTAGATTCTAAGTTCCTGTGCATGGTCTGTTTCAAACAAATGAGCTGCTTTAAATGTGGTTACTTTTTCTCTTTTTTCCCCTTCCATCAACAGGATGTACACCCTGCTGAAGTCAGATTGCTTATTTTGGAAAACATCCTTTTAAATCCAATATATGACATTTATCTTCTGGTAGGAACATCAATTCAGTACAGAGTTCAGAAACTGAGGCAAGGGAAGATCACAGGTTTGTTCTGTTCCCTTGTATTTTTATTTTTTAATGCTTTGTGTGAATTTTTAACTGCTGAGAAATTTTTAATTGTGTTTAAACTACTTTGTTAATATTTAATACTGTTTTCCTAAGGCACACAATGGTACAGCTGTTTTGTTCTTTTAGTCAAAAAAATTTGTGACTGTTAAGAATATACTCTTGCAGATTTGTCAAGGATGTAAGGACAAGGGTAACTTGGAACAGGAGCTAACACTGTCATTTTAGATGTTGACAGTCACTAAGGAACTGACTGATTTTCTTACTGAAATCAAATTTAGATCAGTAACTTTTCTAGCAGAAAATGTTTTGTTGGCAAATGGATTTGCTCCACAAAGTGAAGCCTTTATAAATGTGGGTTAGCTGGCTTTGTGCCCATTACAGAGTGCAGTGCCTTGAGTTTTCTCTCTTCTCTCATTTTTTCCTTTTTTCTGTTTTGTCTTTTTTTTTCTTTCGAAGCTGGAAATCAGTTGGATGTGAGATCTTAATATGAGATGATATTAGCTGGGAGTTTCACAGACATTAAAGTTTGGCAAGAAGCTCATTTGTGTGTGTGTGTGTTGATAGGACGACAGAAGTGCTGTTTTTACAAGACATTCAAAATACTGATTCCATTATCAGCAACAATTAGCAGCAGCCAAACACTGCCACACCTGCTTTTACTGTTTCATGTGCTGTTTTACCTCCAGAAATAGCAATGCCCTCAGATCAGTACGAGCTGCAGCTCCAGAACAACATCCTGCATGCCGAGGGAGATCCCTCCCGGCCAGTAGCCAAGCTGGACCAGGCAACATCCACGGTGACTGCACTGCAGCAGGGGCAGACCAACCTCGTCCTGGTGCACAAGAGTATCCTTCCCTGGCAGTGCCTTTCCAGCCACCCCTCTGTGGCAGGGGACAAGCTTGCCACCCTTGGCAGCACAAAAAGACAAAGTTGTCCTCGTTGATTTGTACCAAGAGTCTGGAAATCGGCGCTGGTGGAGCCATGGAGAGCAGCACTGCTGTGAATTCAGTCTCAGCAGAGCTGTCTGGTGCCTTGGAATGTTTTAACAAATTAGGTTGGCAAAAGATCACTCAAATCATGTTTGTTCCCCTCGGTCACTGTAGAAATGTGTTGGGGCTTTATTTAATTTTTATATTTCAATCATCATATTCTCTAGTGAAACCTCTCCAAAGCGCTCACTGTCTTGCAGTGGAGCGGAGATAATGTTTATTTGCAGTGTACAGTTAGCTTTAAAATAGCCAAAGAGGCACGAGGAGTCCCAGGGAGAGGCTGAGCTCTTCTTGACTCGTGCTGAGCTCTGTGTTCCTTGACTGAGCCCTCAGGTATCCGCATGCAGGGAGTGTCCAGGCTGCCCAACAGCACAGTCTACGTGGTGCCTCCTGCATACCTGGGTTGGTACTGCTGCAATCTTCCTGATGCCTTAGTGCAGTTCCTCCCCTCGTTTTTGTGGTTTTCATGCTGTATCTCCACACTTCCTTTTCTCGTGGTAGTTTTCGCAGAAGAGTAATTTTATTCATAAAAGCAGCTCCATGTGAAATAGGTTTTATGTATTTTCTTTTATCTCTGTAGTCAGCAGTTTAAAATAATGAATGTTCATCTGCAGAGTGTGGGCACCAGAAGCAGAATGCTTTTCTGCATTAGATAAAGAGGCTGTTGGTTTGTGCTGTTCAATATTTCCTGTTTTGCAGGATTTACAGTTCATCCAGGTGACAGATGGGTCCTGGAAACAGGCAGACTTTATGAAATCACGATTGACGTGTACGATAAATCAAGCAATAAGGTGTATTTATCTGATGTGAGTTGAAATGTTTGTATACTTTCCAGTCACTGTCTCCTAAATCCCTGCTTTGAAATTATTTGTGTGATTTCTTATTTACATTGAAACAGGACAGTGCAAAGCATGTTGTTTCTTGCCTTTTCCTTTTTTCCATTTGTTTTGTTGTTACTTTTTAGAAAGAGAGCACTCTGGGTGATTCATGTGAAATTATTGGAGTCTTAAGTGCTGTAAGTGGAAAAAAAATGGAAGTTGGACAATGTCCTTCAGGTTGGATGAGGCTTGGAGCAACTTGAAATTGTCCAGTGCCACCTCTGCCATGGCAGGGACACCTCCCACTGTCCCAGGCTGCTCCCAGCCCCAGTGTCCAGCCTGGCCTTGGGCACTGCCAGGGATCCAGGGGCAGCCACAGCTGCTCTGGGCACCCTGTGCCAGGGCCTGCCCACCCTCATGGGGAAGAGCTCCTTAAGTTCTGTATACTCAGTACCAAATGTACATAGTTCTAAAAAAACTATAAAGAAAATTAAATTTAAATAGTTCATTTGCAACAAGAAAAAATTTTATTAAATTATTGCTTTTCAGAATACTGGAGCTACAGGAATATTATTTTATTTGCTCATAATTGCTTTTTGGGATACAGATCTGAGCTTGAGCTAGAGCTCAGTAGTGTGCTGTTGAGGCAGTATATTCAAGTGTTCTTTTGTGTTTAGGAAGGAAAAAATTAAAAAATTACTGTAAAATATGAATTATTTAGTGGTATAAATATAGGTACTTTCATGTTGAATTACATGTTGCTGATAATATAAAAAAACCCCAACTTTCTGTGGAGTTAATGCTATGTCTAAAGGTAAATCTTACTGAAAGACTGGAACTTCCACAGGGAGAATTCTAATGAGTTTCAACAATGTGTCTTTGAACCATGTTATTAAACAATAGTTTGCTCATTGACTTGTTGTGTGTTTACAGCTTTCTGTCCTCCTTTAACATCAGTTACCTGTGGCAATTTCTATTTTTTATTCTGGTTCTAGAACATCAGAATCACTACAGAGCTGTCCAAAGAATACTTTGAGGTGCTGCAGTCATCTCTGAATGGATCCTACCATTACGTGGTGGCAGTGAAGGCAGGTCTGACCACCATTGATGCTGCACTGACATCAGTAGTTGATCAGGTGTGTCTTTGTGAACACTCTCCTGCTTCTCTGCTAGGCCTGAAAATAATTGAGCTGTGCAGTGGGGACTTCATAGCAAAAGGAAACCTGAGAATTACATGGGTCTGAGCTGCCTTTGTTTGAAGAGATTAAGAACCAAATTCTAAAATCCTTTCTTCATGAAAACTGTCAATTGAGTCAACAGAGGATTTCCTTAAATAAAGACTGTGGGAATTTGCTCCCGAGCATGTGGCAAACTCCTGTTAAGGCAGTGGTGCACAGCACTGATTTCTTTTCTCGTGGCAGATCCTTGTGCTGGGCAAGGGCCTCTCACAGGCTGAGGGAATTTTACACTTTATTGTGGTAGGATCATCACTCTCATACCCTGGCCTTGTTCTGCAGTCAGTTACATTGGGGAAGTTTGCTATCAATTGGTAAGTGACCTTAAACTCTGGAATGACAATCTGCCAAATGTATCAGCCTGCACATTTCTCCAAATTAATATTCATTAACTTTCTGCTGGTTGGGCAGGCTGCTGAATGTGTGGCTAACTAGGGCACGTGGTGTGGAAGTGAGTTGCTTTTGCTTGAAACTTCAACACTTCAACCCATTTGCTGTGAAATCATTTTGGTGATTCCTTGAGCAGGATTTAGTAGATCCTTGAATGTGATAAGCCATGGTCATTCTCTGTGTCAGAGATGTTCTCTGCAGTGGAAGGGCAGCCACTGAGAGCTGTTCCTCCTTCAGGAGTGCAGCAGCAGTGTGTTGTGGCAGAGGGTTGTGGCACTGCAGTGACAGCAGAGCTGGGAAGGCCAGCGTTTGTGGGGGTTCAGCAAGGGCTCTTTCAGGCTGGGTTTTGTACAGAGTGGGATGAGCAAAGAGGAAATGCAGGTGTTAAGTGTCCAGATTGGCTCTCCAGATGAGGTCTCAAGTAGGAGTAGTGGAAGAGTGTATTTCTTCTTGGTGTTTGCCTTTTAAATTAATGTGGGCACCTGGATCTCCATAGCAGTAGCACTCATTTAGTACAGTAGCACACCTGCTGCCAGGAGCTGTTTGCTCACGAGTAACTCTGTTCATAAGTGATCCTAAATAGTTTTCCTTCCTCTCTGAGGTGTTTTCAAGGACTTGTCCGTACGTAAGGAATAAACACAGACTCTGGGAAGTTCCGTGGTGCCATTTATAACTCTGTGCTCTTGCACTTTGCAGGATGGAGGTGTTCATACCTTACCAGTTCCAGTGCGAAACCAGCAGGATGTGGAGATCTATGTTCCAATATTTCTTTTACCCAGCATTCTGATGTTTCCTTGGCAGCCTAAAGCAGGAGTCTACCAGTACACCATCCAGGTATGCCAGAGAAGTACCCAGCTGCAGGGAGTGTTGCTCAGGCAGGCACAGTGAGGCCTGAAACCACTGACTTAGGGTTGACTTTGGATACTTCAGGCACAGTGGCATCCAAAATGTAATTTGGAGGAACTTCAGGTGATGTTATTTACAGAAATTACTACATAGTTTAAAAAAAGCACCAAGGAACCAACAAATATAAAAACCCCACTGACTTTTGTCTTCCCTTCCTCTCTCCCTCACACATGCACCATGCTCCCCCCATGCCTGGAGTGGTTTGGAATTCTGGAAGCATCCTATGTGCAAAGCTCCACAGCAGTCATTAGAGGTTGCTCTTCCTTGGCAAGGATTGGAAATATGAATGGGAGTGTGAAGTGACTGCAAAAAGGGCACGACAGGATTAATTAGCAGCACTGTGCCAGCCTTGGACATCAGTATTCTTCACTCACCATGCACCTCGTGCTCCTAATACAAAGTTCCAGGGAGGAAAAGGCCACAGCTCATTTACAGAAGGAATGTTTTCCATGTGTTTCTTAGGTGTGTCCTTGCTCCCAAGCTGTAGTTACTCCATATGCTTCATGAAGCAAATGGTTTGTCTTCCAGTATCTCCAGTCTAACTAAGGACAAGAGAGCTGTGCTTTCTCAGGCCAGACTCCTATCCTAGACCAGTGGTCCCCAGCCCCTGCACTCAGGTGTTGGATGCACAGTTCCTGCCTCTCCCTTTCAGCACAGAGTAGTGCCCAGTTTTGGATCTGTCTCAAGTAAACCATATCCAAAGAGGGCACTTGGTGCCAGGCTCTTCTCCCAGGTAACAAAGGATAGGATGAGGGGGAACAGCCTCACATTTAGATTGAATATTGGACAAAATTTTTCCACGAAAGAGTTGTCAAGCACTGGCACAGGCTGCCTGGGGTGGTGGTGGAGTCACCATCCCTGGAAGTGCTCAGAAATCATGGGGATGTGGCACATTTTTCAGTGCTGGACTTGATAATCTCAAAGGTCTTTCCCAGCCTTACTGATTCAGTGATTCCCTGAAGAGGATCAATCTCATAGGGATTGAACTGCATTCTCCAGTGTAAATCTAAAGGTAGCTCTGTTGAGTTAAGCACTGCATCTCATCTTGTCTCTTCTGTGGGATTAGTTTGGTTCACTTCATGCTATTCCTGACCACACCAGCAGAGTGTGGTAAAAATTCTTAGTACAAATCTGCATTTCCAGTGTTCATCATAATTCTGCTGGAGCTTTCCCAGTAAGGGAAAGTAAATGTACTTTTGTTTCCCAGCTCTTTCACAGTTCTATTCTGGCCTCACCTTATCTTGCATATATAATGAGGTATCTCACTAGAGAACATTCCTTCATGATACTGCAATAATTATGTTGGTATTCTTACTTAACTGTGATTTTTTTCAATAAAAACATAGAAACTTTTTACTCCCAAGATTTAAATTCTGCTGAAACCAAGACCTTTCCTGCGCTCTCTCCACCCCACAGTAGCAGTGGTGGTTGTCAGCAGCACACACACACAGCTCCACTGTTGTTCCTGCCTCTCCATCAGGGTTTGCCTCCCACTCCATAGCTGCAGTCAGGCTGTTTCAAATGGGTGAATAGACTTTGTCTGAAAATAAGTTGTACAGGATTTTTGGATCTAGCCAAATTCTGTTTATAGCTAAAGTAACTCCCTCCAGATGGTATCAGAATGCCTGGCAGGATTTACTTTGTCAGCTGTCTGGTTTGTTGGGGGTTGCTTTGTTCATGTTTGTGCTGGTGAGGTGGCTTCCATCGGTGCAGGAGAGGTGCAGTGCCAGCTGTGGGGACACTGAGCACCTGGGGGTTGCTGGTTTTTGGGAGGGCATCACTCAGGGTGGCAGTGAGGAGCTCCCCTGACAGGCTCTGGGCAATGATCAGGCTGAGGGGAAGCTGCTGCACCCTCCTCTGCTCAGAGCACACTGACTGCTAGAGAGACAGAGTGTGCTGAGGTGTCTGGGGTTTGTGGCAAGGAGATCAGACTTCATGCACTTCCTAAGAGTTGGGTGTTTCTGTTGTATGTTTTCTACTCATCTCCCTGTTGCAGCTACAACACCTTTACAAATGTGCTGAACTCCTGCATTCTTTAGCCTTTCTCACCACATCCCATGCATCTCCTGTCACACACCACTGCCCATGTGTTCATTTGTCTGTGTCCTTCTGTAATCACATTGTGCACGTGCTCAGAGGAAGGAAGAAGGGAAATTACCCTCCTCTTCGTTTTCTTTTTATTCTCTTTTCCTGATAAAAAGTACTAGCTAAGCTCCCTCATGATACAGATTCGTTTGTTTTCCACACTGTCCTTCTAGACAAGATTTATCACTTTGTTCATTTTTAATTATGCAACAGGCTAAAGGAAATGCTGAGGAAGTTAAATTAAAACAATATACATTAAAAAATTGCTCCAGTGTTCACCATTGTTTTACTCTGATGGAACTTTTGACATTTATTTTGAAGTGTGAAAGAAGCTGAAATTAAAATGAATGAAGGGTAGCAATCTTCTCATCTCTCTCCTATTTCATGTTGCTTATTTGAAAGTTCTGAGGTGTTATTTTGTTTGTATTTCCCATTTTCATGCAAGATATCCAAAGGCACAATCCAAAGGCAAGATATCCAAAGCTAAGAAATGTGAGAACCATATACTTGATTAAATGTTTGAAAGATTTTTCCCTCTGTATTCCAGGCTCAGGGTGGAAGTGGCAACTTCAGCTGGTCCTCCTCTAGCCAGGCAGTAGCTACAGTGACAGTGAAAGGAGTAATGACAACTGGAAGTGATGCTGGGGTCAGCATCATTCAGGCATTTGATGTTCGGAATCCATTGCATTATGGAGAAATGAAGGTAAGAGATTTATTTTTCAGTGATTGTTCTTAAATACAGGTTTTGGAAACAGTGAAGGAGCTGAGAATGCTGTAGGCATTCCCCTTCCAAAACACTCACAGGAGGTTTCCCTGCCTGGCCTGTGGCAGGTTAAGTGATTGGTTTCAGTTTGTGCTTTAGGGAATCAAAGGGAGGGGTGTGATGAATTAAAATCACACAAAGTTCAGAATTTAGCTTACACACTCGCTCTGAAGTAATTCTCTGAACAACCCAGGATGCTGCTCTTCAGCAGTGCAGCAGTTACCAGCAGGAGACACAGGAATGAAGATTTTTTTCAGCTAAAACTTCTTATCCTCAAACATAAGTCAAAGCCTGAAGACAGAAAGAAACCTTCTGTCCATGTGAGCTTTCAGAGCAGCGTGTTGCACAATCTGAATAGGTTATTTTTGAATGCCTTTGTTCTTGTGGTAGGAGCTGCTTTCTTTGTGGAATAGCTTTTCAGAGTTCTGTTTACTGACCTCAGTGAACAAGTTTTAGTAGTAGTAGTTTTGGGAGTAGCTAATCCACACAGATTCTAGCTTTAACTCTGTACCATATGGTTTGGTATCCCAAAGCCAGTAGCAGAAGATTAAGTAGTTAAAATACTGCAAATAAAAGCTTTGATCATAATGATTGTTGTGAAATCTGTGGTCAGTCTGAGATGGATTCTTGGATGGATACTAAATCTGTCCCAGCTGCTGGTGGTACCTCCTGAAGATCCCACACAGCTTAGTCCACACCTCAAAGTCTGCAAAGCAGAAGAGAGGATTGCAGGAGTAGCAGTGAAAGGAAGGCTCACCAAGCTGCTGTGGGAGAAGAGCACTGAAGCACAGCTGTCCTTGTTCCTTCCTCCCTCAGGTGTACGTCAGCGAGCCCAGTGCCATGGAGTTCACTCCCTGCCAGGTGGAAGCTCACGTTGGGGAGGTCCTGGAGCTGCCCCTGAGGGTCAGTGGCCGGACTGGTGTGGAGAGGGGCGAGCTGGTGCTGCTGAGTGACTGCTCACACCTGGAGCTCGTGGTGGAGGTGGAGAACCCCGGCGTGTTCAGCCCACTCGAAGGTGCTCTAACTCCCTCCTGGTTTGGAACTTAAAGGGGTAATAGGTGGCACCAACACAGCTCTCACTTCAATCACTGTTTCATGGCTCTGTACAGGATCCCCACAGAAGTGCCCAACTTCAGAGGGGAGGGGATCTGAGGAGTTTTATTTTGAGGGTGTATTTGCTTCCAGGGCTGGTGCAGCCACAGCTTCTCTGGGCAATCTGTGCTAGAGCCTCACCACCCTCACAGCCAAGAATTCTTTACCAGTATTCAATCTAAACCTTCTCTTGTTCAGTTTGAAGCTATTTGCCCTTGCCCTGTCCCTACATGTCCTTGCAAAAAGTTCTCTCCATCGTTCTGGCAGGCTCCCTTCAAGCAGCCATGTTGAATTTGATGAACGTGCCTGGGCATTTCTTTCCAAATAAGCTCTTGTATATTCTTAATTGATCTGACAGGAAGACTGAAGCCAAGTGCTGATTTTTGCAGTGGAGTGAGAGTGAAGGCTGAAGCTCAGGGGTACACCAGGCTGGTGGTGGTGTACAGCCACGGGCACGTGCGCCTCAGTGCCAGCATCGCCATCGCCGCGCACCTCCCGCTCACAGTGAGTCTGGGGGTTCTGTTCTGGGGCAGCCCATCCCTGCAGCACCTTCACACAGCAGAGAGCAGCTTCTGGAAGGAACAGCTCTGAAAAACTGGGGTGGGGGGGTTACTGAAGTAAGAACTGAAGTGTGAGTGTTTGGCCACAGCTTTCCCCCAATATGGAAAAAATGTTAGTGCAAATCTGACAAATTCGTGGCTGTAATGATGTAATAGGATGGCGTGAAACACAAACAACAAATGGTTTTTGTGTAGTAAATGTCAGGTTAATTGCTGTGGTGATGAACAGCACAAGCTGTCTCAGGGAAGCACATCAGTGCAGAGTTTGTTAGAGATTTGAAGGAAAACTTGTGTAGGAGAATAATTACATACACAGAACTGTTCTGGAGAGAGCACTGTCAAGTGAAATTACAATTTGACATTATTTCATTCATTTAAAATACTTCCTTTAAAAGTGTAGCAGAATACTATCTCTCTGTGCTCAGAAGGATATATTAAGAGTCTCCCTTTTGCTGTAATTCTTCATGAGAGAGATGTGATTAGAATGCAGCTAAAACTTTTCTTTGGATCCCTGGCTTCCTTTGACTATAATCCAGCTGGACAGAATCCTTCTGGATTTTGGTGCAGCTCTGTTTTTCACCAAGTGTGCTGACAAACCACTGCATGGGAGACATCACAGCCTAATCCAAGCAACCAACACAGCTTTCATTCAGAAGGAAGTTGATTTTGCAGAGCACAACCAAACTGTAAATAGATTATTAATTTTTAATTAATTAATTGCTCGCAGGCTATTGATCCGCCGTCCGTTGCCTTAGTGACT
Source organism: Erpornis zantholeuca (assembly GCA_013400515.1). Lineage (NCBI taxonomy): Eukaryota > Metazoa > Chordata > Aves > Passeriformes > Timaliidae > Erpornis > Erpornis zantholeuca. The sequence continues at coordinate 688,975 of VZTN01033432.1, read as the reverse complement.
TTGGGCTCCTCTAAGGATATGTTGTTTGAAGGAGGCCCAAGGCCATGGGTCCAGGAACCTTCCAAGTTCTTCAGGAACGTGGCTGCTGAGGATGCAGAAAGCATTGTCCTGTCTTTGCTTGAACCTCCCACGCCTCGAAATAACAACCAGCACTGGGTTAGGGTGCTCTGCAGGAGCCTGGGAGAGCAGGTAGGTGCCAGAAGGGATCTGTGTTGGCCTCCATCAGGCACTCAGAACTGGCTCCAGACAGATTTATGGCCCCACATACCTGGTATAGAGCAAGATGTTTTTATGATAAGCCAGTAAAGAACTTGTGTAAGTGCATTGTTTATGGGTTGTGATGCAGGTTTTAGAGTGAGCGTTTCACAGCATTATGTTAAAAAGTGGTTTATGATGGGTTTATTGCAGTATAAACCCGAGTTGTGGAAACCTTATGTTGTGGGATGCACTGAACATCCTGATGAGTGCAGGTTCAGTCTGCATGAACGGGATCAGAGCAGAAGGTTACTGAGCAGGCTGACTCCTCTGTCTGACCTGCTCCTCTTAAGCACATTACCTTCCAGTGTAATTCTGTTTATCCCAGCAAATGGCAGCCACAGGGATTGACTGCTCTGCTCTCTGCAGCCTTGGTGAGTGTGGCTGTGCTCATTCTCCACCTGGTTTTGTTCTCTCCAACATGCAGGAGTGATTTATCCTGCTTTATTCACCCTCCCCAGCCCGTGAAGCTTTTAGCTTCGATTTCATGTTTTCCTTCTACCATTCTGCAAGGCCTGAGCATTTTGGTGGGGCTGCCAAGTTCCACTGATTCCCTCAGTGGACACTTAGCAAAGTGGAGCTGTTTGTTAAGTGCAGAGGCAAAAGGAGCAGCCCTTGGTGCTGATGTGCAGGTGTGTGCATGGCTGCTGTCCCCAGCACAGCACACCTGTGTGGCTCTGCCCAGCACTGCTGCATGAGGGGATGAGGCAGGTGACCAGAGCTCCCTCAGCCTTCTCTGGCTTTAGATCCACTTTGCTTCGCTGAAGGCTAAAAAAGGAATGTAAAATAAAAGATGAGATGTTTTTAAACACACTGAAGTGACTATAAATGTTGCCTTTGGGCTGTTCTATTCTCACTCTGCAAGAACACATGCTGTTTCCTTTTGCAGTTACAAGAAATTTGTTGTTTGAATCAAGTTTGATAGTAATGAACATGAGCACGTAGGAAGAGTTCGCAGGAACAGTACTTCCATAGTGATAAAGAATTGTTCTTGAAATATGCTCCCCCTTTTACATCTTCCTGTGTCTTAACAGTGCTGTAAATCCCCAAGAGCTGTGTTTTTGCTTTTCATTCTGGTATCGGTGTAACTGAGACCTGTGGCAGCACAACATTCCTGAGCTCTTTGCTCATTTGCTGTTTTCAGGTTATTACCTTAACAGTTGGGAACAGCCCCACAGTGACCAACCCTTTCCCAGTGGTGGAACCTGCTGTGGTGAAGTTTGTCTGTGCTGTCCCTTCCCGGCTGACTTTGATTCCTGTGTATGGCAGCCCTCAGCTTGATCTCTCCTGCCCTCTGCTCCAGCAGAACAAGCAAGTGGTAAGCCTGGGAAGAGACAGGAAAAGAAGGTGTTCTTACAGCTGAGAAATCAGGGTTTGGAGCTGCACATGCCAAATCAAGTGTCTGAGTGCTGCAGGAGGAGCAGTAACTGGAGCTGTGGCCACGCTGGTGCCCTTGGGAGCTCCTGCAGTGCATGGACAATGTATATGTGTAGATCATCAGGCATAAAGAACTTTGCTCTTCTGTTTTTATTCCATATTTTTTCTCTATCCTAATGAGACTTGTCACATGTTGGCTGCTGAGTAAACCATGTTTTGTCATGTTAATAATCCCAGGCAAATGTAAAAGTCATCCTCCTTCTCTAAAACTCTGGTGCCTGTTGAATTGATGAATCATTTTAAATGACTTCTATGTAATAACAGGAGGAGAAGGAGATTTTTGTGTATTATTAGCCACTTCAGAGCTCACCTGCTTTCCTGGCTCCATTATGTGTCAGTTAAACATGCCTTGATGCACTGCTGTTGCTAATGCACCTCACAAGAACAACACCAGAATTCTGAGCCTTGGCAAAGAGCAGTGCTTGTCATTATTTGTTTGAATTCCAAAAAGAATTTCATTGAGCTGTGGTTCAGTTTTGTTGGCTGTGGTTTGGGGTTGGTTGTTTGTTTGTTTTAAGGTAATTCACTGGGTAAAAAACAACCAAGGAATCCTCCAGGAAAAAGCCCTCAGAGTTCACAGATTCACAGAATGCTCTGAGTTGGAAGGGACCCACAAGGATCATGGAGCCCAACTCTCCATGGCCCCTGCAGGGACTGAGCCTCTGTGGTGTAACAGCACCATGCCCTGACCAGCTGAGATAAGCTCAGAGCTTAATGACTTTGTTTTAATGAACATTCCTTGTGTATTGATGTTATAACAAACCTCATGGAACTCAGCATACGTTTTCTTTAATGATTAAAAAATCCTCTTGTATCTGTTCAGTTAAAATTCCTTCTTTTTCAGGTTCCTGTTTCCAATTACCGCAATCCAGTGCTGGATTTGGCTGCCTATGACCAGCAGGGCACGAAATTTGATAACTTCAGCTCTCTTAGTGTTGAGTGGGAATCAACAAAAAAGGCCATTGCTCGTATTGAGCCAGAGCTGCCCATGGAGCTGACTCTGAAGGAGGAGAGGAATGGTCAGAGGAAAATGCATGGTATGAGAGGGTTTCAATGAGCATTGCATTGTTTGAAGGGCAGGATTAAATCTGTTTGGTAATGCCTGAGCTTGATTAAAGAAATTACTGTAATCTGCAGTCATACTTCAGCTTAACAGCAATGTCCATTTTTTTAATGTGTGCTGTTAAAGGGAGGAGAAAAAGGAGCCAAGTCTAGAACCTGTCTTGAGGGGGAAAATTTGCTGTGTGATGAGAATGGTCCTAGAAGAGCTAAGCAGTGTATTTCTCATCTTTGTTGCATTCTAGGCTTACAAACTGTTGTAGTTGACCGTGAGTTTGGAACTGCTGCCATCTCTGCCACTGCCACTGGATTCCAGCATCCCCACCTGAAGGCAGCCAGAGCCAAAATACCTGTAAGAGCCCTGGGGGAGGGTTGCCATTTCCCTGTGGTCCATGCCTGCTGTTCCTGGGATGGATTTATGTCCTGCATGCCCAGCACTGCACAAATAAGGCAGCTCCAGGGTGAATCTGGAGACAGGTTCATACAGCAGTGCTTTGGTACTGGCTCATGGCTTCTGCTGCTTTCCCCTGCACGAGGTGCTGCTGCCCATATCAAACATATCCAAGTCCTTGGGAGTTCTTTAACCATCTGGGCAAGGGCATTACAGAGAAGTGTTTCAGTTGGTTTTGTTTCAGTTTAAGATTTTGAATGAATTGGTGAATCTGTGCTGCTTGTCCTTCACTAAAGCAGCCATGTGCTTCGTGCAGCTGTCACTGGGGAAGGCAAATGGATTATTGCCACTGCAGAGCTGGGTGGGAAGGTTCTGCATGAGCAAAGCAAAAGCTGACTGATTCTTCATATGGACCATATGTTAGTCTGGGCTCTGACTAATGCTCTCTTGCTTTTCCTCAGAGACTCCTCTGTTGTACATTGCCAGCCATAAGCCCAGGCTCTCATTTCACAAGCCATCAGCCACTCTGAAATATTTGGTTTGTAGCTAACTCAACCTAGGGAAGAAGAACAGAAAAGGCAGTGATGATGAGCAAAGAGGGCAGCTGTAAACAGATTCCAGTTTTATGTTTATGTCACTTTTTCAAACTGAATATAAGGGCAGGTTTCAGCCTGTGGAATAATCTGGCATGTGCAGTAACTGACTCTTAAAAAATTGAATTTTTGTTTAACTCTGCTAAGCAAGATCTAAGTGGGTTTGGACTATATGCAGTACCTTGAAAACAGAGTTGAGGCAGAGTAAAATACACAATGATAGGTTACAGTATTTAACTCAAAGCAGGTACCAGATGGGCACCAGTAATGGGAAGTACCCTGTGGGCCAGGTTCTTCTCAGCAGGGCCCAGGTTTGGCATCTGCTTAGTAAACTCTCTGAGAGATGATTTGCCACTTGGTTCTTGACTTTTCTGTGAGGTTTCTTAAAAAATTGAGCTGTAATTTGGACACTTGATGTTCTGCAATCATATGTAATTCACTGTGCTCTGCTTTGTTAGACCAATACTCAATATTCTTTCTTTTCAATTCAGTATTCTTACTTCTAGAAATAGTTACAAAAGTGAATGCTCCAAAATTTGCCTTGAATTCAGAGGTGTTCATTGTTTTTCAGAGTGAGGTACATCTATGTAAACTGGCACTGGAGTTCTCTTAAGTTCTATTGTCTGTGTTTGAGTTTGGGAGGACTCTGGTGGTTGTAGATGCCAGTTCTGCTGCACTTTGCTGCTCGTGTGTTACTTTTTTTAAATGAGGTAACTTGGCTGCTTTTTCCAAGTACATCAGCCATGGGCTGCTCTGTTCTGCTTTCAGACCTGCCCATTCTCCTTCCTTGCAGCCAGAAATACAAACAGAAATCCAGTAGATGGGATATTAAGATTCCTTGATCACTGCTCCATGTTTAAGTGGAACACCCTATTATGTCATTAGGGGAAGATGACATCCTTTCTCCATCAAGGAAATAATTCTACTAATTAGGTGAAATGGGTACAGAGCAGTGACTTCCTCTAGAAACCTTTTTCCTTTACTGAGCTAATGTTGTTATCAGTGAGTGATTAAACCTGCATCTGGTCAGTGTTCATGTACTTATATTTAAGGAAGATTTTCTCCTGGTGGCCCGCTAAGAAGAGTCACAAAAAGATGAGTTAGAAGGAGAAAACTTTGTGTGTTTGCCTTATTCTGTGTGAAGTTAGGCCATGTCTCAGAGTTAACACCCTGCTTGTCAGACATCATTCCCTGATGCTGCAGTGCCTGGCCCTGTGCTCTGCCTTGGCCAGGGGTGCAGAGCAGGCCATGCCCTGAGGATGCCCTTCCCTGGGCAGGAGGGACTGACTGAGCCCTCTGGGTCTTGTGGGCACCTCATAGCCTCACCTTGTGCTCTGGCTCTTTGTCTCCTGCTTTAAACATCCTCCCTGCCTGCCCAGGGGCCTGGCAGTGTTGTACCTCTGCTGTAAGTGCTGAAATTGTTCTTGCAGCATGAAGCTGTGCTCCCAGGGCCTGCCAGCATTGAACTCATGCTCGTGGAGGATGTGAAAGTGAGCCCTGCTGAGCTCTCCATCTACAACCACCCTGAGGTCCAGGTAAGGAGCTGCTCTGCTACTTCCCAACATCCCACATTGTGGAAATCCAGCTTCAGTGGAAAGATACAATCTTAATTCTGGATGTTTTTCTGGTTTTGCAGGCAGAACTTCTCATCCAGCAAGGTTCTGGATATTTTTTCATTAATACCAGTGTGCCAAATATTGTAAGAGTGACACATGAGGAGACACAAGGCATTGCTTTGGTGAGTGCAGGATTTTGTGATTTTACACCTTTTTGGCAACCAGGTTATCATTCTGCAGTGAACAACAATAAAACTGTGTGTTTGCATTGCTGCTGTCATTGGGCAGCAATTGGAAATGAAACAAGTTGCTTTAAAGAGTGGTTTTTATAAATGGATAATTTACAGATTGGTCTTTTAAGAAGTAATGCTGTTAAAGCTGTGAAGTAAGGATAATTAAGGAGGAAATTAGAATACCAAAAGAATTTGTGAAACATTTTGATTGTGTCTAACTCTTGCAAGTGTGAGGTGGGAATATTTTTTCCAACTAGGCACAGAGGAGAGGAAAAAGTAGAAGAGATGAGGGTTTTTTGTACATAGTACACTCTTTAAACTCTTAATAGATTTTTAGTCATGCCTCCCTGATGGGTTTAAGTGATGTACACGAGATAAGTTCAGTGCTCTCGTCTGGAATTGAGGAGCAGAGCAGTGACAGCAAGATAGGCTTTGTGAAGTGTAGAAAGAGATTTAACTGCCTGTCAGATTAGAGAGAAAACTCCACTTTTAACACACTTTGAACAAATGCAGCCCCACACACACACACTTGGCAAGTCTGTTAGCCCTGCGTGCTGTGTTTGGGTTAACTCCCAGTGCCACCCTGGGCTTTTCCTTGGGAGCAGCAGAATGGCCTGGGAGACCAGCAGGCTCTGCCAGGCTGCTGCCACGGCAGGTACCAGTGCAGCCAAGCTGACAGAGGATGAATTGGCAGCAAACTCTTCTGAGAAACTAAATTTGAGTTATCTGGAGCAGTGATTCTCAGACTTTCCACTGGGGCTGCCAGGGATAAATTCTGTAGCTCTCCCTCTGGTTTTGGCACAGCAGATTTCCTGGGCATGGGCGGTAGCAGGGGAGGAGGGAAGTGTGTTCACCAGTGCAATATCCCTGGGTACTAGGAGCCAGTGGACACCTGACAGGAGAGGAGAACAGCAGAGATAGCTGAGGCAGGAAGTTTTAGAAGTTGCAGTAGCTCTGCTCACCCTTTTCCCTGTGCTCATTTCCTTTCTCTGGGCTCCCAGCACAGCTGAGCTCCACTCCAGCTCCCTCCCCTGGCCACATCCAGCCCCTGTGTTAGCCACCCTCTCTGGGAACTGCTGCTGTTCTGGAAGCTGGCCTTTATTAAAACTTCACATCCCTTTCTCTTTTGAGGCAGAAGTGAGCGTGGTGCCCTCGGAGAACACAATGTCAGCTCTTGGCAGTGCTGTGCTGCTGGCTCCTGTAGTGCTGCTGAGCAGAGCTGGGAGCTCACTGCTCTCCTGGGCACTGGGGGCCTGGCCACCTCCCCTTGCTGAGAGTTGAGAGCACAGAACAGACTCCCTGTCCAGCCCTGTCCCTGGCTGCAGGGCACAGCACAGCTGGGACTGCCCCAGCTCTGTGCCAAGGGCAGGAGTGGCAGGGGAGCTGCAGGGATGTGAGCGAGGTGTGGGTGCATGGCCTTGGGAAGGGGAACCTGGGGCTGGGTGCTGAGTCCTGAGGGCTTGGGTGTGTGAGCACAGCTCTCTTCCTTCTTTGTTTTATTCTCGGTCCATTGAGAAGTGTAACATTCTCTTTCTTAAAAATTAATGGAATAATAGTTGTATTAGAGAAGTACCTGATGTGTCAATCACCCTCCTTCTTGCCAGGACCTACCACCAGGCTTTGGCTGCTCATTCAGATGAAAAGCAGTAACAGTAGAGTACAAATCTGGCAGGAAGCAATATCAGTGCTTTATGGGCATAATCTTTGTCCTTGATTATTCTTTTTCCTTATCACTTTGTTTTTCATTCTACTAAGTAAAGTTTTGCTGCTCTGAGTGATTTGTGTGGTTTTTTTCCTGATGGCAGGAGAATTACAGGATGCCAGGCTGTTCTGGATGAAGAGCTGTTAATTCACTTGGTGCCTGGGGGCTGCTTGCACTAGCTCAGCAGCATGATACTTTTTACATACGTTTTACAGCTTGATTTTTATTTTGGTGGAAGAATTCTCTGTGTCTAAGCTTGGAGATTTCTGCATCCAGCTGCTTCTGCCCTGAAAGCGATACAGATTTTATCCTGTGAACAACAGGCAAAGAAAATAAGTGCTATGATGCAGTTTTCTTTTGGCACTGCAGGTGCAGCCTCTGCTCCCTGGATCAGTGACTGTAATGATTCATGACTTGTGTCTGGCTTTCCCTGCCCCAGCTGAAGCTGAAGTTCATGTGTCTGATATCCAGGAGCTGTATGTGCGAGTTGTTGACAAGGTCAGTGCCTTTAGCCAGCATTAGGAGGTGATCCAGCCTGCCCTGGCTCCTGTGCTGCTCCTGAACACAGAGATGAGACAAGGACAAGGTGCTACATCAGAGAAGCAGCACTGCTCTCTCTGTGTCTCTGTCTCTCCCTGCCAAACTGACCCCTTTGGGTTCTAAGTGTCTCAGAGTGTCAGGTGTCTCTTTGTGTTCTGTGTGGCAGCAATCTCAACTTTTGCATTTACCCAGCAATGTTAATCCATAATTTATATTTTGCATTTACATTTCTTCCTGCTTAAAGTGAACAGTTCTTTTAGGAGTAGGTTTTGCCTCAAGGTCATTTTCCATATGTCAGGTTTTAAAACCGAAGACAAAAAGGTCCAGTTCACTTCACTTGCCAGCTTGGGTGCACCTTAAACAAAATAAGTGTTGATATTTCTGGATGTTTTAATTATGCCCTCGCCAGCTGAAGGACCTGAATTCATTCATTTCATTTGACACTAACTCTAGCTGGCAGGGATTAGTCTTTAAGATCAGTGCTAATCTAACCTTGGGGCTCTATCTCCACCATCCTGCTACAAGAGTAATACAAAATAAAATGAAAACGTTTACACTAATAAATAGGAGTGGTTTGAATGCAAAACTGGATGTGTCTGTTGCAGGTGGAGATTGGAAAAACAGTTAAGGCTTATGTCAGAGTTCTGGATGACTCAAAAAAACCTTTTCCAGCAAAATACTTCCCTGTCATGGATCTCAGTCTAAGAGCAGCATCTCAGATTGTCTCACTTGTGTAAGTTAATGGATTTTTAAAATTAACCCGCGAATAAGAATTAGCAAAAAACGAATAAAGGTGTGAGGTTGGAGGCATGGTAATACACAATGACTGAGGTTATATTTATTTTATTTTTGTGAAGTCTTGATTACCTGTTAGAGGCAAAAAATTATTATTGGTGAGGGAAATTGCCTGAACTAACAGTGTTAGTGTTATCTGAGTGTTTGTGGCTGATGAATGGGACTGCATTCCTCCAGTGTGATTCTGCTGAAGCTTTGCACATCTTGGAAGCAGTGACTTGGCCAATCATGTCAGGTGAAGAGTGCTGTGTGAAGGCTCTGATGTTATCAAACCCCTTCTGTCACTTGTTTCATTTCCATTTTGGGTGTTCAGTGTTACAGCCCAGGTTGCAAAGAGCCATCACGTGTGGAAATGTGATGGTTCCCTCAGCTCTGCTTCAGACACAGTCCCTAGGCCTTGTGGTAGAGCTGCTGGGCACCAAATCAGTCCTTTGCTCTGTTACTTGTAACTTCCTCAGTGAATGTCAGTATTTAATGGATTTCTCTGCTGCAGCCCCCTCAGGGAGGCTCTGGATGACCACACTGCTGCTTTCCTGGTGCGTGGCATGACCATTGGGCAGACGAGCCTTACAGCAGCTGTGGCTGACAGAAGAGGGCAGAGAATCAACTCAGCTCCACAGCAGATTGAAGTAAATAACTTTGGATAAAATATATGCATAAATAAAGTCTGTGTTACAGTGGAACAGGAATATATAAATTACAGTTACAGTATAATAATCAATTTGCCAGAAAATTCATTCTGTCTGGAAGTTGACCTAATGCCAGTCTGTTCCAGATTTCAGTGTTAACTGCAGATGATGAGTTAAATTTCTGCATGCTCAATTTACTGTAATTAAGCACCTTAATACTCAATTTTACACTTGCACTGTTCTGTGACATAATTTATCTCATTGAAGGATTCTGAACTCAGGTATTTCTATTTTTGATTTTAGGTCTTTCCCCCATTTAGACTGTTGCCAAGGAAAGTGACCCTAATTATTGGTGCCATGATTCAGGTGAGGCATCCTCTTACATATTTTATTTTGTAATTTCTGCTGTAAAATGAATATTCACAACTGGATTTTCTGCAGTAGAAACTCAGCTTGACATTTAGCTGCATTCACACTGCATGCACTGACAGGATTGTTGGAGAGGGACTCTGGGCAAGGTCCTGGAGTGGCTTCAAACCTGACACAGGGCAGGGCTGGATGGGAGATTGGGAAGGAATTGTTTCCTGGGAGGGAGGGCAGGCCCTGGCACAGGGTGCCCAGAGCAGCTGTGGCTGCCCCTGGATCCCTGGCAGTGCCCAAGGCCAGGCTGCACACGGGGGTTGGGAGCAGCCTGGGACAGTGGGAGGTGTCCCTGCCATAGAACAAGATGAGCTTTAAGGTCCCTTCCAGCCCACCCTGTTGTGTGTTTCTGTGCTGAATACTCCTCTGAGCAAGAATCATTTCATCCCTGGGCCAGCTTCCATTTTGATGTATTGCTGGATCAAAGGATTTGTGTTTGTTTTTGTCAATGGAGTGTCAGCTTTTCTGGTTTTAAAAACCAGCACAGCATGGATAAATCTGTCAGCTCCCTGAAATTAGGCATGGTGGGCTTGTACAAACTGAAACACAGAGCAGAGCTCTGCACAGGGTGCTGAGGAGAATAGGAGGTGAGGTTTTCTGACCCTTCCTGGAGTGGAGGCAGCATCAGCCTATGGCACTGTGAGGCACAGGGCCCACTTTGTGCTCAGCTCACACACCTCCCAGGCTGGCACTGCAAGGACCAGTGTGCAGGGGGAATAACCCTGAGCTGCCCAGGAAGGAGCAGGCAGCACTGAAATCACTGTGGTGCTGAGCAGGGAGGGGAGTGCCCAGCAACCAGAGCCTTCTGAAGGGTGCATGAATTGTTCTGTGCTGTTGTGACAGATCACTGCTGAAGGAGGCCCCCAGCCCCTCTCCAACATCGTTTTCTCCATCAACAACGAGCGCATTGCGTCGGTGAACGGCTCGGGGCTGCTCAGAGGAGTGGCCCTGGGCACTGGGGTGGTGACAGGAGTGCTGCAGGCTGTCGATGCAGAGACAGAGAAACTTGTGGCAGTGTCCCAGGTAATGTTTGTGGTGCTGTTGGGGGCTGCCAGGGGCTCTCTGCCTCATGGCTTTGGCTCTGAACGGGGGCACGCAGTCTTTCTGCGTGGGCACTGTGACCTTGTGCACTTCTCTGCTTTCCTGAAGATGAAAGCTCAGTGTCCCTTCCTCCCTGCCCTGTGGACTTACACATGTGCTGGCATGGAACAGGCAGGTAAATCCTGCTGTGCCTTAAAGCAGAGTTTCCCAGATAACCAGGGGGCTTTATGACCAGTCTGATACCTTCAGGGTTGGTTAGTGCATGTAGAAAAGCCCACCTGAAGAAGCCTTTCTAGCACAGTAGAAGGTTGTCCTTGCCTGCATTCCCTGTTAGGTCAGAAGGATCCAGAAGGCAGCTGTTGCCCAGAGAAACCTCACTGTCCCCTCAGCTGCAGCAGTGTCTATAGAGCACTGTCATCCCCTGTGGTCTGAACCCATCCATGAGGTGCCAGCAGTGAATCCCTGATACTCCATCAGAATCTGTGTCCTTAGATTTTCCTGCAGCTGAGTGTGAGGGAGGTGAGCAGGCCTGCAAGGGAGCACAAGTCCCTGGGGCTTTCATGAGACTCAGAGCAACAGAACTTGGGCCAAATCTTATGACTTCTTCCTTTGAGCTCAGGGCAGCACAGCTGCTGTGAACCACAAAGCTCTGCTGCTTGAAAGGTGTCAGCACAGGCCAAGAGGACACAAAGTAATGTTTTTAAAAAAATATAAAGAAATCAGTGCTTTTTAATGCATGGGCAGCAGCCTGCCCTAATGGTGGGACAGGAGGCAAAGTGAACTTGAAAGGTAAATCTCTGATGCCCAGTGAGGTCTAGGTCTGACCTTTCCTCCCCAGTATATAGCAGGAATAAAATCTATCAGGAATGTCCTGATATATGAAGAGCTGATATCAATGTCACACATCATCCTTTTATTCTCAGTTGTCCCATTTGGTGCTCTACAATCCTCATTTCCTTCTAACTCTCTCCATGTCTTCCTTTACCTCCTGGGTTTCTTCATCCCACTTCTGCTGGGGACCTTGTGATCTTGTCCACTGCTGTCTCTCACCTCTCAGCTCCATTATTCATGTCAGCAGTAATTTTGAGCAGAGATTTGCTTTTTCAGTTTAGGGGGTATTTTTAAATGCCCATCCATCAAAAGTCAATGCTTTTATAGTTTTTTACAGTCCTACTGAATTTGTCCATCTGTGTTTTCTCTGACAAGTCATGCAAATCACATGGCAGCAGCGATTAAATAATGGCACAACAGTGTCTGGAGCCCAAGAGTGAAATGTGGTTTCTGTTTGATAAGTGCTTACAGTGTCTGCCCTTCCTCCTTCCCAGGACAAGGTGGAAGTGGAGGTGGTGCAGCTGACAGCTGTCAGAATTCGGGCACCCATTACACGAATGAAAGCTGGCACTCAGGTGAGTTGGTTTGGGATTGGCTTCTGTCACCTTCCTGTGTTGGAATTGCAGGCTGAGACCATTCCTGTCACCTCAGCTGGTGGCACCACTGCAGCTCGGGGAGGAACCATTTTCTTCATGAGGGACCCCATCTCTGTATCAGTGCATTCTCATTTCAGTTCTCTTTGCTGGGGGCAGGTGTTTGGGTTGCATGCTGCCATTACCTAAGCAGGCTGGTTTCTCTCTTTCCAGATGCCAGTTTATGTCATGGGCATCACCAGCAGTCAGACTCCTTTCTCCTTTGGCAGTGCCGTGCCAGGGCTGACGTTCCACTGGTCTGTCACCAAGAGGGACACTCTGGATGTCAGGACAAGGCACAGTGAGGTACAGTGTGTGTGTGGTGTGTGTGTGCAGCTTGGCACAAAGAAACAGCCACACCAGGGCAGTGCAGGGAGTGGTGCTGCCTCCACTGCCTCAAAATCCAGGCTCAGTTGGCAGCACTGGGTGTGACACTTCCTCGGTGCCAATGCCTGGGCTTTCCACGAGTCAAACTTTATTCCCTTTCTCCTGTCCAAGGCTGCTTTTCAGCTTCCTGCAAACTACAACTTTGCAGTGGATGTTTATGGCAGAGTAAAGGGAAGAACAGGCCTGAAAGTTGTGGTGAAGGTCCTTGATGCTGCAGCCAACCAGTTCTCCAACACAGCAAGAGAACTGTCTGATGAAATCCAAATTCAGGTAGGATGATTTTCTTCACATGTTTATCTCTTTCAGAACTGGATTAATGTCTGTATTTGAAGTCAGGAAATTGAAATGCAAAGGAGTAGCTCCAGCTTTGGTTTATCTTTGAGCCCTTACTGTTTATTATTCTATAATGTTCCTCATTTGGGCCCATTCAGTTCATGGGCTCATGGGGGAGTCTGAAATAACTTGGGTAAAGATGTCTTTTCCCTTGAGAAATCCTGTGTTTTCATGCTGCTTCCTAGTTTAGCCATAGCCCTGGAAATAAATGCTCTTAAGAGTAATTTGTAGAAGATACTGGCTCTCCTATTCTCAAATAGTCATATTCCCTTGTCTTTTTTACTATACATATTATACAAGAGATAAAAAGAAAGCTACTGGTCTGTTTGAGTTTGTTTTGAAGATTAAATAAATAGAAGGAAATTACTGTCTGCACACAATAGTAGGCCAAAATGCCTCTTACTTTGCAGGTGTTTGAAAAACTTCATCTAGTCACTCCAGAGGCAGAAGCAGAGCAGATCTTAATGTCACCAAATTCCTTTATTAAACTCCGGACCAACAGGTCAGTGCTCAGTGTCCATACTGTGATTTGTCACCCCTTTATCCAAACCCTAGGGCACTTAGTGTTTGAAGGGAGCTGTTTCAGTGTCACTGTGCATCCATTTAATACACAACTTATCAGCTGGTTCACAGTATCTTATCTGTTCTCTGGGCTTTGTCAAATCTTGTATTAGATTGTAGCTGGGAAATTCATTCACTACTGGGAACTTTCAGATCCTTTTTTTGAAAGCTGCTGAGCCAGTTAAAGCAGTATCCTGCTGCCTGCTTCCAGCAGTGGTTTTGATGAGTGATTGAGGCTTTTTGGGGTATACTTCTGTGTATTTCTTACACAGAGGCTGTGGCTGAATTTTCAGATTAAAATGTCATTTCCAAATGAGAAATTCTTTTTACATAATCTGTTTTCAAAGACTGACATTTTAGACTTATATCAGGCTTGAAATGTATTTTTCCCAGCATAATAATGGGCAGATAGAGGCAGTAGGACACACACTGAGGGCAAAGCTTTAGAGGCATCTACATTTTAGGGGGAGGGAACAAAACCCTTAGTTTCATAGAATCACAGGGTGGTTTGCCTCAGAGGAAACCCTAAATAGGGTTTCACACATTTAAGGGGTTCCCCACGTTATGTTTTTCCTCAGGGACCGAGTGGCCTCCCTGAGTTACCGTGTCCTGGATGGACCAGACAGAGTCCCTGTTGTGCAGATCGATGAGAGAGGATTCCTGGTCTCTGGCTCTGTGATTGGATCATCAACCATTGAAGTGACTTCCCAGGAGCTGTTTGGCATCAACCAGACCTTCGTAGCTGCTGTCAAGGTACTGACAGCTCTCTGCCTTTGCAGTTTCCTCAAGTTCATCTTCACTGCTGCAGCAGGGATTGTTGGCTGCACTGCTTGAACTTCACTTCTGAAAAATGAGCAGTGTAGGAGCTAATGGTTCTGAGCTTTGAAACTTGGGACACTGGGGAATGTATGCCCATCATCTCTGTTCAGAAAATCCTTGAGCCAAGAACTTCCTGCATCTGGCAACTTGAGCCTTGAGATACCCACTGCTCCCCTTCCTCCTAACCCTTTTTGCTGTCAGCATCTTTCCTCTGTCCCAGTGGAAGGAGAAAGATGTACAGTTGAGTGCTTTAAGTTGTTTCTAAGTTTAACTCTTGTAATCACTGGAGAGTGGCTTGGTGGATTGCTTAAATTTGAATTTTGGTATTTCCCATAATGTTCAGCTTTGCCTGTAGGACAGGGTGTAGCTCTGTCCTCCTGGGTGGGGAACAAAACAAGAAGTGGGGGCCCAGTGTCACTGAAGCCTCTGCTGCTGCGAGGTGGTGGCAGTGCATTCCCAGCTCTGTTACAGATGACCTTGTTTCATCCCTTGGGCAAGTGAAAGACATCTGATGAGTTTGGGGGTGGCTCAAATGCCATTTAGTCAGCACACAGTGGGACTGAAGGCAGATCCCCCTGGGTGAGTTTGTGCTGTACACAGGGTGGTGATACAAAGCTCTCTGTAGCAGGAACTCTCCCATCTCACTTCAGCACCTTGTACAGCTCATTTGTTTTCCTGTACTTACTACAACTGTAGTGCCTTTATGGAAATGATATTTTTAACCTCGTGAGGTAACACAGTGCTGCTGGTTCATTTTATGGCTGAAGAGCTGAGAGAGCTTGAGAGGTTTTGCCGAAGGTCATGTCAAAGAACTTGTGACAGAGCTGGAGATGAGCTTGAATCTGTCATGTCATTCTAAGGCACAGCTCTCTCCTTCACACTGTCCTTCTTTCATAAGGGCTTCTGTTGTCTGTTTAGAAGAGTACACAATTAAGAACCAAACTGCTGCAGCAGCATCACTTAACACTTAGACCTTCAGCTTGGCTCAAAGGAGGACTCTTACATAAGCCAGGGAGGATGGGGGGAGAAGGAGTGACTGTGCTTAGTGTGGGACCAAGCTAAGCTCTTGCCTGGACCAGCTGCTCTCAGAATTGTGTTTTATTTTTTTTTAAATTGAAAAAAATCCTTTAAAACCTGAGGTGCTTTAACAGTAAATGGCTCTTTTCATCAGTATTAAATCTAGCAGTTGTCCCTTGTGGGACAGTGGCTGAGATTTTTAAGTAAAGCAAGCTTGATAATCTGTCAGGGAAATGGGGTTTTTGTTGGCTTGTTGGGCAGAGATGTGTATGCATGGAGATTTTAGCTGATGATACAGCCCTTGGAGCAGGCAGTGGGACATACTGATATTCTAGCCCCTTTTTTTAATTTTTTTTGGATTCACCAAAGATGTATTTTGCTTGAGGCCAAATTTGTCCTTTCCTTTTTAAGTTCTGACATGTACATTTTCAGATTGCTGAGTTTTACGTTTTAGCTGAGCCTCTTAGGTTAGAAAAAAGGGATTTTCCTACAAGATAAGCTTGAGGCCTTCTTTTTAAATAGTTTTCTCAGTATGTTTGAGGGGTTTTGCTTCTCCTGTCCTTCCATTATTTATTTTCCAACAGCTGTAGCAAAAAGAGCAGGTATAGTTATTTTTGTTGGGTAATTTTGCTCGTTAACCTAGGTAAGTTAATCGAGAACAGTAATATGCTATTTAAAACCAAAAGAATAGGTTGTCAAGTCTTTGTCTTCAGAAAACCTCTCTTCACTGGAGTGTTCCTGCAGAAGTGTGGGGGTGTGCACATATGGTTAATGGAGCAGACTCTCCTGAGGAATTTGGAGCAGTTCCCAACTTCTGTCTTGGCTGAGGAGAGGCCCAGAGGGAACAAAGCACAGCCTGCTGACCCCTTGGGGTTTGTCATCTGCCAGCTCTGCCTGGAACAGCCTGGCTTTGCCACCTGGTGCCAGGGAGCTGGGCAACACTGACCATTCCATCCCCTTACTCACACACACATTGAGTTACTCTTCTCATAGCTGGGCAGTGGAGTTGCACCTTTTATTTCAGGAGTTACCAGGAGAGAGGTCCAGGGGCCACTTGTTCTCTTGCATCTCCAGGGAATCTTACGTCCCTGCCATAGAACAAGATGAGAGTGTTCTCTGAAGTCTGTGTGTGATGCATGTTTCTACATCATTATTGCTTTTTTCATTGGTACTAGAAAAACAGTAAAGAAATGTCAGCTGTGAGGGTACAAAGCAGACAGAGCCAGGCTTTTCTCAGCCATGGCAGGGCAAGGGGAGCACGCAGCACTGGAACACAGGAAAAGCTGTGTGAGTGTAGGACAGCACCTTTTACTGTTGAACACAGACTGCAGGAGGCTGTGCAGTGTCCATCTGAGCTGCCTGCACACAATCCTGGCCAGCTCGAGTCAGGGCTGGACTAGAGAGCATCCAGAGTTCCCTTTCAGCCTGGGAAATGGAGGTACTGATCATAACAGCTCCACGTGGTAGTCCTGGCATTGGCTAAATGCAAATGGCTCTTAAAGGAAGCTCTGGGTATTTGCATGGGAAGAGCCCTTTTAGATTATTTTTATAGAGGCATCATAAAAAGCAGTTTAACTTTCCTTCTCACTGCTGGTGTTTTTCCAGGTGTGCCCCATCTCCTACCTCAGGATCTCCATGAGGCCTGTTCTGCTCACCCAGAACAAAGAGGCACTGCTGGCTCTGCCCCTGGGTGTGACCCTGACGTTTACAGTCCATTTTCATGACAACTCTGGAGATACTTTCCATTCACATAATGCTGTGCTCGACTTTGCCACCAACAGGTGAGTGTCTGTCCTGGGTGGTGATTACAGAGAACAAAAAAAGGCCAGATACACACAGAGCAAAGATTGTTCCAAAGATAACAAGTGAAGATACAGCTTGGGCTGGGATTAGCAAAGCAAGGGTTTTGTTTCTGTGGCCTTCAGAGGCAGTAGCAGGGAGAAGAGTTCCAGTTAGCAATCGATACTCCCTAGCCATGGAAAGCTGCCCAGATAAGTGTGATCCCAGCGGGGCCTGCAGGAGTTGTGCTCTGCTCTAAGTGACTCTGAATCATCTCCCTGCACAGAGCAGTGGCCCAGAGAAACAACTGATCCATCAGCATCTGCCTCTCCCAGTGCTGGGCTACACTGGCTGACTCACGGAGGGCTTATGTAAGGTGGGGAACGTTCTGGATCAGGGACTGTCTGCTCAGATAGGCTAGTACAGCCTTCCCACAGCAGGGACAAGCCTCAAAAGGCCTTTTGGTCTCTGCCTCACAGAGTGAGTGGTGTAAACCAGCCTCCTGTGGCCTTCAGTAAAATACCACTGATGCTGTTACTGTAGCGTGGCTTGTTTTCTGCAGAGCACCTTGCACTTACAGCACACTGATCATGGTGAAAAGGGGGTGGAATCCAAGTCCTCTTCTCTTCTCTTCTCTTCTCTTCTCTTCTCTTCTCTTCTCTTCTCTTCTCTTCTCTTCTCTTCTCTTCTCTTCCCTTCCCTTCCCTTCCCTTCTCTTCCCTTCTCTCTTCTCTCAATGCAGTAATTTCTGTAGCTTACAGACAGCCCTGCCTTGCACTGCACTCCAGCACAGGGCCCATCCTGGCCCTGGAGAGGCACTGCTGGCAGCCCTCACCCAGCACTTGTGTTTGTGTGCAGAGATGACTTTGTGCAGATCGCCAAGGGAGCCACCAACGACACCTTTGTGATCCGGACTGTGAACGTGGGGCTCACCCTGCTCAGGGTGTGGGATGCAGAGCACAGTGGCACTGCAGACTACATCCCACTGCCTGTCCAACATGCCATTTTCCCGGAGCTCCCAGACGTGGTGGTGGGGGATGTCCTCTGCCTGAGGACTTCCCTGACAGCCCAGGAAGGTGAGTGGCCTCCAGCTGTGTGGGCTAGCAGCTGTTCCCTGGGACAGCAGAGAGACTCTGGCTCACTCTCAGCAAAGCCAAATGCATAATTTATCATGTTTGTTCAGAATCAAATGTCACTGTTCTTGTTAATGATAAAAATAGGTTTGATCAGCTCCTCTAATTATAATTGCACTGTGCAATATGTCTCTTGTATTACATTCCTGACAGTCACCCTTCAGACATTCCAGTTGCATTAGCTGGAAGGACTTGTTTCTGTGGGGCTCCTGCAGAGTCAGGACTGCCTTCCCTCGCTGTGTTTGTGGGTAGTAATGGGCTTTTGTCAGAAGAACTGCAGGTCAGTTAGGTGTTGGGCTGCCTCCCTGAGCCCCTGGGGTGTGGTTTCTGTGCATGCCCTGTGCTGCCTGGCAGTGGCACTCCCAGAGTGCCCAGGAAATGCTGCACTTGGCAGCAGGGTCAGGGTGGTGTTGGCCCTGGTGTCTTTCAGGCCTGCCAGGCGTGTGGAGCTCCTCCTCAAGTGCTCTTCTTCTCGTGGGCTCCAAGACTGGCGTGGCCCTGGCAAGGGACCCTGGGGTGGTCACTGTCTACTATGAGATCCCTGGGTTACTGAAAACCTACAGAGAGGTGAGGCACTCTTCAGTTCCTGCTGGGGGTGGTTGGTTTGGGGTGGACCCTCACCAAACTCTATTCTGCAGGATTTTTATTTTGGACCATTTATTTTGGACCAATATTTTTATTATTGTACCATTTTAATTTGGTACAAATTTTAGAAGTGTTCTTTCAGAAAAGTTGGGAAGTATTTGTCATGTGTCCAAAAACATTGGTTTTTTTTAAGCATCTGGGCTAAGAACGAAAATGTAGCAAAACAGTTTTGATTTTTCACCTATACTGTTTGTGTATTGCACATTTTGATTCCTTTTATTGGCTAACTTGTTCCCAGGTGCTAACCAATTTTTGAGTATGGCTGCTTTTATGAATGAAGCTTTGCTGCAGGATGAGATGCCAGCAAGAACTTTCTCAAGTGTTGTGCCATGCATCACTGATCAGAAGTACTCTGTTAAATTATTTTGTTTATCTGCAGTGCAATCGTACTGTTGACACAATTCACTGCATCAGCCAGCATAAGCACTAGACATTCTTTTTAAATTAAATTTAGACATAGAGCTTTATGCATATTAACTTCTGGGGGTTGGGTAGGAAGACAAAATGTTTTTGCTCGCTTAAATTGCTTGGAAAGGCAGTTTCTAATATTAGAGAAATGTGGGATTTCAAAGAAAAACATGACCTCGTGGAGTCTTTCACAAGCAATCCAGTCTGGTTTTGCTTTAATTTTTATTTGTTTAAACAGTTTTTGGTAACAGTGTGGTTCATTCTTTTTTCAGATTGTGATTAGTGCCCCTCAGAAGACCACAGCAATGCATGTCAGTGGTGTGCAAACAAGCTTGCAGGGAGTGGCAGCCTCAAAAGTCATCGTTTCAATTGGGGAAACAAATAAAAATTTGAAAGGTATGATAAAAAAATATTTATGCTTATGGTTTATTGTGTGTTTATGGATTCATGGTAGGTGGATTTGGTTTGTGTTACAGGGTTTTTGTTTGTTTTATAAGGGTCTGTGAAGCTGGGGTAACAAGATCCCCAGAACCTCAAGTGCCTTTGCAGAGTCCCAGGTGCTCTAGGAGCCATGGGACAGATTTTGGAAGGTGTTCTGGGGCAATGTTAATATTTTACAACTAAATAAGATCAGTAGATTTCAATAGAAGTACCATTTTTGATGATATAAAAAACAATTAATGGGCAATCAGCTAATTGCTTATATGTTTAATTGCACTTGCCTTCTTGGAGTTGTTACATTTTCTTACTTAGTTACCATCCTTAAATCTTTTACAGAACTTATCAATTAGAATCAATACAAAGATGAAGCATCATATTGTGTCTTCTATTTAATAAGCTCTATTTTGTGTGATTATAGATCCTTTTAGCTTCTTCCTTAACAATTAACACGTGTTCCAATGGTATTTTATTTTGCCATAAGTAAATTATTAGCCTACCAAAAAATCATCTTGCCAGATGCTAATATGTAAATTGAGGCTCCCAGGATCATATAAGTTATTCAAGAGACATCTGAGCTGAAAATTCTCTCCAGCTTATTCTTTCCTGTAAATAAATTATTCCTGTCAAGAAAACCCCACAACATATAAAATTTTCATTGCTGTCTCTTTGGGATTAGAGCTGAGCAAGGACAACTGTCTGTGATTTCAATGTATTTTAAGATCTTCATAACCTTGTGAAACTTATTTCAGAAGGTGGTAGAATAACTCAATACTACAAGCCATGATTTTGCTTTTAATTAGTTAAAATTAATTAGTTCCAGTTTTATTCTGTAATTAATTAGAGATGATTTTTTTCCTTCCCCCCAGGGGAGTGTTCTCCTGCTCAGACTGAAGCCATTGCAGAGTTACAACCCCAGTCCATCATCAGTTGCCATCTCGATTTCAGCAGTGATGTCTTTGACTTCCCAGCACAGGATATTTTTGTGGCAGAACCTGGATTTGATGCAGTTTCAGGTAAGATGTGACAAGATGCCACACTGCAGACAAATACAAGCTCTTTGGTCCAGCAGATTCCACAGAATCCCAGCACCATGGGATTCTGAAGGACCTCAAAGCCAGCAGGGACACCTTCCACTGTCCCAGGCTGCTCCAAGCCATGGCCTTGGGCACTGCCAGGGATCCAGGGGCAGCCACAGCTGCTCTGGGCACCCTGTGCCAGGGCATCACCACCCTCAGGAGGAATTTCTTCTTAACATCCAATCCAAACCTCCTCTCCTTCCTTCAGAAGCCTCTGAGCTTTGCTGTGAGGACCTCAGTGAGTTGTCCACATGGATACTTCTTGCTTCAGTAGGGTTTCCTGCCTGTGACAAAAACTCATGTTGGTTTTCAGAGAAAGCCACAAGTCAGTGGCAGCCCATTTCATGTTTTCCAGGGAAACAAAGGAAAACTCAGGTGACAAGTATTCCACAAGTGGGATGTACCCCCAAACATCATGAACTGGGTGTTAAAAGGGAGGGGGAATTGCCAGACACTGTGGAGGTGGAAATAAAATGGTGCAAGTTGACAAAATGTGTTAATGCTTTGAAAGTGTAAGTGATTTAGAATTGAACCAAACCACCATGGACTGTATGTAAAGAACATTAATTATGTGTTATATTCACCCCTGCACCCATTGTGAACCCTGTTCTACCCTGCATGTGTGTCTGTTACTTAGCAGGGAAGAAAGTAAGGGGAAAACATGCACCTGGCAAGGTCTCCTTGTTACTGCTGCTTTTTATCTTCCATTCTCAGGGAAGTTTTTGCTACCTCTGCTGCTAATAACAGATTAACTAGTCCCATATGAGACTAGAAACACGGTGAATATATAACTTTTGAAGGAGCTTTTATAAATAAACTACATCTTCACAGACTTGATGATGGTGATGGTAGCTGGCTAAAATTTTAACACTAGTTGAAAAGAATATGAAATAGGATGTTCAATCTTGTTTTCAGAAAAGCCTTTCAATATTAGCATCGATGTTATGTTCAAAGCAGAACTGAGTCTCACTGGCATATTAAAATACAATGTGACTGGAAGTTACCAGTGTAGTATTTCTTTCATGATGTTCAGCTTGGGACAAGGAATAAATCTGTATTTGTGCTGGGATTGTGATGTTTCACCCAGCAGACACGCTGTCCTGATCATCCACCACCTGCACTCTCCTCATGGTGCTGCTGGCTGAGCTTTAACACTTCTCATTCATCTCTCTGTGCGTGGAGGAGAACCCTTAGAGGTAAGCAGTGAACAGCCCGAGCTCTCTTGTTCCTGCAGGACACTACACGTGCTCCATCAGGATGCACAGCCTCACTGACAAGCAGCTGAAGCACCTGAGCAGGAGCAAAGCCACGCTGAAGGTCACGGCCTCGGTGCGGGGCAGTGCCGTGCCCGGGGAGCAGCTGGGCACAGAGGTGCCCTTCAATCGCTGGTTCTACGCTGACCAGGCTGAGATGCTGCTCAGCAACCAGGACATGAGCTCTGTCCTGAAAATCTTCGGTGCCAGTGAAATCCTGGATAGCCTGGAGGTGAGTGCGGGGCCAGAAAGGATCTCAGCACAGCTGGAAGCATTTTGAGCTGTCATGTGCAGCTCTCTGGTGCAAGGAACTCCCTGCTTTACCACATCCAGATTGGTTCCTGGGGTGATTTGGAAATACTCATGTTGGAATGTGTTCTTCCTTCATGTTGGAATGTGTTCTTCCTCAGTGTTCAGTTTTCACAGAATCCCAGAATGGCTTGGGTAGGAAGGGACCCTAGAGCTCCTCCTGCTCCAATGTGCTGCCATGGGCAGGGATGCCACTCACTGGGTCAGGTTGCCCAGGGGCCCATCCAGCCTGGCCCTGGGGTGGTGTCAGGCTCACCTGGGTGTGCAGCCTGGCATGTGTGAACCAGCTCATGGGTCGGGGAGCAGAAACCTGCCTGACCCCTGTGGCAGGGGGAGGCTCTTGCCCAAATGTGTGTGTGACTGACTGCCCATGGTTCACACAGCCCTTGGCAACAACCAGGGGGAAATGCTGCAGGTGTCACTGTACAGCTGCACCTGGCTCCTCCTGAGGGGTGAATTCTCTGTGTTTCTGTGGAATCCCCCATGTCTGGCACCTGGCCTGGAAGATGGAGGTGTGCTGTGCTGTCACAGCAGTGTGGTTCAGGTTGGTTGTTCCCTGTGCAGGTGAAGTGCGAGTCCCCAGCAGTGAAGGTGGTGGAGAAGGAGAAGTCCTATGGGCTGCCCAGCTACGTGGTGTACACTGTGAGCCTTGCTGACCCCAGAGTGCCCAGCCAGGGCTCCCTGGCCACCACTCTGACTGTCTCCAGCCCCATGACAGACCAGTCCATCACTATCCCAGTGACAGTGATCTACCTGACTGACAGAACCACTGCACCTATGAGATGTAAGTTTATCTCTTCATAGGCCAGAAGAAACCTTCAGCTTCTTTTGATGTTCTTGAGTTAGAAACCTGAGTGTGGCAAATTTTGAAGACTGCACTGGGAAATAGTGACTAAGAAATAGTCACTAGAATCAAAGTTGTGTTACCTAAGTTGATTACACTTACTTGCCATAAATTAAACTTGGTTTTGGTTATTTCAGTTTAAGAACTGTTAGCTCTTAAAGCAGATTGAAGATGCTCTTTTTAACTCAATGTTGCCTCCTCTTAATCAATTCTGCAGATGAAGCCAGCCTCTTCCAGCAGTTTGTTGAGTCTTACCAGGTGATGATCTTCACACTTTTTGCACTCTTAGCAGGGACAGCTGTTATGATCATAGGTAAGAGAACGAAAGATTGCACAAGTATTTTTTTTCATAGCTTCTTACAATGTGTTAGCTCTAAGTTAAAAAGGAATAATTGCCATGTGAAATGATTTTGGTTTGTTTTTCACCTGTCCTGCAGCCTACCATGCATTTTTCTTGCCGAATGAACAGCACAATCAGCCAGTGTTTCACCCAAGGACAAGTCTTCAGCACACCCTTAACAGTAAGCAGCTGTCACCCTCTTAGATTAGTCTGGCCTTTGCACTGGAACTGAATGTAGGAAGGTCTGTAATCAAGACTAGCAGTGAAAAATAATTCACATTCTTAAGAGTTGTGTTTAAGTTATGGTGAGCTGCAGGCCTGGTTGTAAACACAAATGTGATGCTTCAGATAAAATAAGGCAAATCCAAGTGAATGTCTCTTGCTGAGGGGAAATGTACTGTACCCCTCTCAGACTTAAAAAGCCTTGAACAGGAAGGCCTACAAACTTTTGGTACTTGCAGGATACCTTTTCCAGAGGCAATGAGCTCAAGGGATGATTTCACTTGGAAGGGGTTGTTAGATTCACTGCCAGTGTTGCACAGATACCAAAAGCAGTTATTTATTCCTTCTCCCACCATTCCTGAGTCTGACTGTTGTGTTCTCCTTGGTGTTCCAGGTTCCATTGTGTCACCTTCACATTCCTTCAGCTCCCCCTCCTCGAGCAGGCAGAGCAGCCCCTCAGCCACACTCTGGAGCACAGGTTATGCCTCTCGGTAGAGGCTGCAGGACTCCTCCTCCTGCTGGCAAATAAAAACAAAACTCGGTGCCTTAGCAAGTTCTGTAACTTGGCAGTTGTGATGTAATTCGAGTTTGCTCTGGAATATACCTAGGTCCTTAATTTATTTATTTTTTTAAAATGTTTAGAGCGCTTTGAATTTATTTTTTTATGTCAGTGCTTCAATTCTCTTGTTTTATCTGGTTCCTGCTGCCTGCACAAAAAGCAGTGTTTATGCTACTCTGGATTTCTTGCACTCTTCAAACAACTAGAAGTTATATCTAAGTTAGAGTGATAACAATATTTTATTTACTTTTTGTAAAAATTAGATTTCTTTTTAATGAACTTTTTTAAAAAGGGAAATTAGAAAAACAGGTGAAATATGAGCCAAAAATTGGAAGGATTGTGTATTTCAAAGAACTAGTTTTTATTTTGTGTTCCAGAATCTCAGGAATGTATTGCACTGATAAGTGTTTTTATGTTTAGCCTTACACTGGGATTCTTCAGCACAATATGCTGGCTGAGCATGAGGAATGCTGGAACAACTGTGAATAATTTGGAGGTTTTTTTTTACAACAAAATTAAAAAAAAAAGAAACCCAAAACTTAGTGTGGCTTCCTTTGGGTACTACTGCAGTATTCCTTGGTACTGTAAGCACTTTTTTGAACTGGGAATGTGCAAGCATGTGCCTTCTAAGTGGACCTTTCTCCTGGTAGGAATCCTTTATTTCCAGGATACAATCACGTCCCAGTCACTTTAATTTGTGTGCAGGGTTCTGCAGCTATCTCATAAGGGTTTTGTTTACATATAACAAGGATCCCACTTTTAACTGTGAATAATACTCTGGCTGTCTGTACTCTTCCAAGGACCAGAAGGAAAGTGAAATAACAAAATACTTCATGCAAAATACTTGGTGTGCAGAACTATGCAGGCAAATGGATGAGCAGAATGCAGACCCAGTGCATGGCACAGAGTTCTGGTGTCACACAGTGTTACAAAAAAAGGATTGTTACATGTAATTGTGTTGAGTCTTGTTTAACTTACTGGCTAGTTCTGGAGAAACTGTGCCTTAAGTGCTAGTACTATTTAAAATGGTCAGTTTGGATGTAGATAATCATTTGAATCTGTATTAAAGCTTTTTAAGATTTCTGTATTTTGCCATTGATGAATTTTCTCGTGGTTTGGCTGTTCAGAATCTACCACTGGACTATATTGTATCAATCTGTATTATTTAATAAAGCTTTTTAAGATTCCTTTAGTTTGCTGTTGGTGAATTTTATTGTGGTTTGGCTGTTGAGAATTTAGCACTGGGCTGTATTGGAACTTTACTTCCTACAGCCCCTCAGTGTTTGCAAGGATTTTCCAATCTTAATTTTCAATTTAGTTGACAGTATAATGTTTTTAAATACTTTGACAATTTTTCAACTATATTTGTTGTCAGGGATTTGTCCCAGTTTTCACTAAGCATCTTCAGTTCCTTCTGAAAGCAGAGATGGCTCTAGAAGCAGCTCTTAATTTTCCAGGTTTGTTGAAACTTCCCATTTTGTTCATTTGAGTTTTAAAGGAAAGATGTGATCTCATTCCACTTCCATTCAGGAAGAAACCAAAGGGCTGTGAATATCTCAGTGCTGCTGTGATAAGCACTTCAGAAATGCTCAAAGGAGAGACTTTACTCTCCTGTTGCTTCTCCTTCCCATTGAGCAGCCTGGCACTGAATGTTCTGAAAAACAAACTGCTCCAAGTGGTGGGAGCACTTTGGCAAATGCTCACTGTTTATTTCATTTCTTTAGGCAAGTAGTTGCAGTCTCCTGGCAAGAAAAAAAAAAAGAAAAAGTATGAATTTGGCTCCAGAGTCATAGCAGTTCCCTCTCCTGCAAGCAACAAGCAGGAGCAGTTCTGCCCTGTGGGGTCATTCCTGGGGAGAGAAATTCTTCTGACCTGGTTGCTACTAGTGTAAAGGTTCTCTTTTTAGTAGAATAAAGTGCTTTGTGTATGATTTTAGCATTCTCAATAAATTCTAATAGCTGCTCTCCACATTGGATCTGAGGGTTTCTATCAGGGTTATAGCTGGCCCTAAACTCCAGCCTGGCTTCACCACACATCCCCTCCTTTAGGAACTGCATCACTCTAAGCTGGCAAAAAAAGCATTTAGCAAGTGATGACTGACTGACATAAGGTCTTTGGGTGATATTAAATATTCAATTTTTATTTGTTTCCTCAGCAAAATTCAAAAACCTCTGCTTTATTTTTAGTTTGAATGAAGCTGGGTTCACTTTTCATCCGTTAACTTCAATGAGACAACTTCTTTGTGTAAATTGGGCACACAGTTTCCCAGAACCTTCTCTTGAAGCTTGCAAAATTAAAGCAAGAATGGGAAAGGATTTTTCTCCTTGATTGATACTTATCACCATTGCACTGGGCTGTAGCTGTACCAACAGTGAGCTGTGTTCCATATCTTCCCTCCTACTTCTTGTCCTTCCCATCTCCAGAGCTGTGTTTGTTCCAGGTGCTGTGCTCACCTCTGCAGGTGGCTTGCCCCAAAGCTTGGTGTATTAATAAACTTATTTCCTGCAATTTCTGCACAGCCTTGCTCCTGCTCTGTGCACTGCCTCCCTCTCAGTGCTGGGGCTCTGCTTTGCCATCATCACCAAGCAGATTGGGAGCTGTTGCTGTTTTCCAGGGAGCAGACGTTGTGTATGTGTTTATAATTCACTCAGTCATTCATTTTTCTTTTCCCAGTTCTCACTTCTTACTTGCCATGTTATGTTCTAAAGTGCTGTTCCCATTCTGCTCAGTTCAGAGCTTTATCTTGGGCCTTACTTCTGCATTTAGCATAAATAAATTGATTTCAAGCTGTTGTGCTTATGTCAGGGTTTCTTTTGTGACCTTTAGTTCATTTTTTAAATTCCATTTCCCACAAGGGATTCCCATATGGATTTCCCATAAGGGAGGGAGGGAAGAAAGTGGCTGGAGGGACTGAGCTCTCAGGGAACAAGCAGCTTCACAGCTCTCTGACACAGGGAATATTCCCTTCCCACCTGGGGACATCCTTTCACACTGGGGATGGGAAAGCAGCACAAAACCTCACTGGAGAGTCAGAGCAGGACTCCCTGCAGTGGAGAACTCGAGGCTGCCTGCACCAAGGGTATCCCTAGCAAATAATTTGAGGCCAGCATGTGCTAATGGCTTGCAGTGATCATCTTTAAATCAAACAAGAGCAATATTGTCTGGATCAAATCTGGTGACTGAATTTCAATTTACTGATCAACAAGCTCAGAAGTTCTGGAACTGGTTTTAAACAATTGTTCTATCTCACATGTACATCTGTGAGAGAGACAAGAGGTGGGAGATGCTTTTGTCTTTTGTGGCATATGCTTTCCTTAGAAAATAAAGTTCTGAGAATCTCTTGAGTAGTAAGAAGCTGCCCTTAGTAACAAAATAGGGAAAATTGTCATATTTTACCCAAAAGGAAGGGGAAAAAATATTTTTCTAAAGTAATAGCTTGTAATTTGACAGCATGAGTCACTTGTGTTATTATGAGTGAGTCATAAATAGAAGAGGCACCAAAAGAGTTATTTTTCAGAATGTATTAAGATAACAAAGAAACTACATCTCCCAAAATGTTGCTAATAAGGCACCAGGCCATTGAACAGGCTTATTTGAAATACTAACTCACTAAAACTCCTTTTTTATTGTCTTTGGTTTTTTTAGTGAACATAAAGGAAAAGGCTGTTTTCAATTACCTCTCCTACAAAAGCCAGCAGCCTGTCTGTAGTGGAAGCTGGGTCAAACCTCATCAGAAGAATATCAAGGCTGGGGTTTCAGTGTTCTGATCCAGCCTTTACCCACAGCAATCCACTCCTGAGCTCTCCCACCACACACACTTTGGTCAGGTCACAAAACACAGCCAATAAAGCTGATTTGGCCTCAGTAGTTTGTCATTGTTCCTGTGCACTTTTATCTTTTCAAACTTTCTTTCCTCCTGCCTCCCTAGTGCTCTTTGATCTGAAGCTGTGGCCATGTCCTGGTGGATACTGGGGGGGCTTTGTTCATTTGCTAGATTAATATTTAATTTCATACTGGGTTAAGGCTGGCCAATAGAAATGATCAACCTTTGACTGTAGCATAATTAAGGATCTCTTGTGAAGAAAAAAGAACTCTGTTTTCCTGAGCATCTGACCCCAGCTGGTGCATTCTCTCTGCCAGCTGGTTCCTGCATGGGAGGAAAATTAATAAAATTGCCAAACAAAGAAATATTTTCAGCAAGTACCCAAACATTGAAGGCTAAACATCCTCCTTGGAATGCCAGAAATGGATTCCAACTAAGCAGCTGAACTGAAGGATTATTTTGATAGTGTTGTAGAAATATTGGTCCACTGGAGATGTTTAAAGGTCAGCTAGAGTATTTTGTGGGGGTTTTGTTGGTGTTACTGGGTTTTTTTGGTGCCTGACTACTGATTTCTGGGCGTGCTGCTTTCACAGAGCATCACTGGCACACTGGGGCTCTGAGAATCTAAGATTATCATCACCATTGCTGTGGTTTCCATGTTCCTCCCCTACTGCAAAAAAAGTGACTTTTGTGTGATGTTTTTTTGCATCTCTGGTATGACATTCCACCACCTCCAGCAGGAAGAGATCAGTGAATTGAGGTAATTGAAGAAGAAGATAGTAGTTGCTACCACTCTCAAATTATTTCATTAACTTATTAACAATTTGCCCAGAGCTATCTTGGGGGTGCTGGGAGAGCAGAATGTAATTTAGGCATAAAACATGATACTGCAATTTCATTTCAGCTCCAGCTTTACTGAATGTGCACCTAAAAGCACAGATCACACTTCTGTCTGGTTTTTAGATGTAGGGTCACAGTGGCAGTGCAAAATGCCAGAATTATCAGTAAGTTCAAAAGCAGTGCTGAGCTGTAAGGTCACAGAACTCTGTTAGTGCTCCCTCCATGATCTGACTGAGCAAACCACAGCTTCCTATTCTCAGCAGTGATTGCATAAATCACTCCCTCTGCTTCATAATCTCCCTGTTTATCCTGGCTCTTTCAGCTGCTGTTTAGGAAAGGTCTGAAGTGCTTTGTGTCCTTGACCCAGGTGACTTACCCAGGGTTGGGAGAGCTGGGTACAAGTGTAAATATGCCTTCAATGCAGTGACTTATCAAGCAGGAGGATTGACATAAGAGAAGCTGTTGTTCCATGAAACATGGTAAAAGTAGGGTGGAAATCCATCAGGTGTTTTCAAAGTAGTGTTGGTTTCCCATGCCAGCAGTGAATCAGAGGCAGGTGGTGCAGAAAGCACTGGACAGTGAAGTTTCCCTCCTAAAAGGAGGAGGGCAGGGAAAGGCAGTGTGGTTGTGCATTTGGAGATTGCACTAAGCCACAGCTTTGGGTTTAACTGTGGAATGTTTGACATTGGTGAACTTTAGATACATGACTTAGATAAAAATTACATTCACAGAATCCCAGATAAAAATTACATTCACAGAATCCCAGAATATCCTGGGCTGGAAGGGACCCACAAGGATCACCCAGCCCAGCCCCTGTCCCTGCACAGACACCCCCAAATCCCACCCTGTCCATCCCTGGCAGCTCCTGGAGCTCTGGCAGCCTCAGGGCCATGACCAAACCCTGGGGAGCCTGGGCAGTGCCCAGCACCCTCTGGGGGAAGAATTTCCCTGATCTCAGCTTGAGCCTGCCCTGGCCCAGCTCCAGCCCTTCCCTGGGTGCTGTCCCTGGTCAGAGAGCAGAGATCAGTGCCTGCCCCAAGCTGTTATTTCAGGAAACCCTCAGGGAGAGCCATTTTCCTTCCAACCCCTGCAGGATTTTTGTCCTAGCTGTGTCTGCCCTCCTGCCTGAGCTCAGCATCTCTGTGTGCACAAACACACATCGTGCCCTGGGCACTGCTCCTGATGCCCCTGCCAGCAGCACCCACCCTCTGCCCCAGCAGGTGAGCTGATCTGATGGTACAGGAGCAGCACCAGCCCTGCAAATTCAGGGCTTTCTGGCAAACAGCACTGAATTTGGGTAACAACACTCTGACAGCCCAACAGTGATGGCTTCACATCCTTCAGACTTACTCAAATATCTCTGCAACCTCATTCAGCGACTGCACCTTGTCCTTCAGGCCCCAATAAAGGAGTTGAACATTTTGCCAAAGGAAGCTTTCCCTGGGCTTTGGTTGATTTGCCCAGGAGGTGGAAGTGCAGCTGTTTTGGTAGAGCTGGACTGTGTAGTGGGATGAACACCTATTTTCATGAAATCTGTCAAATGCCATTTGAAAAGCCATTGAATGTGCCCTACAACAAAGCAGGCAGAATTACAGAGCAGAATGCCTGTGACTGCTATTGTAAATGTGTCACAGCTCATTCTGGCTTTTGCATGTGGGCTTATCTTCAAATAGCATCCTGCTGTTATGATTAGTGATTGCTATCATGAATAAAATCTCTTTGGTTTCAGCAACAAAATAAACCACTTTATATATAGAACCCACTGTTGAATAGGACCTTAAATATTTATTTTCCCATTCTTCTTGCCAAATAATCTTCAAGGTGAAGCCTTTCTTCTAATGAAACAATGTCAGCAGTGAAACCAGGTCTAGAGGCAGTCATGGTTTTAGAAAGGGAGTCAGCAGCAGAAAGGAAGCTATTAATGTTGTCTAAATGAAACATCCTTGGAGTCCTGTGCTTGGGAACTGTGTCCTACTGTGACAAGGTTTGTGGTGATCCCAGTGTCCACTCTTGTTCCAGGCACTGGTAACCCACAGGGACTGCCTTGACTCTGTGCCTCACACTTCCCTGCTCTGCTTTCACAGACAAGTCTTGCTCTTTTAAAATTAGTGGTGCCAACTTTGAGATTTTTGAATTGGCAGAGCACTCACAAAAATGTTTCTTCATATGATTTGGCAAACCATTAGATGATCCAAGCTGTTATATTGTATTATATTATTGTATATTATATGCTGTATGGCAGGGATTTGGATTAGATGACCTTTAAAGGTCCTTTCCAACACAAACTCTTCTCTGGTTCTGTGATTCTGTAAAACATGAATATCTGGTTGTACAGTTCACATTTTTCCAAATTAAATTCTGCAAGAGAAAGCAAAGCTTTTTTGCCTCTTAGGCTCCCTATATGAAGACTTTTAGGCTTGTGAAGGATTGGAATGGTTCCAGCTAAGACTAACAAGCCAACATTTAGAAATAGTTGGAACTAACCTCTGAGGAGAGAGGAAAGAAAGAGTCTCCTAAAGCGAGTTCCTGAAGAACTCTCACTTAGGTAAAAAGACATAAGAAGGCAAAAATCTCTGAAAGTAAAATTAATTGACAGCTTCTGAGAAGCAGAGCCCTGAAGGTGTTGGGCAATGCATGAAAATGAAATACAGAGAAGACAATTTCACTACATCCATAGGCTTGCATAACACAGTGAGACTGGCAAAGGAAATAACATTTTCATTTCCCAGTTTTATGAGAGCCTGGATATGTGGAATAAAGCTCTAGGAGAAGACAGCAAGGAGGGAGAGGAAGTTTCCTGTGAATAATCTAACTTAAAGATTGGAAGTTGTCTTAAATTCTGCATCATCTCTGTCTCAGGTTAAATGGTGAATCTTTGAGTGAGCCAGTTTGTTTTGCTGCTGGAATCTGACCATGAAGTCCTTAGGCACCAAGTCTCCAGGACTGTGTGTTCAGTTGTGCTTCAGGAGTTCTCTTATCATTATAAATGTCTCTCATTCCATCTGCGTGAACAGATAGGGCTCTGCTAAGCCTGTTATTAATTTTTTAGGTTGTTTCATTTCAGATAAATAAAAAATTTAAAGTGAATATTTTTCCCAGCACCTGCAGCTGCTCAAAACCACAGCACATTATGCAGCTGAATTCAAGCCATAAAGACTACTAACTTAGAATGTTTTCAGTGCCAGTGAGCCTTGGGAATGTTGTCTCTGAGAACAGGTATTTGCTAAGTCACTGTTCTTTGAATATTTCAGACACACAGATACACTGGTGTACTTGTACCCCTTGTGAGTGACTAAATGATCTATTTATATGAATTTGTTTATCACCTTGATTAGCCTGTTCTTCAGGCTTCTCACTGAGCAGACTTTCCACTGGTTTAATGTCTGCACTCTCAGACAAGCTCCTCGTTGTTCAGTCACTGCTGCTGTCCACAGCCAGGCTGGACAGGGCTTGCAGAAACCTTCTCCAGGTGTCCCTGGAGCAGAATGAGCTCTGGGGTCTCTTCCAACCCAAACCATTCTGGGATCCCAGGATTCCATCACTCCCCTCAGTGCTTGACAACTTCAGCAGCAGGGATTGAAGTGTCCCGAGCTAACAAAGCCCACGTGGAAGCCTGCACTTGCTGTCCAGGGATGGATTTAAGGGAAGCTCCATCTCCAGAGCAGCTGCTGGGCTTGTGGCTCCCAGAGGAGGAGCCTGGAGTTTTGTCACTCTACAACTGCTCACACACAAATCCTTCTGAACAAAGTTTGAGTCTTTTTGGGTTTTATCAGCATGTCTTGATCAGTGTGGGTATGCAAATCTGTGGCTGCATTTGGTGATTTGGTGTCACTGGATGCATTCACATGTGCAAGAAGAGAAGATTGCTGCTGGCCCCGTGGTGCCTTGATTGCCTGCAGCTGTGGGATTTGCATGTGGATCCCAGTCACTGGGAAAAATGCAGAAGCATTTATTCAAAGTGCATAAATAGCTGCTGATTTTTAATTTAATGGAAATTTAAACATGAAACCATGAGAATTCATTTCGCAAGTGTCCAAAGAGAGCTAACAGCCTTGTCTTAGGCATTAAAGCAGGTTTTGTTTGCTCCTGATATCCTTTCACTTGGCTTACCAAGCTTGTAACACAGTTTATCTTGCAGTGCTGCATATGATTATGTTTGCAGAAATGTATCCCCAAGAACAGCAATTAGATTTAACTCCTGATCCCTCCTGGACCTGGCTCTTTCTGCCTCCTTTTTCCCTGTGTTCCACCTTACAAACCATCATCTCCCAGCTGTTTTATACTATTATTTGCCCTCCCCATAAAGTAAACATGAACATTTTCATATTCTCTAAGTTACATTTTATGAAATATTAGAACCTATAAAACTTATCAGCTGAGGACCTACTTGTTTGGATTTTTGTGTGGAGCAGAAAGTAGAAGAAAAGAGGGAAGGAGAGGTTGTTTTGGAGCCCACAGCACTATTTCAGTGCTTGATACAGAACAGCAAAGTATTTTGAACTCTATTGTTGAGAATCCAAGTGTGATATAAATCAGAATTATTATCCTTATCTCATCTTTGGGAAGGTTGCAGCACACAGAGAGATGATTTGTCCAAGGCCCCTGTCAGAGCAGTGGCAGAGCTGAAAATAGACCCTGTGTTTGAGCAGGGTTCAGTGCCAGGTCTGTGACAGAGTCACTCCGAGGAAAAGGAGTGCAAATGGAAAACTCTGATGGAGTTGGGAGCCCTGGGTCTTTCCTTCTCCTCCTTCTCCTCCGTCCCTGCTGTGCTGGTGGCACTGAGGGATTGCTAGGATGGGTTTGGGGTAGAAGAAATGTGTGCACTAGGATTAATAGTTATTGGTACTGTTGAAAATATCTTACACTGGAACTGTTAATTGGGTAAAAAGTCTTTAAACCATTCTGTGCTCAAGGCCTTGTGACCATTCTGCAGTGATTCTGGCAGTGCTGAGCTCAGGTGTGGGCAGCACAGAGAAAATGAGATAAGAACTTAATAAACAACACGAAAACAGAAGCTGCACTTGTGACTCCTTTCTTTCCTGGTGTGGAGCCTGGAAAAAGAAGAAAGAACAGCCCAGCCAGGGGCAGGGGCTCGTTCCCAGTGCTGCTCCTCAATGAGAGCATTCCCTGCCAGGCTGTGGTCTCTGCTCACACCCTGAGCTCAGCTCTGGGACAGGGACAGGGACAGGGACAGGGACAGGGACAGCAGGAGCTGCCTTCAGATGGAATCACTGCAGGCCCAGGAAATCACAGCCAGCACCACTTACATAACAGCTCTGACCTAGCATCATCCACTGCTGCAGGGAGCTGGGGAGGAGGAGGGGCTGGACTTGGTGCTTTGTCTGTGCATTTTTCCCCCATTTGGATGAAAGGACAACACTAGAGCAGTAAAAAAAAATAAAAATAAAATTGCAACAATGTACAGATTTCAGCAGCCTTGTCTGCAGAATAAAGGGTCTGCCCAGAGGGAAGAGAAGGAATTTAAAAGGATCCCCAGTGTGGTCTGGACTTGGGTTAATGTTAGTAATAAATCTAATGATGATGTAATTCGAGTTTTCCCCCAGTTGGGTATATTTTCAGACAAACTCTTTACTGGTGTTTAGGATTTAGTGCCCAGGATCACTGCATGTACAGCCTGTTCCACTTGCTGGGCAAGGCTGATGCTGGAGGTGCCCAGCTCTGCCAGCAGGATGAGGGCGAGGAGGAGGAGGAGGAGGAGGAGGAGGAGGAGGAGGAAGCTTGGCTCTGATTTTCCTGCAGAGAATGAGAGCATTTCTATCAGATAACAAACCCACCTTAGCTATCCTCTGGTAAAATTCTCGTGGAGGTTAATCTGACAGGGAATGCAGAATTCTTTCCAGAGCAGGGCAGATGTGTTTGCATGATTCAGGGCTGGTTATGGATGTCCCACCTGAACCCCCTGCCAAAAGGGAATGAGAGCTGCTGGCTCAGCTGTCCCTCTCTGGGAGAGCAGTGTCACCTGTGCTGCCCTCGTGGCTGTGGTGATTCTGAGCTGGGCCATGTGAATTCCCCAGCTTGGGTGCCAGCTCTGGTACCTGGGACACCCAGAGCTGACCCAGAGTGACACAAAATTACATCCTTGGAACTTTCCTCGCTGACAAATCCCCAGCAGAAACGTGTGTGTCTGATTGTGCAGACACAGGGTGACCCAGAAGGCTTCTTATCATCTTTACATATAAATCTGTGTCACACAGAGCAATCTGCAGGCAGCAGGGGACATGATGCAAACACATGAGCAAAACTGAGCTCCAAAGCCTGACTTTGCCCTGCAGACACAGCCAGCAGTTCTAGCCTGGGTTGTTATTGTTAGATTGTGAGTTGTTATCTCTGCTAACCTTGGAAATAATTCCAGCAGTGGGGAGAGCTGCTGAAAAGGACCCTGGCAGAAAATATTTGCTTCCCACTTGGATGTTGTAAATACACAAGCACAGATAAAGTAACCTTAAATGAAGGGTAAAAGTCTGGCTCATTGTATGTTAGTGATAAAACCTCTGGGTTGGAATCTCACAAAATAAGTTTCAGAGCACTGCATAGAAATGATAATACGAAGAGCAAATAAATTTTAAAAATACATAAAATTCTGGAGCAGCTGATGAAAAGTGTTGCAAACTAAATGCTGTGACCTCAAGACACAAAATAGTTAAAGATCCCATTTCCAGAAATACTCTTAGAGGTCAGTCTTAGGCTGCAGGGATATAGGCCATGTCCTCTGTTCTAGAAGGCATGGCATACTTGTATATTGAATTTGGCAAACTGGGGAGGTGCAAAACCAAAGGTACCTCATGTGGAGGTAGGAATTGCTGCCCCATCTCTGGCAGAGGAGGCTGAGGAGGCAGAGGAGCCCATCCTGTTCCCCTCTCTGGAGAGAAGGCAGCTGGGATCCTCCTTGGGAAGAGGGAAGAGCTGATGTTA
This sequence comes from Erpornis zantholeuca, assembly GCA_013400515.1. Classification (NCBI taxonomy): domain Eukaryota; kingdom Metazoa; phylum Chordata; class Aves; order Passeriformes; family Timaliidae; genus Erpornis; species Erpornis zantholeuca. The sequence continues at coordinate 653,139 of VZTN01033432.1, read as the reverse complement.
GTTGCCCAGCTTTATTCACAGGCAGCACCTGAGTGTCTGAAGAGAACTTCTGTTCAGCAGGCAGAGCCTTGTGTGATCCAGAGGAAGATGTTCCCCTGGCTGCCCCCATCCAGTTGGGCTCAGCAGGGCAGGACACGAGTGACTGCTCTGGAAACATCACCTGCAGGGTGTTGCACTCCAGTTTAACTTCGGGGTTTTTCCTTTTGCTCTGCTGGCAAATGTGCAAGCCCTTGGGGAGAACTTGCTTTAGCTTTCTGGGAGGTGACTTGCACTGAGGACATTTCCCTGCGTGCCCCTCGAGCCCACAGTGACAGTGCCACTGTCAGGAATGCTCATTATTGCTGTGGTGTGGCCTGTGCCAGTAAAACCTGTGTTCATCAGCACTGAATTTCACAGGGGAAGTATCCCCTGCCTCTTCCTGATCACTGCTCAGAGCTGCTCTGTAAACATGCCAGGAAAAAATAATCTTAATTACAAGGTATTTAGAAAGCTAGGAGGACGAATTGGTATTTGTTGTTCTTTGAACTTTAGAATTATTCTGCTAATAAGTGTATTGAATCTCTTTAAGGTTGGAGGAAGTTCAGACTGTGCAGGTGCACCTGGAGTGCCAATCCCCAGCCCACAGAGTGCCAGCACCCTCAGTGAGCCTTCATGGGCTCTGCTGAGAGCTGTCAGACCTGGGGGAGAGCACTGAAGGGAGCCAGGTGGTGTTCATTGCCTGAGGGCTCTGTTTATACCAAGGCTTTTCGTTATAGGGGAGGAAGGACTTGTGTCCTCTTCTGAATCAAGCAAAGGACATGTCAGCACCCTCTGATCTCCTTGGTGCTGCCACATCAAGCTCTTCTTTGGATGGCCTTTTCTCTACTTGCTTAGGATCAATGTAACAAAACCTTGGTTAGTTTTCCATGAATTAGAATTTCCATGAACCATGAATTTCTGCTAGGGGTTCCAGAATCATAATTTTAGTTAATCTAGATGGGAATGTGTCTGGAGCTGGCAGTGCTGGGTTAATGGTTGGACTTGATGACCTCAGAGAGCTCTTCCAACCTTAATGATCCTATGATTCCATAAAAATTAGGACTTTAGAGACCATGAATGATCACTTGGTTCTGCTTGCCACGCAGAGGAGGACAAGGCAAAGCTAGACTGCTCTTGAAAGGTGCTTTATTTAAGCTCACCCTTAAAAGCTGTGGACAGGGAGTGCCTTGGGTTACATCCCAGGCAGCAGCAAGTGTGATGGATGCTCCAGACCTCCTGGAACCTTGAGGTGTTCCTGGCTCTGAAGAGGGAAGAGGGGTGGGTTTTCTGCCTTTGGAGAGGAGGGGTTGGCCTGGCATCCTCCTTGTATTTTTTTCTACTATTTATTTTCTACTATTTAAAACAGCCATGCAGGAGAGTCAATATTGTCTTTACTGCAGTGCTTGGAAAACTTGACTTTTGTGTTCTTTCCCCTTCCAGCATAACCCCAGCTCTTTCCCCTGGTTAAGATTCCAAGCAGTGCATGTTTTCTGCCACAGCCAAACCCAAGATGTAGCACTCCAAGTGATGCCCTACCTCCACAAAGTAAACACAGAATAATTGCTTCCTATTTCATGTGTATGAATCTCCAGTTAACACAGTCTGCCATCAGATGCTTTGCTCTGAGCTGCCAGAAACTCCAGATCTGTTTTTCCCCACAGTGTTCTGTGAACACTTACTCATAATTTGGTATTTCCCATTTGCAGTTGTTTTTTTTTTTTTGTGGAGAGTTTTATTTTAGTAGCATCAAGACATCTATAATGTGTTAAATAGAATGCATTTTCTCATTAGTATCTCAGTAAAATGGGCTAGAAAGGAAAGGGATGAGGGTAGTTGACTAGAAATCAAGGTTGTTCTCAGACAGAGCACATTTATTCTGGGAATCAGTGAGGAAATTCCTCAACAGTGTGGAACTGCCAGCCCATGAGCTTTGTTCCTCTGCTCCTGTCCTACCACTGTGCCCACACAGCTCAGGCAGAGCCCGAGCAGAGCTGGGGTTTGTTCAGTGGAGCACCCTCACTCATACAGCCCCAGAGTGGTTTGGGCTGGGAGGGACCTCCAAGCTCCTCCAGTGCCACCCCTGCCCTGGCAGGGACACCTCCTCCAAACCCAGGCTGCTCCCAGCCCTGTCCAACCTGGCCTGGCACAGAAAACTCCCTTCACATTTTAATTCTACTGCAGTTAACAGCACATCACTGACATTTCCACAGCAGCAATAAAAACCCAGGGGCTGTGAGAAGATCCTGGATGCCTCCTTCCTTCAGGAGCAATATGCATAAACACTGCATTGAAACATTTCCTATCAATTATTAACCTCTCGTGGCTCTTACCTTTCTGCTCTTAGAGCAGAGTGTTTCTGAGCTTTGGAACCAAGAGCCTGGAATTTGTTTTCACAGTTGAGGTTTGGAAAATGAAAGAGCCACACTCTCCTGCCCACTGTGGAGAAGTGAAGGGAACAGAATAAACAGTTTTTCTGAGGTGGAAGTAGGTTTCATGTTCTGATCTGCACTCTGATATTGATTATATCATTATAGATAATAATCTATATTTCACATGCATATGATAATAATTATATATTTGTAATACATAATTCTACATGGGCAGCACACAACCTCAACCTCTTGGCCTAAGTTAGCTGTAGTCCTGTCCAAAGCTGCTGGAATTCTAATTAATTTCTCACTGAAATCAATGGAAATGTTTTCATTGATTCAGGTTGAACTGTTTCAAATGAAAGCCTCATCCTGTCCATGCTCATTTGCAGATGTTTATCCAGACATTTCCCTAACGTAGTTTTGTGGGGTCTTATATTTCCTATGTTTTGATTTTGGGTGTAAATGTTGTATGCTTTGGTTTTGATTAATTTTTTGGTATGTGTCAGGATTGTGGAAGTTTCTTCCTAACCTCACTTTCCTAATGATAAACACTGGAAGGAGATCAAACCAGCCCTGTATCTTCAGAAATGTATGGCCTGCCTTGATAGCAGCCTATCAGAGGATGTCAAGAACATAAAAAATTACAGCTCTGCTCTCCTGCACATCAAGCAGCTTACTGGGAAAGAAAGAGCCAAGAGGAATTTAAATACAATCCCTCACTGCAGCAGCTGAGGCAGTGTGGGGAGGGAGGGGAATCCATTCTGGCTGGGAGAATCCTCCTTAATGGAAGTTGCTGAATCACAAGCAGCAGCAGACAGCTGCCAGGGTTCCAGGCACTACACATGCCCAGCTGTTAGTCTGCTGGCAGAATGCAGTGGATGCCTGAGCTGCAGATACTCACTGCTGGCACTTCCCAGCACATCCACCACTGCTGCTGCTTGGGCTGAGTGTTCAGCACCCACTTGAGTCTGTCTTCCTCTCTGCTGGGAGAAATCAGCACCAGCCAAAGAGCAGCAAACACCAGCAGGGCCTGGGAGCATCTCAGAGAGCTGTGATGCCTTAAAGTGGTTACCTAAAAACAGAGACCAGACAGGAACAAAGGAATAAAGGTGGTATTTATTTGAAAGGCCTTCAGGTGCACACTTCGGGGTCCAGAGGTTCTGCCTCAGTGGATCCCAAAATGGATGCTCAAGTCACGAGTGCTTCACACTTTTATAACAATATCAATTCACCAACCAGAATCCAGCAAATTATGTGACTCCCCCCAAGCCTGCCCCCTCTTCCCAAGATGAAGGTTTACAGTTCTTGTTTCGGGATGTCCTTGGAGGGCAAGTTAGAGGTTTTGTTATGTCTATCTTCACACAGAGATCAGCACAAGAAAACAGCATCACAGCACCTAGCAAACTACAGTTACACTAGCAGTACAGGATCTGAAAAATGTAAAAGTTAAAACCTAAGGCATCAGCTGCAGTAACACCAGTGACAGCTCATGTCTGGATTGTGGCCTTGCAGTGGGGGTTTTAGATAACCATGACTGCATCTAAATTGGGACCTCGGGGGCTGCAATCCAGAGAGCAGTGGTGCTGTCCTGCCATCCCCATTTTAATGTAGAGACACTTCCCAAAAGCACCAACCAGGACCTTGAGGCAAAGGTCAGATTTTCAAATTATTTCATACCAAAAATATCCAATCCCAAAGTCATCAGTGAGTGTAGGGTCATGCCAGTGACACCCAGGTGACAGGCAGGATTCTCTCAAACGGAGTAGCACAACAAAGAAAGGTGGTTCTGCCTTCAGGTGGGAGTTTTGGTAGAAGTTTTAATAAGACAAGTTCACCATGAGACACTCCAGCATTGAGTCTTACGGAGAGAATGGAAGAAAAGATTCCTGTTCCAAAGGAGAATCTCCAGAGGAGGCTGAATGCCAGGGAAGGAGGGCACACAACCTTTCTGACCTGCTCTGCAGTCCTGCTAGCATCACAAGGGCCAGGAACACTTGGAAATGGTGGCACAAGCTATAAATATTCCACCTGCTTCCCTGAGTCTTCTAAAGCTGTAATTCCTGTCTTGGGCTGCTCATCTGCTGCAGAAAATAGGAGTCAGTAGTAAACAGCAGCCACTTGCCAAAATCATCCTGACTGCAGGAGGAACAAATGATACTCAGATTTCAGCAGCTATTGTCCCTGGGTTTTTGTGTCTTCCACTGTGACTCTTGATTTGCAGTTTGGAAACTTTGCTGTGGTGACAAAAGTCTGCCTGTAATGAGGAGGAGTTGGGAGTTTTTCATCTTTTATTCTCTGCTGAGAGCTGGCAGCTGGTCATGCTGCTCCTTTGCTGTGCAAGCCAAGGCAGAGCTGAAACAGTGCCAGCTCCTGGCTTTGTTTCGTGGTGCCTTTTTTCCCTGCAGGTAACTGTGCTGAGCTCATTTCTAAACTATCTTTTGGATTATATTAAAAATACTCTGGAGTTGTGGAGATTTTTCCAAACGTCATTTTCCGAGTGCCAGATTTCAGTATAGTTGTGTTTTATGTAGAAAAGATCCAAACCCTTGGGTCTTGGAGGGTTCTGCTGTCCCTGCCTTGACAGGACACCCTGACAGGGCCTGGGGAACAGCAGGTGAGCACCATGCAGTGCTCAGCTTTTGCACTCAGTAGGCATTAGAGCTGTGCAGAAATCAGGATATTTCTGGGGCTGCAGAGGAGGCAGAATTTTGAGCAAATGTTCATCAAAAGTTTGGGTGAGACGAAGTTCGAGCATATATTCTTGCAATGATGCATTTGAATTAAGCCTCAATTCTCCTTTTTTTTTTTTTGGTTTAGACCAAAGGGTTTTTGGCCTAGGACCAGAGTTAATTCTCAAAGCTGTGATCCCCTTGCATTTTCCCAGGGATGGGAAAAAGATGAACTTTGTCAAGGAATTAGGGAGAGGCACCTGGATGTGCAGGAGCTGTGTAATTGCAGTCAGGCACGTGGAGCCCAAGGAAGGGAAAGATGTATAAGGAGAATTCAGGCAGAAACTCTGTGGTCCTTTGTTTTGACTCATTATGGGAAAAGAAAAATGGCAGGATGGAAATGAGAGACCAAAAAATCTTTATTTTAATGTGAGTATAGGAATCTGTGTTCAGGATGTATAAGCATAAATCCATTTAGTGCCAGTGATTATATAGGAAATGGAGGATCACTTAACTATTTTAAAGTTCAGGATGTTGTTAAAGAGAGGAAAAGGAAAGTTCTCTCCTCTCTTTGGAGTTTTTATTTTATGAGGTGGGAGGACAGCAGTGTAAATACAGATTTGATTGGAGACAGACTCTTTAGTCAGATGTTTTATGTTAAACTGAATTTCATTTAGTAACTTCAGGTACATAAATGAATATAAAATTTAATGAAACATTAATATAACAGGCTTTTGCCAGCAGAGGCTTTGCACCATAAAAGGTGCAAAGGTTAATGGCATGAGAAACAAAGAGCCTCACATCCTGATTAAACCAAACCCTCTCCAGTCTGTTTCCTGTTCTCCATGGGGCACCATCCCTTGTGCTGGGATCTGCCAAGGTTATGGCCTTTGTTCTTCATGACCCTTTGTGATAAAAATATCCTGCTGCTCCTGTGGGTGCCAAGCTCCTGGTGAAGGCTCTGGGGCTGTTTGGCACACAAGGAACAGAGAATTCAGGTTTTGGCTGATGCCTGAAATGGCTCCCTAGGAACAGAGAGCAGGCAGGGATAAAGGAATAAAGGAATAAAGGAATAAAGGAATAAAGGAATCAAGGAGGGATTGATTGGAAAGGCCTTCAGAGGTACACTCTGGGCTCCAGAGGCTCCTGCCTCAGTGCATCCCAACATGGACAAGGACAGCTCAGGAGTGCTTCACATTTTTATAACAACATAAATTCATTAACCAGAACCCAGCCAATGATGTGATTTTCTCCAGCTTGCCCTCCTCTTTTTAAGATGAAGGTTTACAGTTCTTGTTTTTGAAGGGCAAGTTAGAGGTTTTGTTATGTCTACCTTAGCATAGAGAACAGCACTTAACAAACTACAGAAAAGTTCAGAGTCACACTAGCAGTACAGGATTTGAAATATATAGAAGTTAAAAGCTAAGGCATCGTGTCCTTCCTGCAGAGAGTGGCACTGGTGTTTCCAGCAGAGCAGTGCTCTGAGGTGCTGCAGGATGGGTCACACATGCTGATGGTGTCACTCATTATCAGAGGCTTTGGAAAGGGAGCTGCATTGGAGATTTCACACCTCAGAACATGAGCTCTTGCTCTGCCCTTCCCAGTCCTAGTGTCAGTGGGAGGATTTTCCTGCTCTGATCTAATTTGATGGTAAAGTGTATCCAGTGTAAAAGAGCAGCAGTAAACCTGCTCAGCTCATTGCTATACATTGATTAATCTACTTCTTCCACTGTTGCTTATTTTCAACTCCTAATTTGTTGTATTCTGTTGGACAGGAATGAAAATCCAAAATGTCTGGAGCAAACTATAGTGGACTCCTAACACAAGTGGTCATGAACAAAAAAAGAATCCAATTGGAGCAACAGGAAAAGTGCCAAGCATGGCAGAGGCTGTAAGTCACCACTAACAGGAGCATTTTATCAGTGCCAAGTCATGAACAGAAGGAAACACAAGCACTGTGGCCCCACTGCATGTGAACTGAAAGCCTGAGAGACACCTGGAACCCACACAATCCTTAAAGACTGAAAGCCATGTGCTAAACCCAGCAACCACAGCAGTGATTCACTCCAGGCTCGTTCTGGTGCAGGGCACTGAGAGCCTGGACCAGCATGGAGAAGGTGCAAACCAACTCAGTATCACTGCCCTGGTTTGGAGAAACACCTCCCAGTGTTCATCAATCCATCATTTCATGCCATCAGAGCTGGGCTTTGTGTTGGACAGCAGTGAGGAGGAACCTCATGAAATGGAGCTGCAAAAGGCAATCCAACACAGGAAAAATGGGAATTCCTTCACTCTGCCTCACAGCCAGAAGAGTTGAGTGATTACTGGGGCTTAGAACAGCACTGAGATCAGAATGGAGTTGCTGCATTAGTCCCATTTAGAGGGAGTCACTAGACAGTTCTTTGAGTTGGAAAGAACTGGAAATTCATAATTACTTTGGCTTTATCCAGAAGTGTGATGTATTTAATTCTTTCCCAGTGCTGGACCAGGCTGTCAGTAATTACACTAATAGTGTTATCTCCTTTATTAGAGAATGCCTTATCTAAGTAATATTGCTAATTTATATGCATCTGCTGTAATTTGAGCTTCCAGGACTTTCTGTGGTCATATATATGGTTTTGTCTTTCTTTTGATTCTTCCTGACTCCTCAGACATAATGTCTTTCTTGGCTGACAAAATGCCATTTTTATCTCTAGGTCTAAACTGGTTTTTAGCAACAAGGGTGAGTTATAATTCTAAGCAAGAGTGTGAGTGTGAGCCAAGAGCTCTCCCCTGATCTCTGCTAGCATTGGTGAGGCTGCTCCAGGTGGGAAATATCCTCGTGCACCTCATGGTGCTCCCAGCATCCACGTCAGGCATGCAAACAGTGATTTTCATATGAACCCTTCCAAGGCTGCTGGGAATCTTCATATTTCTTAGATTATTTTTTAAATAAAGGAACTGTTGTGACAGCTTGTACTAAGCTATTTACGAAAAGCTCTTTCTCTTTCACTTGAGTTTGCACTTGAATTTTCTTGTGCTGATTTGTGACATGTTTGGGCTTAATGATGATCCTTACCATGAACTTGTCACCTTTTATCCAAGAGCTTTTCCTTTGTAGCTATCCAAGCTTTTTGAGTGCATTTGCTGAACTGTGAGATTGAAATTTAAATTACTTCAATGCTTTTTATAACCCTTGTAAGTATTAATTATATTTCTTAATTATCTTTTTTCAGCATTTAGGCATTTCACAGATTGGGAAATAGATTTTTCAAAGAGAAAGTCTTGATTATACCATACAGCTTGTTGTTTCTTTCTCCATAGGAATTTAATTTTTATTGAAGTCATTAAAACCATTCATTTTTGATTGAAAAAGCTACACTTGGACCTTTCAGAAGTGCAACCCCCCTGTCTGCTGGGAATTGCAGATCACTCCTCTCATTTGCCTGTTTTCCCACAGGCACCTTTGGGTGCCAGGGGACACTGGCACACCCAAATCCCAATGCCTTTCCTTCTAAGTTATGGCTGCAAACAATGTTTGTTATCCATTAGAAATTCCTCTTGCTCTGCCTCATTCTCTGCAGGAGGGAAGCTGTGTAGTCCAAAAGCTCTGAGCCAGCCCCATTCCCATGGCAGCCTGCTTGGTTATCATTTACATACATAGAGAAATGTTACTCCAGTGAGTACCTCCAGTTCCCAAGGGAGATCTGTCTTCTACTCTGAGAATTTAGGCAAGCATTCACTGTGTGAGGGAATACCCACAATTTTCACTGGAGCAAAGGGGCTCCAGTCATAATTATGTCATAATTATGTCATAATTTAGTCATAATTATGCTGTGCTTTGGGCCATGTGCAAGCTCCCAATTCAGTTCAGAGCGTGAACTAAAGTGGAATCTTTCTGCTTTAAAAAGAATTGACACAAATTCCAGGTCATGCCTCCATTCCCTCCCACCCCATTCACCAGGAAAAATATCAAAATTGGAGCTTCAGAATCCTGCTGAAGGGAAGAAGAAGGGAAATGTTTAGGATCAGAGGAAAGGCACTGGATTTGGAGCCAGGGGACATTTCCCACCAACAGAAAACTCTGATAGGAATTGCTGAGGTGAAAAATGCAAGGGACCTTGGGGACAAGGCAAGAGCAGCAATCAGAGAAAGGGCAGCAAGTGCAGCACCACAGATCTCAGGGGTTCCCAGGATTCCCAATCTTTGTCTGAATAGTTTCAGTGAGCAGGTTCTGCTCAGGAACAGCTCTCCAGGAGCCTCCTCCTTGTGCAGGCAGGGAGCAAGAGCCAGCCTGGCCCTGCCACAGCCACGGGGACACCACGGGGAGCTGCCCCTGCCTGGGCATCTCTGCTCAGCTCCAGCTCCCACGGCCCCAGAGCCCTGCTCCAGAGGGGAAACAACATTTGCTTCGTGTGCTCATCCCTCAGGAAGCCGTGGGGACCTGACCCCAGGCACCCTGAGACTCAGAACATCCTTCCTCTGCAGATACTGTGGTTCAAACGTGGTGCCAGGGGCAGGGAAGAAAGCAAAATTCCATCTTCTTCTTTAACAAACAGGAAAAGTGAGCTTCCCTGTGCTGCACCCAGTGCTTCTCGTCCTGAGGGGAGGAATTAGCTTTTCTGTGTCTGTCTGACTTTGCCTCTTCATACATTGGAAGTCCTGGGAAGGCTGATTACATCTATAGAGAAAGGACTAATAAAAATGTGGGTTTACTTTTAAGAGATAGCAGTAGTTTCACTTTTCCTGGGATGCTGATAGCCTGTCAGTGGAAAATGTAGGCTTGGACAGCCTGGGTATGATTTATCTTCCTATGAAACCTGGCATGAATTTCCCAAACACTTCTAGTTCATGATAACACATCTTTTATTTCACTTCCTTCCATTGTTAGACAGAAAACATCACCTGATGAGTGGCCACAAAACACAGCATGAAAAGTTCTCCAACCCAACTTTCACTATGCACAAGTGAAAACAACAGAAGTTTTATGAATTGGACCATGTTGGAAATATTCATTTTACATGTGTTCATCAAAGCAATGGCCCTGAAGCCATGGAATGTACCCTTCTTAGTGCTCTCTAGGATCAGCAGTCACCAAGTGTTCTTTCAGCTCTGACAGCTGAAAAGTTTTAAATGAGAGAATAATAAACATTGAAGGATTAATTATTCTGTTTTAATTAAGTGATAACTACTTTATTAGAAAAAAAAAAAATACAAAAAAAACCCCCAACCAAGTATCTGAATTCCCAGCACTTTAATTGCAACAGAGATGATTATGATGACCCAGAAACTCTAAATGTTTGAGGTCAGAGCAGTAGGGTATTCTTAAAAAGCAGTTCCCATCTGCTGTGTGGTGGTAGTTGCTACAGACTGCACAAAAAGTCCTCAAACACCAACTAACTAACCAACCAAAGAGTATAAATAAATTTGTATAAATGAAAAGAAACTCAGTGATTCCTTATCCACCCCAAGCTCTTGGGTGTAACAAAAATTTTCCCCACATTTGCAGAGCTCAAACCTTTTTTTATTTACTTTACTTTCATTCGGCCAAGCATAAAAGCTGGGATTACACAGGAAAATAAAGTGTACAAGCAACGTGGAAGGCAGGCACTGCCTGAACCCAGAGTGTGGAGATTCTGACTGAGGGGGACTGCAGGACCAGGGCAAGTCACTGGCTCAGCAAAGGAAATTGGTTTTGGCAGCAGCTGTTGGACTCTGAGGAGGTTGGTGGTGATATTCTGCTCTTGAATAGAAAAAACACACAGAACCAGCAGGTTCAATTAGCCTATTTCTGTTAAAAGGAAGGCTATAGAAACACTCCTGTTAGAGCATTTCCAGTGGCCACCAGGAAGGGAGCAAAGCTGGTTTAGAGTGTGTGGAAAGAGGAGCTGAGAAACCCAGAGCAGCTCCAGAGCCTGACTGGGACCCAAGAGCAGCAACCAGAGCCTACTCCCTGCAGCCACAGCCCCTGGAACCTGGTAAAAATGGGAAATCCTAGTGCCAGGTCTAAGAGTGCTGGTTGTATTATCTACTACATGAAATCCCTGACAAATATTTAATGGGATTAAATCTGTCTTCTGCTCTAGATTTATATAGCCCTGCCAGGGCATAAACTTCATTAAAGCTCTGTGTAACAGATATTTGAGTCCTAACTAGAAAGTCTCATTTTCCAACATCCCATCAGTTTTACCTTCTCTATTTTATTCCTATTCAGTCACCACTTCCCATTAATTTATATTTTTATTCACTTCCCTCAGCTTTAGCTACTTCTCAGGTACTTATTTCTCTGTACTCAGGTTCCAATCCCATGCTTTATGTACAGGACTCACTCTGTGCCTAGCAAGGAGCTCTGTTTCCTCAGAAACTGCTAAAATCAATGAGACTTGACAGATTCAGTGCAAAAGGGAACTGTGTTCCTTACAGGATTATATTCAAAGAACACAGAACTCTCTCTGTGTATGAGTTTATGGTAAGTGCAGGCAGATTTCCCTGTAAAGATCAGAAATAAGATGAAAACTTACCTCCACTTACTTTCTGCTTTAGTCAGCAACATCCAATATTAATCCATGAAAAGACAAGTATTTCCCTCCTCCCTATTTTGTTCTACTGAATTAATACATGCACCTATTATAATCCTTGCCTAATTGCAGACAGAAGAGGCATCTTCCCTCCGTTGGGCCAGGCTGGAGCCCAGCATCCTCTGCAGGCACAGTGGGATTGTGTGGCCTTGTGCAGACAGCTGTTCCCTCCTCTGCCTGTGCCTCCAGCCAAAGAGGAACCCTGAGCTTGTGCTCAGGCTGTAAATATCCAGCAGATGCTGCAGAACCTGGGAGCCAAACACTCAGCTGTGCACTACTGGAGCAAACACTCCTGGTAAAATCAATGCATAATTAATTGATTTGCTCCCCCAAAACTTCGGTGCTGGTTGGAACAGCCCCCAGTTATGTAGATTTTTTTTTGCTGCCAGCTGTGGCATAAATGAAATTGGTTTGGCCCATGTGAATATGTATCCTTTGCAGTCAGGTCAGGTGCTGTGCTGTGCATTCCTGTCCTGGAGCCACTCGTTCTCTGTGTGTTGTTTGCACTCTGAGCTGAAGGATGTGCTAAGTTTTTCCTTCTTGTAGTAAATTTTTCTCTTTCACTCAGCCTTCTCTCGCTCCTTTTATCTTCCAATTCCATCCTTACCTTTAGATAAATTTTTGCTGTTGCTCCTTCAGTGGCTGGAACTTACCTGGAGGTGGAGAAGCACAGTGGAGACTCAGTGATAGCCCTGAGATGTGGCCATACAGGAACTATAGAATCACTGTAACTACACAGATCAACATTTGGCAAGAGAAATATGACATTCCCATCTTTTTCCATGGTTCCCAGCATCTTTTTTTTTTTTTTTTTTAATTCAAGTGCAGAGCATAAGCTTCAGACACACCAGGCTTCACAACATTTGTGCTAATGCTGCCAAGCCACCCTCTAAAATATTTTATGAACCATGAGAACATTTTAATCTGTTGGCATTTCCTTAATTAAGACAGTTTTACTGCTGCCTGAAACAGAGGTGTTACATTAGCTGAGTATCTCTGCACTGTGTAAATTATGGCATCTGTCTTCTAAATAGAAGTTTGCATTATGCATTGAGGAATGAACTGGTGTGCATTTAATTTAAATGGATCATCAGAGTTTTTTGAAAATTAATATCTACCTTTCTAGGAGATTTCCGTTATGTTAAATTACGTTTTAAAAAGCACATTACCTGAGTAATGTTAGTGCATATTGATTCATAACATTAGCATTTCCTGCCACAATGGAGCCCTTCAAAACATCCACTGAAAAAACATGGATTGTTAAAGATTTACTGCTTTGTTGAAATTCTAAGAAATGCTGCTCAGGTGGAAATATTCTTTACCACAATACAACAAATTCATTTGCTGTGATTGTGTATACCAGTGGCGAGTTAGGACAAATTATTCACACATATCATGCATATAAAATTTAATGACTCTCAGAATCTTGCTTTTTCCCCTAATAACACACATAAATATTACATATTCCCACCCTAAGACATTTACTGCAGGTAGAGGAACTATTCTGCAGAAAGCCAAGGTTTCATGCTTTTAAAAAGGTGGAAGAGCTCTTATACAGACGATTTTTAAAATTGGAATTAAGAGGTGATTTCCTCGGAATTGCTACGGATAGAGCAGCACATCCCTACAGCACTGGGGCGGGGAAGGGTCAGCTTTGGAACCATTTCTAGCAGAACTGAGCCCTCTGAGCTGAAAGGCAGCTTATAAAGCCCAAAAATTGATTGTTTTAGCCCTGGTGGAAGTGTGTGTGTGTCCTGGAGCAGCTCCTGCATGCCAGGATCAGAGACTCCTCCCGGGATCAGCAGCTCCGGGGGCCGAGGGGACACGGCCCAGGAGTGGTGCTGAAAATCAGTGCTTCCATCACACAAAAGGTCAGCGCTGTCCTGCGAGGCCTCGGAGAGTTTCAGATGCTGAGGACAAGCAGAGGCAGCAGAAGGGAAAGTCCTGAGCCTTTAATCAGTGCTCGGGAGGCACCGAAGAGCTGGGGCTGTTAGCTCTGCACCAGCAGCTCTGCTCCAAGGGCTCCCTTCAGAGGGAAGGGATGTGTCCCTCCCCACAGCTGGGAAACAGCTGCACACCTGGGAGAGCTTGGCTCCCTGCTCCCTGGCATCAGGAGCGGCAGATGAAGGTGGTGCAGGCAGGGAATTCTCTCTCCAGAGCAACAGTTCTGTGTCTCAGTGATCTCACAGGATTGCAAGCCTGAAGCTCCTGATTCCCACCTGGGGAAATCTTTCAAAACTGCCAATTTTTTTTCAACTGCCATGTTTTTTCAGTGGATGTTTTGAAGGGCTCCATTGTGGCAGGAAATGCTAATGTTATGAATCAATATGCACTAACATTACTCAGGTAATGTGCTTTTTAAAACGTAATTTAACATAACGGAAATCTCCTAGAAAGGTAGATATTAATTTTCAAAAAACTCTGATGATCCATTTAAATTAAATGCACACCAGTTCATTCCTCAATGCATAATGCAAACTTCTATGTGTCCCTCCCCACAGCTGGGAAAGAGCAGCACACCTGGGCTCCTCACCCTGGGCTGCAGGGAGAGCTTGGCTCCCTGCTCCCTGGCATCAGGAGCGGCAGATGAAGGTGGTGCAGGCAGGGAATTCTCTCTCCAGAGCAACAGTTCTATGTCTCAGTGATCTCACAGGATTGCAAGCCTGAAGCTCCTGATTCTCACCTAGGGAAATCTTTCAAAACTGCCAATTTTCTGGAGGAAGCCTCAGTGGTATATGCTGGGATTTCTTTGTGTTGTTCTGATCCTTATACCTTGTTCTTTCCTCTGGCCTGGGGATTTCACCACGCCCTGCTCTATCCCTCGATATTAGTGCTGGTGCTCACTGTCCACAGGCATTCTCACCAGTGCTGTGCAAATCCTGCATTTCCTGTTCCCTGCAACATCAAGACTTTCTCAGCTTTCTCAGCTCAGAAGATCAGCAAAAGATTGCACATAAATTATGCCTTTACCTCCTTATGGGAATGGACCTAATCCATCACATGGTTGGACTTGGTGATCCTCGTGGGTCCCCTCCAACTCAGTATTCTATGGTTCTATGCTTCTGTGGTTATTACTAAACTAGAAAACCAAAATGCTGGAGGAATGGGAGAGCTTGAAGAATTAAATGTTCCTTCCAAGTTTTGATGGTTTTTTTGTTTTATTCTGAATTTAATTTCATAATCTAAACTTGAGTTAATTTTGTAAAGTATTTTGCTAAATGCTCCTGATGTGGTTTTGTTTTATTGGTCTCCTCCATGGAAAACATATTAGTTACTCTGACATTTTTGCAGCTCTGCCATGAAAAGCTCTGTCAGCTTCCTGTTCCACGATGCTGTTTTCCTCTCCCAGCCTGTTCTGCTCAGGCCCATATCACAGAAATACAGATAGTGCTGGGAGTAGTGGCTGTTTCCTCTTCCTACCAAAACAATGAGCATCTCAGTGCTTTTCCACCTTTTTCATGCTTCTCTTCCAAATCCTTAGCACTTCTCTGTGGAATCATTGTGTTCAGTGGCCATCCTGGAGGGATGTGGATGCCAGGTTCAGGACTGTGCCTGCACACAGCCACTTGTACCTGTCCTCCTTCCAAACCATCCTCCTCAGCCTCCAGCCCACCCAGATCACACCTGGGAAAGTGCATGGCTAAGGGAATGACAGCATCAGGATATGAGGGAAACAATTATTCACTGAGAGAGAGGTTAAACATTGGCACAGGCTGTGGTGGAGTCACCAACCAGTGCGTGTGGCACTTTGTGGTGTGGTTTAGTGGCCATGGAGAGACTCAAAGGTTGGAGTTGATCTTGGAGGTCTTTTCCAACCTTATTGGCTCTGTGATTCCACAACTGGGATTTGAGTGGGGGAAGCTGCAGCCAGGCACCAAGAGAGCCAAGGTTCTGTGGGTGCAGCAGCAGGATTGGGATGGATTCCAGGGCCACCAGCAGGATTGGGATGGATTCCAGGGCCACGTGTCCCCTCCCTGCTCCCTCCCTGCCCCAGGCGTGTTTCCAGCAGTCGGAGGTGTCCCTTGGAGCAGCCTGTTTGCAGCCTGGCTCACTCAGGGTGCCCAGGCATGGGACAGAGAGGCCTCAAGGATGATTTCTGTACCAGGTACCCCAGAAGAAGACTCTCCCCAGGCCCAGCCCCACCGTGAGGCTGTTGACTCATGTTCTTTGCACTGACAGTACCTGTTGGCACTTACATCTGTGAATGATTCAACACAGTGTGCTCTCCTCCCTCTCACTTATCCCTGCATTGAAATTGGACATTCTGCATGTGGAAATTACAGGTTCCTGCACTCTGAGGGTGATTCACAGAACAACACAACAGGCACTTGTTGAGGCATCGAGGGATGACTTCATCCCTTGCTGTTGTTTCAGCAACTGAAAGAGGCTTTATCTAGGATGGGCTTCTGATCCTTTTCATAGATTATTTTTTATCCTCTACATCACATTGGTCCCTGACCATCCTTTTTTTTTGTTGTTGTTTTGAATCCTTAAAAGCATGAGACTAAGAAATAATTTGCACCTTCAATTATCCACCAAATGCTGGAGGTCACTTCTATTTCTATGATGTTCTTGGGCCAGAACATTGGGAGTTAAAACCACCTAGGGAGGGGATCAGGCACACAGCTGACAGACTGGGGTACAACAGCAAGTGTCCTTGAGCAGAACCCCGGGGTGGGCAGGGCTGGAAGGCATTCCCTGCTCCCACCACCCTGCAGTGACAAACTGCTGGGGTGGGGTCAGCCTCTGGTGTGGCACAGAAGCTGTCGAGTGGGCACTGGGGACTCGGGTGGCTTCAGAGGAGCAAGCCCATGGCTGTCAGCCCTGTGCAGTGCAGGGATGGACACAGGGCAGGGGACACAGCTCGGTGTGACCATGGGCAGGGACAAAACTCAGTGTGACCATGGGCAGGGGCAAAACTCAGTGTGACCATGGGCAGGGGCAAAACTCAGTGTGACCATGGGCAGGGGCAAAACTCAGTGTGACCATGGGCAGGGGCAAAACTCAGTGTGACCATGGGCAGGGGCAAAACTCAGTGTGACCATGGGCAGGGGCAAAACTCAGTGTGACCATGGGCAGGGGCAAAACTCAGTGTGACCATGGGCAGGGGCAAAACTCAGTGTGACCATGGGCAGGGGCAAAACTCAGTGTGACCATGGGCAGGGGCAAAACTCAGTGTGACCATGGGCAGGGGCAAAACTCAGTGTGACCATGGGCAGGGGCAAAACTCAGTGTGACCATGGGCAGGGGCAAAACTCAGTGTGACCATGGGCAGGGGCAAAACTCAGTGTGACCATGGGCAGGGACATGGCTGGGTGTGACCATCGGCAGCCACTCTCCCTGAGCAAAAGCCGCCTGATGAAATATCCTGAATGGTCACTCTGCAGACCCAAGTGTTTCCAGCTCGGATAGGACGTTTTCAATTCAAAATGAGGTCATCTTCTTAACGGGGCGTTAATTAGTGACCCCAAGTGCTTTGCCGGGATGGTTTTAGGGGTGTTTGTGCATCACAGGCACTCAGGAGGCTCCTTTGGAGAGCTGTAACCCAACACCGAACGCTGCTCCTTAGTCAGCAGCTCTGCCTCGGGAACTGACATCCGGAGACAAGGGGAGAAAGCAAATCCACCTCATTATTCAGTGCCCTCCTCCCGAAAGGGTTTCGTAACCGAGGTGAGGCTGCCACGCAGCATCTGCCTGCCCCAGCCTGAGCATCTCCTCGCGTGCTAGGAAAGAGCATGGACCTTGTGTCTGAGATCCTGAGAGATGCTGCCCCAAATTCACACTGCTGCGGGAAACTCCACTGCCAGACATGCAGAGACACAGGCCAAAGTACCCCAGGAAAACATCACTGGGGGAAAAAAAAAAAGTCTTAAATCTATCTTGAGAGATAGTTCTCTGAAAGGATGTTTCACCTTTTCATAAATGTAATAGTCATGATGATTCAAGCATGAAATTTATTAAAGCTTTGGCTCCAAAAGCTGAAGGTTTGGGGCATCTCTAATAAACTGTGGGTACCAAATGAGCCTCTACAGCACTGACCTGTGCAATGCAGTCCTGGGAGTTTTCCCTTTAGTAAGGAAAAGATGTTCCTCCCTACAAGAAGGCACTGAGGAGTCCATTAGCAAAAATCCCTGAATGTGGACACCTCAGGGACAGGGACAGGAAGGGAAACGATTTTAATTTTTAACGTAAAATAGAAAATTATTTCATTCTAATATCTGTGCTGACATTTATCTTGGGATGACAGCCATGGACAAGTAATATTTTCCCTCCAAGTCTGTGGGAATTTTTCCAACCTAGAGAGTGTTATTACACATATCCCCATAAGAGAAATTCAGGGTTAAATCCCTTTACATTCCGCTGGAAATTTACCCCCGGATCATTCCCTAACACGTTTTGTGCAGCTCCAATGTGCTGCTGCCACCAGATGGCCCTTGTGGTGGCTTCTGCTGGGAAAATCAGCGCAGGAGCTCTCCAAGGCAAGGCATTAAAATCAATTTAAAGGCAGAACGCTGTTTACAAACAAGGATTTTGCATAACAAGGGCCTGCTTCCTTCGCCAGTTGGGTTCTGTGAGAGCTGATGCTCAGCCTTTCACCAAGCAGCACCCTCCCTGTCGTCAGCTGAGAAGGATGCTGGGGGTGTGCAGACCTTGTCAAGAACTCTTCCTGATTTTGCACCAAACAGAGCAAGACGAAGAGCAGAGTATCTGAATCCCAGTTTTGCTGACCTTGAGTTCACAGCATTCTGTAGCTGCTCTGAAGTGCAATCTTGATGGAAAATGTCATCAGCACCTTTCTGATGCAAAATAAAAAGGAAAATTAAAAATAGGAAAAGGGGAAGAGGAAAGGGGAGAAGGGAAAGAAGAAGGAAGGGAAGAGGCAGGGGGGAGAGGGGGGAAAAGGAAGGAAGAAGGAAAAATAAAGGAGAAAAAAAAAATCTCTTGTCAGGTTACAGCTGTGGTTGCAGCAAGCAGAACAAGAGCTTTGTCTGCTTCACTTCTGAGTTTGGATATGACAGGGACACTTCCCTTTTTGTCGGGAGCTCTCTGAAATGGGAGCGAACACCCAGGCCTGTGTGATTTCCTCTGCTCTGCTTTTGCTTTGGAGCCTGTTTGTTTTGGGGAAAGGCTCCACGCTTGCCCTTGCAGCAAGTGTGGCAAAGGCAGTGGCAGAAATTCTGGGAGTTTAAAGGGGAAAAAACCAACAGACAAAAAGGAATGAGCTGAAACCTGCTCGCAGTCGTAGCTGCACCTTCTTGAAAGCCCTTTTTGTTACCAAGGGTGCATTTCTTTCATTCTACATCAGAAATTCCTCGAGATCTATTTCAACTGTCAGCTTATAGCCAGCATCAAACACAGCAGTGACACAGGGATGACTTTTTGACAGCCAGTTTTTGAGAAAACATAGCTGCAAAGTGAATTTTTTACAACGTGAAAGAGTCTTTCCAGGCCACACATTAAAGTAATGGCAGAACTATGTTCCTCAGCAGATCTGAGCAATGCAAACACAATTATGAGATCTTTTCTTTACATTCCTTCTTGGAAAATATCTTTTTTTGGGTGAGGGCAGACCCAAACATTAATAATGTATCTTTTTCCTGTAGTAAGTCAGCAAGTAAATGCAGTGAGAGACTTTTACATGCTGGATCACTGACAGGCAAAACCAAGTTCCCAGTTCCCAGCCCTGTCACAGGATTCCTCAAAGAAAGGTTTCAAGATCACTCACCCCAAAGTATTTGATTAGTGCCACTTGTGTGCTTCAGTAAAGAGCTACTCACATGAATTAATTCAAGATAGAGAGGATACTTCTTCATTACATGGGCCAGTGGAATACAGAGCTCAGTACAATAAAAGGCTTTATACAGGGATCAGGATTAGCTTTTCCATGTGGGAATGGATCAGATTTATCACATAATTTAAACTGCACCTTCTCTGCTAAGAAGGCATTTCTGAAGAGAGAAATTCACTTTGTTGTCACTACAGAGAAAAGAAAATGTCCTGAACAGGTTGAGGATCAAAACTCTTATGAAGAAAACTGAATTAATGCCCATTCCAGAAGAGTGGGGCAGAGGTTTTAAAAGCTAAGACACTTCTTCAGTCCAAGTCCTCGCTTTGGGGTTGAGCCCTGGAGTGTCACACACAGGGGAGGTCCCACACGTGAGGTGAGGGATCTGCCACAGCTCCCATCCTGTGCATTTTGCTGGGGTTTGGTCCTGGCTGAAAACACAGATGGATACCATTGCCTTTGATGCCTGAAATGGCTCCCTAGGAACAGAGAGCAGGCAGGAATAAAGGAATCAAGGAGGGATTGATTGGAAAGGCCTTCAGAGGTACACTCTGGGCTCCAGAGGCTCCTGCCTCAGTGCATCCCAACATGGACAAGGACAGCTCCCGAGTTCTTCCCACTTGGATCTCAGCATCAATTCCCCAAGCAGGAGCCAGGCAAGGATGGAATTTGCCCAAGCTTGCCCCCCTGTCCCCAAGGTTGTGGTTTGCAGTTGTTGGGCCTAGGAGGGTCTGGGTGTCCTTGGAGAGCTGGAGAGGCTTTGTTGTGTGTGTGTGAGCATGAGAGAACAGCACTGAACGAGCTCCAGGGAACTGCAGAGTGACACTGGGCAGGGCAGGGCTGGCAACAGAGAAAAGTTCCAACTTAAGGCATCACCTTCATTCCTGGCATCTGGGTCCTTACAAACCTTTGCTGCCCTGGATTTTGCAAACAGAAACATTTTCATGGCTTTATCCCAACTGGGGTGAAGGACCATTCCCAGGAGGCTCAGTGGCACCCAGGCCCTGCAGCTCTGCACTCTCCCAGCGTGTGTGGCCTCACAGGGATCCTCTCCAGGGCTGCCAGAGCAGCACAAACCTCACACAACCCTGCAGTTTATCTTTGTGGGAGTTTGGGAAATCTCCTGGAGGGAGTTACCTCAGAGAGCTGGAGCTCAGAGGAGCCCTCAGCAGTTTGTCAGCAGCTCCCAGTTCGCCCATTCTGTGTTTTTAACAACTCTAAAACCTCAGTTCCTGCCGAGGGACTGGGAATAAACTACATTTGTCATTTGCACTAAGGAGTTGTTTGATATGGAGTTCCTCCTTGTGTTCTAAGAGCCTGCCCAAGAGGAAACCTCTAAAGAGCTGATTAACACTTTGCTGCTCTCAGAGCTGGTTCACAGCATTATTCTCAGATCATTACAAACGACCTGGATTAATTTTGATGAAGTAACAAGCACAAAGAGACTTATGAAAAATGTAGCTACTTCTTTTTGTATTGCATTTCCAGAACTTACATCTCCATCTCTGCTTTGTAGCAGCAGCACTGTCCCTTTTTGATTTTCCTTTTCGAGTAGGATTCCAATTCATCTTTAGAGTGAATCAAGTTCCTTTCGCCTCCAGCTGCTCATTGAGAGGGTCACTTCTGGAAGTTCTTTTGTCTTAGAAAAAGAACTATTCCCTCTGCCAGTCTGTAATCCCCCACGTTAAGTGTTCACTGAGCACTTTGCTGCCACAGTATTTTGTCACTCCCTATGACAAATTTTGAGGCTGTGATAGAGCCCCCACTTGAGAGAACCCCAAAGCTTCCAAAAGCAAGTACATCTCTTTTTTTAGTTCTTATTATTATTTTCTTATTATTATAATTTTTTTTTAACATTTCAACAGGAAAAGCTTCCAGAAGTTACTGCAATTCTCTCAGGTCTCTAAAGAGAGTGGGATCAGTGCTTTTTAGGGGTCCTGATCCAAGTGAAACCCTGACTCTCCTGCACTGCCCAGTGTGTCTGAGCAGACACCGAGAGGCTGGGGCTGCACGTGGGAGCATTTTAATGGTGAGCCTTTAACAGCAGCAGGAAACGTGAGACAAAAGCCACCTACTCCACAAGGACCACATCCCCTCAGACTGGATCCCCCCACTGCTCACAGCTCCTGCAAGGCCAGAAAAAGGCAATATTGGGCAAGCACGGAGCAGAAAATACATTTTTTCACGCAAGCTCGGACAGAAACAACTCCGTTACCTTTCGACCTTCCCAGAGCTGAGCAGAGCTTCTCTCTGAGCCTGCAGGGCTTCCCCAGGAGCTGCAGCACCCAGGGAGGGAGGGAGGGAGGCTGGAGTCACCCACCCCAACTCGGCTCTGGCACTGCAAGCACAGAGTGTTCCCACAGCCCAGCAGCAGCACCTCCCATCCCTCCCCAGCAGCACCACGGAGAAGGGATAAGCAAAGGGATAAGGAAGGGTTGAGCCTGCCTGACCTCAGCATTTTCTCGTTCGGCTTTTCATTTCCTGATTTGGAATCTTCACCTGAGGCACCTTGAGGCTTAGTGCTGTTTCTCTGGACAAGAAGCAACTGGAATTGATTTGTCCATTTTGTGATGTGCTTTTCTTTTTGGAAAAGGATAGAAGGGTTTCCAGTCCGAATCTGCAAGCCTATTTTTAAGTCTCGCTGCAAATCAAATGAAAGAACCTAAATTTCCCTCAGCTGTTGTCAGCAATAAAGCTGGGGGGTGATTTTTCCTCCTTTTGTACAAATGGGATGTTATTTCTCCTTCCCTTCACACGTGTGTATTTACACACAGAGTGATATATGACCATTTTCTCCCAAGAAAAAGAAGGATATGGTAGAAATCTGAGCAACTGCAGACTAATGAGAGTGAGCTACAGCGAGTCAGAACAAACCTGGGCTCTCCTAACTGCACTGGCACAAATATACCTTAATGATCCACAGGGGATCAAAAATACACCCCTTTAATCACAGCTATTTGCTCATGCCCTGCATTGGTTAATGAGTGCCTGAATCAACCTTGCCCTGCCTGCTATCATACATTAAAATGTGATATTTTCGTGTGCTGAGCTTGTCAGGGGATGCTGCCTCTGTCCTGGGGGTGCTGCACAGCTGGAAAAAGCCATGAAAACCAGAGGAATATATCCATGAAAAGGTGGTCTGGGTGCAGGAAAGGTGGGGAACCCAAGGCTGAAGGATTTCTAGGTTGCTGCAATTCACCTGGAATGAGTAAGCAGAGTTTTTTCATTCAGGTTTTGTTGGTGACAGAGACATAGAGAGTATGGAGTGCCCTGCTTCCAGAGTGTGCTTTTATCCATTGGATTCAGGTGGGATGAACAGGGTACATACTGGAAATATGGTTAGCTACTGATTTTTCAGGATGTTTCCCCCTCTTCCTCCCTTTTTATTTTTTTAATTTAAATTTCTCTTGGAAGGCAGAATTAATCTCCTAATGTAAAAAATATTACTGTGCCATCTAAGTGATTTTCTGCTCCTGGCTTTCTTGGAAGCAACATGCCAATTGCAGATGTGAAAAGAGAATGAGAAATTAATGACAAAACTCCTTGGTTTTCATCAGTGGAGGTGCCCAGCCTGAAATGCCTGTGGCAAGAGAATTTGGCCAATGCTCTCAGGGGTGCACAGGGTGGAATATTGGGGTGTCCATGCAAAGCTAGGAATGGATGATCCTTTCCAGCTCAGGATATTCTATGAGATATCCTATGATTCTATGAAGAGAAACCCATAATTCTGAGGACTTTGTACTTTACCACAGTTGCTTAGTCTGACCTTTCTCTAATTTCTGTTCCCATGGATGTTTGTGAAAGAACAGAATATGATCTGATTTTCATGTTTCCTCGTAATCTTATTCTGAAAAGCAGCGTTTGGTGAAGTTTGCCAAGATAATTCAGTCTGAGCATGGATATGGCGAGCATGGAAAAACTGACTCTGACCAATTAAAGCACAGAAAAATATCAGAATGGAAATGTATGGAATCAAAATGGAATAAAACGTCTTAAAATGGAAAAGAGTGGGTGAATTTGACCCTAGCAGCATAGCTAATTATTCATTTAAGTGATGTGTAAATAAAACCAAAACAACAAAGCACACACAAAAACCTCCACCAGTTTTCCACGAGCAGGATTGCTTATTAAGTTTTTATCCAGAAATGACTTGATGAAAACTTTGGGTTTTTGTTTTCTGCAGAAATGCTGGTATTTGATATTTTATTGCTTTGTAAGCTCACAAAAGCAGCACATTGCAATGAAATCACAAGGAATGGTGACGAGACATGGAATCAGCTATTTTAGCACTGTTTTTTCTCCTTGCTCTCAGGGAATTTCTGAGGCTGTACTTTGGGCGGAGGGAGGCATTATTTGTTTCCTTTCCTCTTCCAGCATCAGGCCCTACCCTGATGCCAAGGTTGTGGGTTTTGTCCCTGTGCTTTTCATCTTTATGTGATGGGAAGTGTTTTCTTCTGGCACTTTCCTGCTCTTGCCCCAGGTACTTGGAACTGCAGCATGAATTCTCCTCCTTCAGTCACAGTTTATCCCACAACTTCAAATATCATGTGTTAATAAAAGGTGTCCTTGGTTCCAACTCCGATTTGGCTTCAATCTCAGCTTAAGCACCGAGAAAAGATTTTCTGCACCATTTATAAAATAACTTCTTTCACTAACGCCGTGCTCCAAATTTCATTATATTTATTGCTAAATTAGAGTTATAAGTTCCCGTTTAGTCCCTTTTGTAAAATTACTTCCCACTCTCACAGCAGAATTCTTTCTGTTCTTGTTTGATTTCTCTCTGGAGAGCCCCAGAGCTCTGAGTGTCAGCCAGGTCCCCAGCAGGGTGTGAGCCCTGCCCTTGGTGTCACTGCCACCCTGCCACTTCCCACTCCCCAAGGACAGCTCTGTGAACAGCACACTCCTTCCTGTATGACCCAGCACTGCATTGGCCTCTTTCCCCAAACAAGCAAAGGATTCCTTGCTAATTTGTCCCTTTTATATTAGGGATATATTGATATCATTATTATTTATCCCTGTTAAATTGTCACTTTTATGTCTGAGGTACTCAATACCTTCCACTAACAGTGCCTTTTGTCTCACAGGACACAAGGACACAGTCCTTTCCCCAGCACTCTCCACAAAAGCACACAGTTGTGTTTTGCCTGCTAACATTCCCTGATATCACTTACCAAAACAAGATAGAGAAGCACGAATGACAGAAACCAACAAAAGCACAAAGGAAATTGGAAAGGAAATTTATGAAAGGCTCATTAGAATGAAGGCTTGGTTAAAGCTGCGTACTTAGATGGATTAGTTCTGGACCACACTTTGCAGGCAAACCTCCAGATTCAGCTACAGAACCTGGAGGAGCCAATTTATCATTTCTTTCATAAATCAAAAGGCAATTCCCACAAACAGTAATGATTGGCCTGCTCAGGATCAGACACTGAAAATGAAAATTGAACTTTCTACTGCCTTGTGGAGATGCCTTAAAATATGGTCTGTACTTTTATCAGGCTCAGCTTGGGATATTTCAAATACTTCAGGATAAGAACAGCCTGATTGTCCCAGTGCCATCAAAACCAGACAGGCTCCGTGGTGTGGAGCAAGCTGGGAGGCTCCAAGGTTCACCTGAGAGCAGGTCAGGTACCCTCCCATTTTAGAAGGGGTTGAGCTACATAGATCAAGTCTAAAGACATTCCATTTAACTAAGAGAAAAATGTAATATGATCACACTTTGCAAGAGATTATAATAAAAAGATTTGTGGTAGGAAAAGGCATGAGGAAGTTCCATGCCTTTAAGTAGAAGCCAAATAAACTGTTAAGAGAAATAAGGTGTCAGGTCTCAAAAGTGGGTTATGTTTAACCAGGAGAGGGAAAAAAAGCCAAGCCAGGAACACCACAGTTCCTAAAAGATTTCAGGTCTTTATGGCTGTGCTTTCTCCTTTTTCTTATTTAATACCTCAGAGTCAGGTCTACCTCACAGGCATTATTTGGCTCATGGTCCTGGTCAGCAGTGGGATTCCTGTTTCCTTCTTTCTCCCAGGAATCTCCAAAGAGTGCAGCAAGGATGCATCCCCAAGGATGTTGGTTTCTCTGGAGTTATGCAGCTGGAGAGGAGCAGGCACTGCTGGGCGTGTGCTGAGCACAAGGAATGAGATCAGCAACATTTGTCCTCCCCTGGGACACGAGGAGAGGGCACACACACCTTAAACACAGGGTGTGAGAGGGGCTCGGACCTAACCCTGAGAGGAGAGACATTTAGAGTGAATATTGGGAATTAATTGTTCCCTGGGAGGGTGGGCAGGCCCTGGCACAGGGTGCCCAGAGCAGCTGTGGCTGCCCCTGGATCCCTGGCAGTGCCCAAGGCCAGGTTGGACATAGGGGCTGGGAGCAGCCTGGGACAGTGGGAGGTGTCCCTGCCCTGGCAGGGGTGGCTCCGGGTGGGCTTTGAGGTCCCCTTCCATCCCAAACCATTCAGGGGTTCTATGACCTACACATAAACACTAGCAACAGGATAAACTTGAATAGCAGGATAAAATTCCTTAGTGTCTAAACACAGCAGCAGAACCAAGAAGTGAGAGAGAGAATTAAGGGAGCAGGGGGGAGACTAAGAGAGAAATGCAGCCAAGAAAGAAGAGGCTTCGAAGAGAATTTTAAAAGAGAGAGATGGAGGGCAGAGTTAAGATTGAGCACAAATCACTGCATGACTTCTGGATCCTTGTTTTTTAATATTACACCGACCTAATTAATTTTACATAGAAAAACATGTATCAGAGGCTTTTTCCTGGTCTTATCTTCCTTTGAAAAAAATTATTTCAGCTGTTTGCTCACCCATGGCATTATTAGCCACACCAAACTGTTTTTGAAACAGTGACATTTCATGCTCAGCTTCTGCACAGAACTCTAAATTTAACTCTGACCAACCACCCAAGTTAGGCAGCATGTGCAAGAGCCAGGCTCTCAGAAGAGCACAGGCAAGCACAGAACAGGGAGAGACCCTCAGGGATCATCGAGTTCAAGCCCTGGCCCTGCACAGACACCCCAACAACCCCACCCTGTCCCTGAGAGCCTTGTCCAAACGCTCCTGGAGCTCTGGCAGGCTCAAGGACCAGGGCAGTGCCCACTCTTGGTGGGCATCAAACAGCACATGAGCCTGTGAGCACCAGGGATGTGACTCTGAGTCTGAACACTCAAAAAGCATCCTCTGCAGGGTATTGATTTGCCAGCAAACACCAAAATTCGAGACTCTCTAAGGCCCTTCTGAAGGGTAATGGGGTGTTTCAGCAGGGAAGTTGGACTAGGTGACCTCCAGAGATCACTTCTAGCCCCAACCTCTCTGTGATTTATCTCTTGCCAATAATAAATGAGTAAGAGAATCCTACTTACTGAATGAGCAACATTCCCTTTCATATTTAAATCTTCCCTGGCACTTTCCCAGGCAAGAATTAACCATGTGCTGCATAGCTTATGGGAAGGGACAGTCTGAGGTAGGATGTTAGCAAGTAATAAGAATGCTATTTTGATGATTTTCATATTTTAAAAGGTTAGGCTTGATGTCACTTAATTTTCTAACTGAGCAAATCTGAACAAGCTGGGTCTGCTTTTACAATCTGTGTCTTCACAGATAGAGATTGAATATATTATTGATTCTATGAATATGCTTATCTTCTAAGTCTACCTCGCCTTGTTAATTCACGGAGCGTGGTGGAGCATACAGGCTTTTGGAGGGGCAGAGACAATCCCTGAGACACAAAGTACTCCTTCCTCATTCAGTGCTGAGCAGCAGCAACATCCAGAACACACCAGGAACGTGGTGCAGGCTCCAGGTGCCAACCCCAGGGCACTGCTGAGGGTTTAATGTATTTTTCAGGCTAATTCACGGTTTCCTGTGGAGAGGGGTCCCAGAAGGTTTGCTCTGCTCCGTGTCCTCTGTGGGAAAGCACAAGCGGCCGGGCAGGTCAGGTTGATGATCTCGCTACCGGGATCCTGTGAGAAAACCCTCCCGAATGAGGCAGGGAACCTGGAGCAGCCATTCCCCCCAGGAGCCAGCGCTCCCTGCTCAGCTCACCCTCCGCGGCTGGAGCCCAGCGAGCCTCAGCTTGCCATGTGCCAATGGAGGAATTTTCCTGCAATCGAGAAAAGAAAGCAGGAAATTGTCACCCTTAAGGCGGCTCCTGCCTCCCCCAGCTGTGCTCGTGGCTCCCCTGAACTCGAATTTCTGCCTAAAAAGGGGTGTTTCAAACAGATCCTCGCTGTTGGAGCTGTGCTGCTCCACTTCCACCGTCCTTGCTGTGAAATGCTTAATAAGCTTTTATTGTGTGCACATACTTTAATGAGTTTTGGGTGTCTTACTTTGCATTTTATTTTGCATACAAGAAGCAAGTTCACTTGATATATTTATTGATTTAACCCCTGACAGATACTCTGGCTGCCTGCTACTGTGCTGGTTCCCTCAGTGAGATACTGTAATATGCATTTCTTTCCACACAGAGCAGAGTAAACTGCACTTTAGCAAATACATTCGGAACGACCTGTACTCGGAAAAAGAATACTTTCAAGAATTCTAATAAAAAATACTAACCGAGTTACTGGGAAGGAGGCTTGGTCTCTTCAGAGAGCAGCTAAAGACCTGTCTGTGAAATCAGGATCCCCACTAGGACTGGAAATTAGTCTTTTATGCTTCAGTCACCTCGACGGTCACAACAGCCCTTCCCTGCACTTGTGTCAGAGCAAAAGTAACAGTTTTGCCAGAAACTTATTTCTACCTAAGGCCAGGATGCCCCTGGAAGCTGCCAGACGAGTCTGAGTGTGGCTGCGCCCTCCCCTCACGCCCCTTTTCTCCCTGGCTGCGAGAGGCACAGAAGGGAAGCTGGGACAGACACCCTGTGCTTGGGAGCTGTTCCCAAAGCTGCCGAGCGCCGATGGGGCCAGCCCGGAGCCCGCAGCCCCCCCAGGAGCGGCTCCCCCTCGCCCCTCGCCCCGCGGCAGCGGCCGCGCTCCTGAAGCGGCGCGTCCTGGCCAAGGTGAGAAAGAGTTGACTCCACCACCGAGGGTTGGGGCTTCAGTGACAGCAGAACAACCCCTCCGGGAAAATTTTATTAATTGTGAACTTGAAAAGTGGAAAGGTGGAGAGAAGAGGTAGAAAAATTAGGAAAAAAAAAAAAAAAGAAAGGAGAAAAAAAGAGGGGGGGGGGGGAAAAGAC
>VZTN01033432.1:498112-622332 GCA_013400515.1 Erpornis zantholeuca | reverse complement strand
CGCGCCGCACCGCGGGATGCCCGGGACGCCCGTCCCGCTGCGAGAGCCTCCGCTGGCTCGGTCCGGCCCTGCCGGGGCCCGGGACAGCGCCTCGGGCAGCATCTCCCTGCAGAGCGGTGTCGGGCAGGGATATCCCGGGGAGCTGCCCCGGATCCCGGAGCTCCCCCGGCGGGGTGGGAATCGCTGGTGCTCCGGAGCAGCGTTTGCTCAGCGTGCTGCTGCTGGGGGGGCTTCAGAAGGGTCGCTGGTCACTCAGTGTCCCCTTTGCCTGCTCCCGTTTCCGAGCCTTGCCCCTGGCCAGCGGAGCAGAGTGGGAAGGGAGGGGGGCTCTGCCTCCCCAGCGCCCTTCTTGCTGCCAGGGTTAACAAGGCTTTTTTTGCTGTGATGCTGGGGTCATCACTTTAGGCTTTTTTATAAACAGAGATGTCTCTCTGAAAGTAAATAGCTCCTTTAATAAACTGGAGAGCATGCTGTCATTTATCAATCAATCAATCAATCAATCAATCCCTTAAGGAGAAAGAGCTGTTTCCAGAAAACAAGGAATATTTACACAAATCCTATCCTGTGTATCTATGTCCAGTACCCGAGGATTTTTGTGGCTGTGCTTGTAGTACAAGATGTCAACTCAGCTATCTTGTCCCATTTGTCTCTTGCAAACGACATTACCAAAAATTGTACAAATGGCTTGCCTTGTTTGATAATATTTCTCCTCTGCAGCCCAAGACTCATTTGCAGAGCCCTCCTTGGGCAGGCAGCTCTGGGGACTCGGAGGCTTTTAAGTCTCTTAAGTGGATTTGATGCTGGGATCAGAATTAATCTGGGATATTTATGGCAGAGTTGTATTGCTTTGAGGCAGAGCCTGGGGGCTTAGTGGGGAAGCTGGGAGCCAGCCCTGTGCATCTGNCTGGGATCGGCGCTTTCCCGGCGTGTTTTTACTTCTGGAAAAGTATTTAAGGCTTGGCTTTCCCGGAGCGGAGTGGGAAAAGCATGCATGGGATTACGAGCCCACTTCGCCGCTTGACACAGCACAAAGGGCTGTTTGTGATCCGCTGCGCTCGAATTCCTCGGGTTTATAAATACAGACGAGGCGGCTCCCGCCAGCCCCGGGGTGCGGGATCCGGGATCGCCTGCTCCGNCGCGCCGCACCGCGGGATGCCCGGGACGCCCGTCCCGCTGCGAGAGCCTCCGCTGGCTCGGTCCGGCCCTGCCGGGGCCCGGGACAGCGCCTCGGGCAGCATCTCCCTGCAGAGCGGTGTCGGGCAGGGATATCCCGGGGAGCTGCCCCGGATCCCGGAGCTCCCCCGGCGGGGTGGGAATCGCTGGTGCTCCGGAGCAGCGTTTGCTCAGCGTGCTGCTGCTGGGGGGGCTTCAGAAGGGTCGCTGGTCACTCAGTGTCCCCTTTGCCTGCTCCCGTTTCCGAGCCTTGCCCCTGGCCAGCGGAGCAGAGTGGGAAGGGAGGGGGGCTCTGCCTCCCCAGCGCCCTTCTTGCTGCCAGGGTTAACAAGGCTTTTTTTGCTGTGATGCTGGGGTCATCACTTTAGGCTTTTTTATAAACAGAGATGTCTCTCTGAAAGTAAATAGCTCCTTTAATAAACTGGAGAGCATGCTGTCATTTATCAATCAATCAATCAATCAATCCCTTAAGGAGAAAGAGCTGTTTCCAGAAAACAAGGAATATTTACACAAATCCTATCCTGTGTATCTATGTCCAGTACCCGAGGATTTTTGTGGCTGTGCTTGTAGTACAAGATGTCAACTCAGCTATCTTGTCCCATTTGTCTCTTGCAAACGACATTACCAAAAATTGTACAAATGGCTTGCCTTGTTTGATAATATTTCTCCTCTGCAGCCCAAGACTCATTTGCAGAGCCCTCCTTGGGCAGGCAGCTCTGGGGACTCGGAGGCTTTTAAGTCTCTTAAGTGGATTTGATGCTGGGATCAGAATTAATCTGGGATATTTATGGCAGAGTTGTATTGCTTTGAGGCAGAGCCTGGGGGCTTAGTGGGGAAGCTGGGAGCCAGCCCTGTGCATCTGGCCAGGCCCTTGGCCCACGTGCGTGCCTGGGGAGCCACAGCTTCAGGGCCACCTTGGTCTGAGCAGTGCTGATGTCCCCTCTCCTCCCTCGGAGCCCCTTCTCCCGGGGGACCCTGCCTGGGTGTGTGGATCACCCCCGTGGGTGTGTGGATCACCCCGTGGGCCTGGCACAGGGGCTGTGGCAGAGGCTGTGGCAGTGGCTGCTGAGGTCCCACGCTGCCCAGGAGCAGGGACAGCATGGCACCCATGGCAGCAGTTTATTCTCTGGCTGGATACAAAAGATGGAGGAAGTCTCCAGCCTGGAACAGAGAGAATGATACCCTCGTTTTAAAGAGTTCTTCCAGTGCCACGGTTCCCTCAGCTTCCTGACAGCCCAGCCTGCAGGTTCCAGGGTCTGTAGCTTCCCTTTCAGAAGCTCAGCCTCAGTTTCTTCAGACCTAAGTGTCCCATTCACCTTGGGGACGTTCGGGGGGAGCGAGGATCCTTTATTGGCTGAAGTTGGGTGCCAGGTGCCAGTGGTGCTGAAACTGAGAGCTCTGGATTTGGGGGAGAAGTGGTGTGTCCGCCTTGTTCCCTCCTGTCCCCGTGCACAACCTCCCCACCCTCCTCTCTGCAGAGGCAGCTTCGTGCCCTGCCACCATCAGTGACCCCTGCTCCTCCTGACCCTGCCGTGCTCCAAAGCTAGAAAGGGTGGAATCCTTTCGAAAGGAAACTTCTCTTAGATAAATACACTGAGAAATCAGTGTTTCCAGAAGTACTCTCGTGCCTTGGCTTGAACAGTTTTCTCAACTGCCTAGGCTCCAGTCCTGAGCAGTTCCACCTGTGTGAAGTGGCTGTGGCTCCTGACGGGTTCCATACTGCCAGATGTGGTTACCTTGGATGAAAGGAAGTATGGAAATGTTATACAAGATAATATGGCTGTGCTTAGGTCTTATACTGAATAAAAAATAGCAAAAAAACCAACAACCAAACAACAAAATCCCCACCAGTCCTAAAAGTTTTCAGTTCTTACAATGGAAAGAATATAAAGGTGAAGATGGCTTAAATAATTTGGAAAAGCTGATGTAATTGTAGAAATTCTGCAACTTGTGAGGAGGGGAACTGTTAATGAACCTTGAGATAGACTTCTGGAAGGAAAAACCCCAGTCCAGTAATATATGTCTATAAATATATAAAAATATAAAAATAATTTGGTTTATGCACTTCCAGAAAATCCCAGAGAGGAAAGAAAGTTTCTTCAGTGGCAGTTGCTGATGGAAGAAGGGAGGGAGGAGCCGAGGGCTGGGGTGCAGGTGTGCTCCTCATCCTGCAAGGACTGACCAAAGAACCCTTGGGGACAGTCCCAATTAATTTTGTAGTAATTGGCTGAGAGCAAATCGACGTTAGAATGCACAGGTGGAATTGAGAACATTGGTTACAAGGCTTTGTTCGATGTGATGAATCAGCACAAGGAAGATAACGATAGGTGTTTAACTCGTTAGGGTGTTTAACTCCGAGTTCTGTCAGACTAATTTCCAGTGAATCCATTCCATTTAACGTTTGAGAAGCCGCAAGAGCCTCTAGAGCTCAGCTCCTCGGTGTTAATTCGATAATGCACTTTTATTTTGTTCTGGTGTAAAACCAAACGTACTCTGTTTTCTCAAAGATCTACCAGGGTGGTTCTGTGTGTCTGGGAATTCAGCCCTGGCCCCTCGCAGCTGAGGGAGGGATGTTTGTGCTTATCCTAATCAAGTTAAAAACTGTGCTGCCTTTCCACGGAGAAAGTGCCTGGTGAGAGGAGGAGGAGAGTTGTGTGCTGAGACAGAACAACCCCAAGGGGCTGTTGTGTGCAGCTGAGTCCTGCACCCGGCCTGGCTGATTTATTTGGGAATGCCTGCGGGGCTGGCTGTGTTCTCTGGGGCAGGGCAGCCCCGCTCCGGGGCCGCAGGACACCGGCGCTGGTCGGGCCGTGCTCTGGGTCTGGGCGAGGTGCGCTGGGAGCACGGAGGAGCTGAAGTTGTTGCTCTGGTGACAGTCACATGTGAAGGCTGCGTTGTGCCCTACATAAGCCGAGCTTGTGACTTTGCCTGTCGCTGCCGGCGCTGGGAGCTGCCCGGCACACAGCCTCGGCAGAAGGCAAAGATTGCATTAGTGTAGGGACCAGCAGGGCTTTTTCCCCCCTCCAGAGATGTCCTTTGCTAAGACAGACTGCTCAAATGACGCAAATCCCATCTCCCTGCCCGCGCCGCGCTCGAGCAGCAGCTTATTTTTGTTTGCTGTGCTGAAGTGGAGGTACCCAGCATCTGCTAAAGTAGGCTCGTGCTTGGGCAAGCTTCTGCTTTCCCTGCCTGCCTGGCAGCAGGGATGGAGCTGAAGTGCTGCTGCTGGGTCCCGTTTCTCCATCAGCTGCGTGGGGAGGTGAGATCCGTGGCTGGAAGTCTGCAGTGCCAGCGCAGCTCTCACCAGGGGATGCACCTCTGGGGGTTTATCCCGCTCAGCTCCTGAGGAATGCATCCACGTGGAAAGCACAGGCCACATCCAGGATGAACAGGTTATTCCTGCAGGGTGCTCTGCCAGACCTGTGGCAGGTAGGGATGGTGCAATTCCAGCCTTGGGCAGAAACTTCCATCTCCAAATAACTTAAAAGAGCCCTGTTCCCTTCATCTTCAGTCTGTAACTGGAATGATGTGACTGCAGAGCCCTGAGAGCGAGGGTTTCACACTGAAGGGAGTGCTTTTGCTTTTGAAGCCCTCGTTTTGGGGTCACTAGTGTGATTTGGACAGCAGCACAGGGGCGAGCATCCCTTAGAACAGGCATTTATGGTTCTGGCAGGCTGCAGGAAATCAATAGCATGAGGATGTGTAATAAGATGTGAACTTGCTAACTTGCAAGTTAGTTATGCAATTTTGGATCTCTGAAATATTGGCAAATTCTTGTACTAAATATCTAATAAATGTTAAGCTAAATGATAACACGCAAAGACAAATTCATTTGAAAACGGATGTGTACTGTGTGATCAATAAAACAAGGCAGGGAGGGGGTGCCAGGAGCACAGTGATGACAGAGCAGAGTGCTGGTATCAATAAAGTTCCTGGGAAGTCAGAGGGGGGAGGGAAAACATGATCCAGAAAGAGGACAGCAGAAATCTGGGTTGTTTTGGGAGAGGAAAACCAGAGCAGCAGAAAGTAACTCACCCTACAGGGTTAGGGGTAGGTTTTAAGCTGCAGAGTAGCTTTAAAGATGGTTTCAAAACTTGAAGTAAATATGTTCCATTTAGAGCAGAGCAATCCTAAAGAATTACCAGGACTCGCTGGATCTGGAATCCTCCTCTGACGAAGTCTTTTATTGCACTGACACACAACACAGCTTCTGAGCCTCCCAACCTGGGAGCTGTCTTCTCAACTGGGAGAACAAAGTACATTTTCGTGCTCACTGGTGCTCTGAGTGCCTTCCTTAGGCATTCAGTGTCGAGGGAACTGAAAAGCACTTCCAGAGATCTGCCTTTGGAAGAGATCTGGCAGGGATTGCTGTGAGGCAGGTGTGTGAATGAACATCCCCTTCCCTCTCGCTCCGAGCCAGCCTGGATCTGCTGCTCTGTGCCCACACACGTGGAGGACACTGCTGGCCGTGCCCTTCCCATCCAGGGTGGGCAAGGCAAAGCCTTACTGCTCTGTGCTGGTCTTTGCTGGTTTTATCAGGACCCACAGCAGCCAGAGGAGCAGGATGGCCCCTGTGGAGCGAGGCTCTCACTGCAGCAGCTCTGTCTGAACTTGGCTCCTCGGAGCTTGGCAGCTTGGGGATGGTGCATCAGGGAACAGCTTTGGGCTCACCCTAAAAGTCAAGGTGACATCTGAAGAGCTGAGCTTCCTGTGGAGTGAGGGATGCTGAGCCTTGTCCCCTGCAAGTGACAAACCTTTGGGAGAAGGCGAAGTGCAGACATGCACATTTCTCAGCCTTGCAGCCTTCTTGCCCTGGTTGTTTGCTGGGGAAGACAAGTCTCCCTCAGTCCTAAGGGAAGGTCTCTTCTGGCACAAAAATGAGTTGCAGCTTTTTTGAAAACCTGAAGCAAAACACAGCACACCCAAAGAAGTATCTTTAGGAAGAGCTGATTTGAGGGCAGATCACAGAAGCTCTGAAAGAAAAAGAGCAAAGCATTTCAAGGTGTTTTCCTCCAGCATACTGATGGGGGACTAAATTATTAACACCGAAATAGTAAATTCTTAAATCCTCCTTGCAAGTAGCATCTCAAAAAGCTTCATTTTGTTTGTCAGACCCAGCAGAAGTAGGTGGCTGGAAGCCAGTGGTGCTGAGTGCAGTGTCTCGTGCCCAGAGTGTGGCCTTCAGACACAGAGTTTGTGCTTGCAGGGTCTGTGGGTTCCTCCAGGGCTCCCTGAAGGGCAGGAGGAGCAGCCCCTGTTTGGCTCTGCTCAGTTTGGTGGCCCTGGCATGGTGCAGACCCACAGAGCATCGCAGGGCACCGAATTTCCCCCCAGTTCATGGCCCTGCTGGGGTTACAGTCCCAGTTTGGGGAGGGCTGTCCCAGTTTGGGGGCTCAGCTGGGGTTACAGTCCCCAGTTTGGGGAGGGCTGCCCCCAGAGCAGGCAGCCTGTACCAGTTGGGCTCAGAGTTTGCTTTCTGGAGCTGTGCTCTGCCCGAGGCTCCTGTGTGCAGGGGCAGGGAGGTCATCCCGTGCCAGGCACCAAGGAGGTGTGTGGGAAGCTGCTTAGGTAAGTGGATTTTGCAGGTCAGAAGTAATTCCTGATGTGCAGCCCACACTTGCATTCTAATTTGATCCCATCATTCCGACTCAGACCCTCTCTATTATGTTAATTGCACCTTTTTTTTGGTGTTTTGCAGCCTGCAGATCCTTTTAGGCTGTACCTGCCAGCGCTCCTGCCTTTCATCTTAGCTCAGCGAGCCTGTGAATGAGGTTGTCATAATTCCCTCCTGCCCATATCCTTGCCTAATTGCACTGTTTTTCTCAGCAGAATTGTTGAGTTGGAGATGGAGCTGGTGTGAGCAGGCTGTGGGACAGCAGAGCACAGTGCTTTGAGGGGATGGATGTGATGGTGCATTCTGCTGGGTACCTGTCCCTGCTCTGCTTTTTTCCCACCTTCCTTCCTAAGGGACTCCTCTCCAGATCCTCCGTGGAGTCTCCTTACAACACTGGAGTTCTCAGCTGCTGTAGCTGCCGTGCTGCAGTGGCAGAGAGGTTGGTTTTGCTGGCCAGAAGTGTGGGTAGGGATTGTTGCTGTTAATGGTCACTGCCCTGTGGCTGAGGGCAGGGGCAGGAGTTTTGCTCAGGCCCTCCTGCTGCCCTGCTCTCTGCCCTGGCACAGCTGAGCTCTGACAGCTGGGCAAGGCAGGGTTAATGAGCTCCTCTTGCTGGGCTGCTCGGACACTGAGGTGAGCAGTGGTTGTGTTAAACAGCACACTCGAGACAAACAAGCCTCTTAAAATCCTGTGTGCCTTCGAAGCTCTAAACCAACCAGTCTGGGTTTAATGGTGGTGTTTGTATGCTTGGTGGCAGGAAAAACCAATAATGTTGGCATTGGAGAATGAATCCCAGACTGGTTTGGGTTGGAAGGGACCATAAATCATCCCATCCCACCCCTGCCATGGCAGGGACACCTCCCACTGTCCCAGGCTGCTCCAAGTCCCTCCAGCCTGGCCTTGGGCACTGCCAGGGATCCAGGGGCAGCCACAGCTGCTCTGGGCACCCTGTGCCAGGGCCTGCCCTCCCTCCCAGGGAACAATTCCTCCCCAGTCTCCCACCCATCCCTGCCCTCTGGCACTGGGAAGCCATTCCCTGGCTCCTGTCCCTCCATGCCTTGTCCCCAGTCCCTCTCCAGCTCTCCTGGAGCCCTTCAGGCCCTGCCAGGGGCTCGGAGCTCTCCCTGGATCCTTCTCCTCTCTGGGTGAGCCCCCCCAGCTCTCCCAGCCTGGCTCCAGACCTGAGTCTGCTGCGAAGTGGCCAAAATATGTGCAGAGAGGCTGCAGAACAGTGCAGCTTTCTCACACCAGAGCCTGGGACCCTGACTGGCAGCTGTTTGTCCCTGCTGCTGTCCTGTGCAGTGCGGAGCCGTGGTCTGGGGCAGCTCCATCCCGAGCATCCCAGGCATCCCTGAGCATCCCTGAGCATCCCAAGCATCCCTGAGCATCCCTGAGCATCCCTGAGCATCCCAAGCATCCCTGAGCATCCCTGAGCATCCCTGAGCATCCCAAGCATCCCAAGCATCCCTGAGAATCCCAAGCATCCCAAGCATCCCCCCCCATCCCTCCGCATCCCTGAGCATCCCACGCCTCNATCCCAAGCATCCCTGAGAATCCCAAGCATCCCAAGCATCCCTCCCCATCCCTGAGCATCCCTGAGCATCCCAAGCATCCCTCGGCATCCCAAGCATCCCTGAGCATCCCAAGCATCCCAAGCATCCCTCGGCATCCCAAGCATCCCGGAGCATCCCTGAGCATCCCAAGCATCCCTGAGCATCCCTTCCCCTCCCTTCCCATCCCTCGGCATCCCGGCTCGGGCCGTGCTCCCTCTGCTGGCCCCGCTGCTCCCGGCGCTCGCTGCAGAGCCACATCTGGAGCGTGCGACCCGCTCCTCATGGCAGCATCTCCGCTCCTTCTGCCTCTCCTCACACTTAGAAAGGCTGCTGGGAACGCAGCCGAAGATTCCTCCTGAGCTAAGTTTGGTCTAAAAGTGCAGAGGGAAACTTTCTTTTTCAAGTGGTGCCATTTTAAAATGTTCCCAGGAAATAAATTGTTCTGCTGCGAGGCATCTGTGTAGACTGAGTGAGTCTTACTGCTGTGCTAGATAAGAAAAGTGCTGCTGCTGAGCAGCTCTCTATAGCAACTGATTGAAATATAATATACATTATTTGCATGTTAATAAGATTTCTAGTCAGACTTCCCCCCGACAAACGCAAGTGGAGACAAAGACATGCATGTAATCCATCTCTAACTGCACCGCAGTAATTCAGATTGCCTGAGTGTGAATTCACTTCACTCTGTAATGAGGCAAAGAAAGCAGCAGGGGAAGGTGGGGGAGCAATCTCCTGCCCTTCCTCAGGGTTCAGGATGCAGCTGGGAGTTGATGTTTGTCAAGGTTTTCCATCTTGGCTGGATTTCTGCTGGCTCACAATGACTGCAGGTGACTTGGGAGCTTTTAACTGCTCTTTTTGGGCACGGAACACAGAGCTGTGGGGGCAGTACAGGGAGACTGCCCTCAGCCAGGGATTGTGTCGGCAAATCTGAAGCCCTGGTAGCGTTAAATCTGGCCAGGGACATCAAGGACAACAGGAAAAGCTTCTGTAGAAACGTCAGTGATAAAGGGAAGAGTTAGTGATAAAGGCAAACGTGGACCCCCTGCATAAGGAAACAGACCTGGGACAAGGAGGGGCTGAGGCCACAAAGGAGTTCCGTGACCAAAGGATCTCCTTGCCTCAATTAACAGAGCAGGTTGATGATCACAGAGTGAGTGAGACCCAACTGCAGAGTGTTACCTTCTTTGGAGAGGTGTCAGTGGGGCCCTGAGTGCCTGCAGGGCTCTGTGCCAGGAGGAGCTGATGGAATCCCCACCCACGGCCCCAGTGCCCAGGGGAACGCTGGGGTCCAGCAGCAGATTGGGGTGAGCAGACCTCAGTGCCTCGCTGGGGCTGGTTACAGGTAAGAAATGAGGTATTTTAATATGAGTAAACACTTTCATGTGAGGTGGGCACGACCTCTCTTTGCTCAACTGGTCCAGGTTGCCTCAGTTTTAGAGGTTCACTGCAGCGACATTTAGTTTTTCACTGTTGTTCTGTGACTGTAATGGTTCTCTGCTCGCGCGTGGGGAATATAAAATCTTGTTTGGTTGTCTTCTGTGTGCTATTAATGGTCCTGGAAATACAGCAAAATGTCAAGGATGCATGTGAGTCATTCCAGACAAATGATGGTCTTCCAGTTCGGGTCCCATCAATCTGTGACGTGCATCTCTTGGTGTGGCTTTCTGAATTTAGAAAGTTACGTTTCCCTAGAATTCAGATTTCCTCTTCTTTCTTTTTTAGACAAACGAGAGGAAAGCAAACCCACCCGTAGTGGGTGGTGGTAGACAGCACTGTTCTTTCAGCAGGGTTTCTTGGCAGGCCAGCAGTGACCCTTGGGGTGCTCCAGCTCTCCTGCAGGGGTTGGTGCCAGGGATGCTCTGGGGATGCTCTCCTTGGAGCTGCGTTGGCAGCTGGTGCTCTGGGCAGGGAATTGAGGGGGAAAAGGTCCCTGTCAGTGCCGTGGCTGCCTGGGGGATGTGAGTGCCCCGTGTGCCCCCAGGGCAGGCTGCAGGCAGGGACTCACCCTGCAGGGCAGCTGGGATGTGCTGCGTTCCAAAGCATTCGCTCACGGCAACTGCGGAGCCCTGAGCCCTCCTCCCTCCTCATCCTCGCTGCTCACCTTGCTACAGCAGCCACTTCATTGTCCTTCCACCACAGAGTTCAGAGCAGGAGCTGGTTCAGAAACATTCTCTGCTTGATAGTCCTTTGTTCCCCTAATGGTTTCCTTGCTCCTCTGGAAATCTAAGCATTGTCATTCAAATCCAGAGCGACCTGGTACATCATTATTTTAAATTCTTCACTGGAGTGCCAGGATGCAGTGGCACCGTGGCCCCAGGGGTGCTGTGCTGTGTGTGCCCTGAGTTTTGGGCTGGCTTTCTCCAGGCTGTGCAGCGCTGCCCTTTGTGAGCACATTGGGCTGGTTGTGGAAGGTCCTTGTGGAGAGAGTAAAGAAGGAATTCACAGCTGCAGGAATATCCCCGGGGGTTTATTTGCTGCTGGGAGTTGTGATTAATGGCTCTGTGTTGTGGAGAACAGGTGTGTTTTGACTTTTCCTTGCATTCCCTCTCTCTGTGTAGCCCCGTGGCAGAAGCATTTGATCTTGGCTCGGGGCTGGAGAAGCTGTGTGCACCCCAAAGACATTGGCTGTGCTGTGTTCCCTCTGCTCCACCTAGGCAGGGCTGTGCCTGGGGGTTCTTATTCTTAAACCCTCAGCATAACTCTTGGTAAAATCCACTGCTAAATCCAAACACTCTGTCCTGACGTTTTTTCGAGGCAAAGGTAGCCTCTATCCTCTCGTACCTTAATTCACGCACGTGACTTGGGGCAGTGTGCAGTGCCACGGAGGTGAGCAGGCTCTGATCACAGGAAGGTGAAGTGGTGATGTCTGACCCTTCCTGGGGCTCCTTCCTGGAGGATTTTCCTCTTCAGGTTCTGATCTCCCTGATTGAGACCCAAAGAGTGAGTGCAGGGGGAGGGCTGGGATCGAATGCAAATGAACCAGCTTGATTAGAATAAGGTAAAAATCTATATTCAGCTTAGAGGCTTGATTCTATTTTAAGCTTTTAATTGAGTCCACCACTTCTTGAGTGCTTGAGGTTGTCAAGGGTTGAGAGAATGACTTTGTCTTTCAGGAAAGGAGAAAGCTGACTTTATTCCAGGTTTGCTGAGGTTGTGACACCAGTGCTAGTGCTGACATGGAACACTCCCCCTTGCCTGGTGGGCTGTGTTTGTGGCTGTGCCACTCAAGTGTTTGGAGATGAAAGTGCCAGGTGTGGAAGGGAGGAGAATCAGTAGTGAAGAACTTACCTGTGACCTTTTTTCCAAATGGCTTGGGAGGAAAACTTTGAAGGCAGTGATCTGAGACTGTGGATGTAATTCAATAGCTGCTCCTGGCTTGCATTGCAAGGGAGTTCTAAAAGAATGATAAAAACTACCTCACCTAAGGTAGGAGAGGCCTCTTGAATCAAAGGTCAAGAGTTGCTGCTTGTATTTATTTCTGGTGCCACAAAGCTTGCCAGGCCCATGGCAGGCTCCTGTGCCCATGTCCTGCTGCAGAAGGAGCACACCTCAGTGCTGGCTCAGTATTTCACCAGAGCCTCATGTGCAGGTGACTGCAGACTAAGGAGGGGGCAGGGAAATGAAAACTGTTGCTCCTGCTGTTCCCAATGTTGGAAATGTCCTGGCCTTTGGAGCTTAAATAAAAGAGAATGGTTGGACTTGGATTTGGATTCTCTGAGCAGCACAGGTGGCTTGTAATCCTAAAAAAGGAGATTTGCTGAACTCTCTTCAGCAAATGGGGATGCAGCAAATCAGATGAAATGGGGATTTGGTTGTGCACAAGGGTCCCAGCAGTGCAGTCCTGTGCAGTGGGTGATGGCTGCAGCCTCACAGGGCACCACTGCAGGCTGAGCTCTCCAGTGCTGAGTGTCCCTGTGTCCCCCCTTGGCCCTGCACACATTCCTGGAGCTCTGGGAGCTGGGCCTGGGCTGCAGGATGAGGGCAGGAGCACTCAGTGTGTGTGAGCTCTCCCTTGGGATGTGCTGGAGCCTGGTCAGGGCTGTCCAAGGGCATCAAGGACACTTCAGCATCTCCAGAGGGGCTTCACGCCTTGGAGGAAGCCAACAATCCTTGGAAAAGCAGAAAAACCCCTCGTGGTTTGGGTGGTTTTTCCTATCCTCTCTACTCCTCTCCAGTGTAGTGACAACTTCAGGGTGGTAGAAATGACAACTTTAGGGTGGCAGAAGTGTGCCTGTCTTGGAACTCATCACTGAGAACCCAGAGCTGCTGCTGGTGCTCCAAAATAGGTACCAGGCTCTCATCTCATGGGCTGGTTTTATGTGCTGGGAGTGATTTTATTTATTTCTTTATTTTATTTTTTTTTTTTTCCTCCTCACCTGCCTTTTTTTCACCCCTCTGACAACTTCCTACAGCGATCTTACCTCCACCCAAGTGCCTCTGATGAGAGCAGCTCCTGCTCAGGGGACTGAGGGCTGCCTGTCCTCTTCTCCTGCTCGCTCTGGGAGTAAGAAAGGATCATTTTTTTAAACACATGGCAGAGTTACGTAACTCCCTGAGGAAGGAAAGTGCTTTCCAGCACTGAGATTTCGTTATTATGTAATGTGATACATCACCAGAACTCGCTGACATAAGCCATGATCTTCACCTCCACTTGCTCATGAAAAATGTTTTATTTCCTTGTCCTCACCTGGCTCTGGGGACTGTGGCCACTGTCAGGAACTCACCTGAGTATTTTACTCTGGAGTAGGGAAATCTGCTGGTAAATCAGGTGCCAGCCTGGCCTGCCTGCTGAGGGAGGGGTGTGTGTGCTCTCAGTCTCATGGCTTCGCTCCTGTGACACTGCTGTTGCTTTAAGTGACTTTTTCTGTGTGAAGATCTTTAAATAGGTGCTTCCTGTGCTCTTGGGAAAGGAGCAGCAGTGGTTTCTGTGTGCCATGGCATGCCCCCCTTAGGCTGTTTTTATGACTCATCTTGCTGCGAGTGAAGGGAATCATGAAACATCTCAGAACGAGACCAAGAGTCCTTTCCCAGCTAACATGATTTAACTGAGAATATACTTCCCTCATGCTAACAGTGCAGTGAACCTTGGCATTGCCAACACACTTAACTAACTCCACAAAGGTACCTGGCAAAGGTCACCAGAGCTTTGCTTAATAATTCAGCCTGTGCAGGTCTGTAACTCTGTCACTCTCTGTGCATTATGTTGATTTATGCTCTGGTATTCTGTCTGTGTGAAGAGATTGTGTGAAGTGCTGCTGTAGTAATAAAGGCCATAAAACTGGTGTGAGAGGCTCTGTGATTTTGGGGGTGACTCCAGTCCACAGAAGACTGACCAGTAACCACAACTGGTTCTGTTCTCCCCCAGGAACGGTGGTGAACTGGAACAAGCTTAGCACTCAGAGCCTTTTGAACCAAAACCCTTCCAGCTTTCCCTTAAACCTCTGACAAAAGGACCTAGAAGGACCATTTAGAGGCAAACAGCCAATTTGTAAGCCATGGTGCTACTTGGGAGCTGAAATGCCAAGCAAATACCTCAAGTGTGTGTCACCTGCTCAGCTGAGCACAGGATTTCCACTTTGCTGCTTGTTGGGGCTGCTGGGGAGGCAGCTGGGCAGGATTCCCACTCAGGCAGAAATGCTGCTGGCAGTGATCTCCCAACCACTGCAGATCTGCTCCTTCCCCACCATGGGACTCAGGCAGGGACTCTGCCTTAAAAGCTGATGTCCTCTGTAGAGTGTCACCTCCACAAACCAGAATACTTTCCTTAACACAGGGAAAATAGCAGGAAAGGCTCCAGTGTGACTTTCTGCCAGCTGATCAGAGAGTGATTTTACTAAAGTTCTGTTGGGATCTGGGATATCTTTCTCTTCAGTCCAGGAGGTTGCTTCTGTTTGTGAAGAGCAGTGTCAGTGTGGGGTGGTTTGCCTCCCTGTGTTCGATGCCTGGGAGATGGAGAAGCTCAAATCTCTAATTAGCTCACATCTCTTTCTGTTTTAAAGGAGTCAGACTTCTAAGCTGCAGTAAGTGCTGTTGTCTGGGATGTGGAAATAGCCAAAACAAACAGTGGTGCCCGGGGATTGGGAAGCTTGGATGCTGTCAGAGCTGATAAGTTCTCGTCTCTCTTGGCTAATTTTGTGTTTAATATAAAGTGTGGAGGTGCTGTGCCCGTGCACTTGAGCAGGTGTGAGTAAAGAAGGGTTGAGTGCATGAGCTGCTGCTCCTGGGGGATCAATGTTCTTTGTCTCATAAAGAATGCAGCCTGAGAGAGCTGGGTGTGCTCACCTGGAGAGGAGAGGGATCCAGGGAGAGCTCAGAGCCCCTGGCAGTGCCCAAAGGAGCTCCAGAAGAGCTGGAAAGGGAATTCAGACAAGGGCTGGAGGGACAGGAGCCAGGGAATGTCTTCCCAGTGCCAGAGGGCAGGGCTGGATGGGATATTGGGAAGGAATTGTTCCCTGGGAGGGAGGGCAGGCCCTGGCACAGGGTCTGAGAGAACCAAGTTGCTCTGTTGTTCCTCAGTGTTTGAAAAAATCCCCTCTCAAAATGCCACGTCCCAAACAGAGCAGGCAGAAGACGAATTTATTTATCTGCTTAATTTATTATGCTTAATTTATCTCCCCTGGCACTGCAGCACTTGGAGAGCAAGTGACTTGGTTCTTGTTGGGAATTTTTCTCCCTACTGACCAGTCCCTTTCTCTGACAGGAAGGCCCAGGTTGCTCCAAACCCTGGTGCTCTTGAGGTGTTTCCTCATTCCAGAGCAGAGCTCCTTCTCCACGTTCAGCTGTGGTTGGAAAGCAGAGATTTGGGAGCTTTCTGCCATCCTTTCTCTGCTTAGCTCCTTAAAAGCACTACAGATACCCCTCCCAAATTTAACTTTGTGTTTACTTAGCTTTCCTAACCTCCCAGGAGTTTATATTTGGGGTCCATCTGTTATCTTGGCCTCACATGACAATTCTGTCTGGGCTCCTGCATGGGGATGGGAGTTCTTTACATTTATTTTGAAACTCAACACCAATGTCTAATCCTTTGGTGTCTCACTACCCACGGAGCTGCAGATATTTTTATTTACATGTGACCAGCTATCCACTCTTGAGCATCAAAGTCCATGTTGAAGGCTTCCTGTTGGCAGGGCAGGGTTACAAACAGCAGAAGGCAGTGCCCAGCACCAGCTCATTAAATATTAATTATGGTATTTCTGTGTAAAGTAGTTGCTCTAGGGTTTGTGCTTCGGTAGCTCTGGGAAAAGAGCTCTTACTGAGGTGGCTGGGTTATGTCCTGCACCTCTGACAATGTG
Source organism: Erpornis zantholeuca (assembly GCA_013400515.1). Lineage (NCBI taxonomy): Eukaryota > Metazoa > Chordata > Aves > Passeriformes > Timaliidae > Erpornis > Erpornis zantholeuca. Next base: position 606,700 of record VZTN01033432.1, on the reverse strand, counting down.
ATTTCCATGCTGCAGGAATACATCACTGCAGCCTTACTTAAGGCAAATGGAAAACCTAGCCCTGCTCCCTCACTCGCTTTGGCAGCAAGAAAAACCATCCTGTTTCCCTTCCTAAGAGTAGTGTGGACAATAATTCATACTTTGGAAAACTTCCCTTCCCTTTATCTGCTAGTTTTTCTTTAAAAACCCAATAAACCAACAAAACCAAACCAACCAACTAAAAACCCCCCAAAAAGAAAACCACCACCCAAAGCCACCAAAAAAATTAAAAAAAATCTCAGATTCTGGTGGCTTTCACAACTTGTGCTTTATTTTACCTCAATCAGCCAAACAGCCACTGACATCCATCAGCTGAATTTTCCTCTGCTTTTGGGTATTCCAGTACTTCAAGTTGAAGGTGTTGGGGTTTTTTTCTTGGAGAGCACTTTCCAATTGGTATTGACAGCGATTTCAGGTGCCCTGGCTGCTCTGTGTTGTTAGAACTGTGTTCTCTTGATGTTTCTTTTATTTTGATGATACATATTTCGGAATGTGGGTAAGCTCCACCAAGTGGAGAGACTTCCTTGAGCTCTGCAGCTGTGGGTAGCTGCTGTTCTAGTTCAGGAGGTTTTTGCCACTGTACAACACTTGGAGCACACAATGAACTTAAAGGAAATTCACAACTAGGTTATTCTGAGAAAAGTCTTGGCACCGCAGTAGAAAATGGCACAATAAAAAGTTTGCTGCTGCTTGGACTTAATGACTTAAATAAAAAAAAATCTCCCACCTCCCACCAAAGCAAAATGAATTGCTGTCTGATCTCTTGTTTATAATTAAGTAAATGGATCAGCCTGAAGCTCTAAGAAGCGTGGCAGGTTTACCCAGGGCTCTCAGTAGCCAGTGCTGCTGCCAAAGCATCAGCAGAGATTTGTTACATTGCTGAGTCTTTGTTGCTCGAGTAGAATTTCCTTTGTTGCTGCCAGTGGAATTCCTGAGTAGCCACGAGTGGCTTGTTTCTTTTATTTTGATTTTATTTGGTTTTATTTTTTGATTTTATTTGGCTCTCTGTGCTGTGCATCCTCCCCAAGGCTTCCAGGAGAGTCGGGTGTCGGAGTCCAGGGAAGCCTGAAAGCTTCTCCTGCTCCTCTGGTGGTTTCTTTATATCTCCTGAGCTCCTCAAAAGTGTCCTAGACAGCGACCTAGGCTTTTGGAGAAGCTCCCTCCACTTTTGGGAGAGCCTGAATGCACCAGAGAGGTGAAGAGATTTTTGTTTAGTGAACCACAGAGAGTTTAGTTGTAGTTTTTAGGATCTTGCTCTATGTATTACACAGGGACAAGATGGAGATTTTTGGGTGTGGTTTTTCCTTCTTTCTTCTCCTCTCTCCTCATTGTCTTCCTCTCTCCTCTGACACCAGTTCCTGTGGTATGCTGGTTGGTGGAAAAAAGTTAGTATTGAAAAGACATCAATAAGATGAGGATTCACTGGTGTTGAAAAGAAAATAAGATATGTATTGTTTCTGGAATGGTTGTTAGTTAGATATAAAAGTAGCTGCTGATCTGCAGCCATTGCCTTTCTGCCCTTTCTGCCCTGGTGTTCTCGGGGGATGCTGTCTCTCCCTCCGAGGTTTTGATAAGACAAATAAAAACAACTCTGAAACAGCAGAAGATCTCTTGCTGCATTTTTTCCAACATGACAAACCAAAGGAAGAAAAGCCCCAGGGCAGAGGACAGGGGGCCCAGGCCCTTGACATCAGGGGTGCAAGGATTGAGTCCTGAGTGTGGCTGGGAGGGTCTGCCCCAGGCTCCTGGGGGAGCTGTGCCATCCTCACGTCGAGAGCCTTGCTGAAATCCCAGCTCCATGGAGTGGGCGTAGAAAACCTGCTTATAGCACCAGAGCTTCTCGCTGGAACCATCTGCTGCTGCATCCTTGGCATTAATGAAAAGCTTCTTCTTTATGTAAGAAAGGGAAGAAAATCCTTCCAGAACAGTCAGCCTGGAAAACACAGGACTTCCCCCTCTTTCCTCTCCAGAAAAGGGATTCAGAGAACCCGACTGTAAATGCCACCTGAAAGGCCATTAAAAGGTGTCTGTGACTGAATGTCTCATTCTGCACAGAAAACATTCTGTGTTTTTAATCCCCGCTCAGAAACTCCTGCTGGGAGGTGAGCTCCTCCCCAGGAGAGGACCAGGATGGGCTCCCAGGCTGGCCAGATTATTATTGTGCACCTGGTTTTGTCCAGGGAGAGATGAGGGTGTTGGAAACCTTGCTCAGCTCCTGAGAGAGTTCTGCCTTCAGCCCAGGGCTGCCCCTGAATGTCAATGATTAACCAAGGTTGCTGCTCCTGTTTCCTTTGCCTTCCCCTGGAGCACAGAGCAGCTGTTCTCCTTATTCCTGCCTCTTGGGAAGGGCTTCCCTTTCTCTGCTGAAATTTTGGGCCTGTTTTACAGACTCTCAGCTGCTGGTACAAGTACTGGGCCAAATAATGTCTGCTTGTCCAAAGAAATAAGTGAGGACGCTTTGTTCTGATTCCTAATTTCTTCTGACTCTGTTAGGTGTGGGCTTGGTTTTCAGAGGTTTTTGTGTCATCTTTCCTTGATCTTTTTGAGATTGTTGTGCACTGATGCATCCTCTCAGGTGTGGCAGTGTCCTTGCAGGTGCAGTGTGTTATAAAAACCAGGTGTAGCAGATAAAGAGAATAAACATGATATAAAGTAACTGTAGTAGCTTTTATTTGTAGATGTTGACTTAGCTTTATTTGGAAGAGATTACAGTTCTCTTACCCCAGTAAATTTGAAATACAGTGTTGATATTGAACTAATGATTCTTTTCTTATCTCGTGTGTGTCCTGGAAGATCATGAGCTGCTTTTATGTGCCTTTTTATAGACCCTCCTCCTGTTCCCAGATCGTGTGTTTGGGGCCATGAAGTGTAACCTGATGTGGTAAATCAGCTTAGCTGAGGTCTGGCTTGCACAACACGGCATGAGGATGGATTTCAAATTTAATAATGCTGAATGACATCAAGTCCTAGCAAGCTCCTGACTGTCACTCCTTGCAAATGGCTTTATTGGGCTTGTAATTGATGTGTGAGGTAATTAGTGCACACTGCAGGGTGTTGTCTGAATCCCCTGGGTCCATCAGCAGTGTGGGAGCAGTTCTTGGTTCAGGAGCACCAAAAGGACACCGTGGAGCCTGGCACTAATGTGTTCTTCACACAAACCTGCATGTTTTCACCTGGGATTTTAGGAGTAGTGCCATGATTTACTTTTCTGTCACTTCCAAGAGCTGCAGATGGGAAGTGGGGAGCTGCTTGTTAATAACAGAGCAGGGGTTTATCCTTGATGGAGGAGAATATGTAGCTGTGCTGGGATCTCACAATGGATGTTTGCAAATAACCCAGAGTTAGCACTTGCACAGGAAATGTGTTTAGGAACCACTTTTGCTTTGAAATCGGGATGGTGTTTGAATAATTCACTGTGCTCTGAAGTGGAAAGCTGAGGGCTGCTCTGCTGGAGGGGCTTTTCTGGGGAGTAAAATGCTCAAAAGATGGGGCTGACCTCCCAGCTCTTCTGTATTTCTTTTAAAGCTGTGGAGATAACTGCTTTGGGCTTTAAAGCAGCTGAGGCTTCTGAGTTGCAGGCTGTAAGTTCAAGTGTGGCTTGTTAGGAATAAACTCTCCCTTGCAGTTCCTTCAACAGTTGGATTTTAAGTGTTCGGCTCCTGTCCTGCCAAATTCACTTGGAGCTCAGCATCAGGCAGGGCTAAGCTTTGCTGATCCTTCAGAAAGGTTTAAACTGCACACAGGTAGGAGATGAAGCCAGTGGGACTGCTGGGAACGCTGTCTTTAAGGGTTCTGCTGAATTAGGATGTGTGCTTTCCTAGGGTAACCCAGAAGTGCTGGCACTGCCCCTGTTCATCTGCCTGAGGGCTCTGCACCATTATTTTCCTTCCTGTGCAGAGCATTCAGCAGACAAGAAGCATGCTGCTGCACTCTAGAACTGAAGGAGAAAGGATAATAAACCAATTGTAAAGAGCTTCAGATCTCTGCTTTCTGTTCCAAGTGCATCTCTCCAGCCCCTGGCTGAATCTTCTGTGGAGGGAAGCCAGGCTGTGGCCAGGAGGGAGCCAGGGCCAGCTGTCAGGAGGAGAAGCTGGCAGCTGGGGAAGTGTTTTAAAATAATTGTGTGGGGAACGTGCAGGAAAAGCTCTCACGACTTCCCCATCCATCCCTGTCATTCCAGTACCTCATGGAATTAATAAAATAAGATATACCTACAGCAGGGATGGGGAGCTGGAGAGTGCAGTCACCTCCCAAAGCACAGGTTAAGGAAAAAAAAAAGGGTAAGGATTGTTACAGGGAGGGCATGGGAATGATTGCCAAATCCTACAATATTTAATATTTGAGCTCCCACCTCCTGCAGTCACGGTTTAGAATCCCAGCCTTGTTGAGAGGGGAGAGTTCCAGGCTGTGTTTCTGATATATTTTGCTATGGCACACACTAGATTTTCATGCTTCGCTGGGGAAAAAATGTTTGGCTTGCAGTGAAGTGCCAGAAGTGAGAGACTGGCCTGTGTTATTATTTGTGAAGGAGAATATTTTGCTGAAGTCTCTGCCAAAACCTTGCCACGCTCAGGGCAGGAGCATGAGGGCAGGGGCTCAGTTTCATCAGTTTCTAGAGAAGCTGCAGATTTCCTCACTGCAAGGCTCAGGTTTAACAGATAGGGTTTTTACATTTCAGCACAACAGATCTGTTCTGCACACAAGCATTGGGGTTAGTGCAGTTTTTAAAAATCAGTAAATCCTCAGCAGCAGCGTGAGCCACAGCAGCGTTTACAGCTGAAATACAAATAACTCCTTAATGGGACAGCATTGGATTCTCCTTTTTTATTCCCTGAGACAGACTTTTATTAAGTGGTCAGCTTAATAAAGCGAGTTCATCTGTTCTGCATCAGATGCAAACGTTCAGCTCGTGGCCTCTTTTCCTCACCTCCCTTCCCTGCACACCCAGGGTATAAATCACACACTGGACCTCAGCAGGCTTTGGAGCAGCCCTGGAATGCCCTGGCTCAGGTGATCTCCAAGCAGTTTATGACCTAAGCATTATCCAGGCTGCAGGCAGGGATGTTTCTCAGGGCTCCCAGGGGCAGGGTGGTGATGAGCTCTTTTGTTACGTCAAGGTGACCCATTTCTCGTGTTCCCCCAGCTCTCCCAGGGCTCTGGTGTAAGGTTACTGAAATGCCATCGTTTTCAACCCGTGCTGGGCCCTTAAGTGGATGCTCTGCATCAGGGGAGAATAATTACATTGCCACAACTGAGATTCGAGTGGGACCAGGGAGATTTGAATTGATTTGGTTGTTGTTTGGGAGTGATGTGTGTGTGATGCTCTGGGTGATGCCTTAGGTTTTAACTTTTATATTTTTCAAATCCTGTACTGCTAGTGTGACTCTGAAGTTTTCTGTAGCTCGTTCAGTGCTGTTCTCTGTGCTAAGATAGACATAACAAAACTTCTAGCTTGTTCTTCAAGGACACCCAGAAACAAGAACTGCAAACCACAATCTTGGGGACAGGGGGGCAAGCTTGGGCAAATTCCATCCTTGCCTGGCTCCTGCTTGGGGAATTGATGCTGAGATCCAAGTGGGAAGAACTCGGGAGCTGTCCTTGTCCATGTTGGGATGCACTGAGGCAGGAGCCTCTGGAGCCCAGAGTGTACCTCTGAAGGCCTTTCCAACCAATCCCTCCTTGATTCCTTTATTCCTGCCTGCTCTCTGTTTCCAGGGAGCCATTCAAGGCACCGTGGGCACTCCTGCTGTAGTTACATTTGGGATGTGTGCCCCTCTCCAGCTGGCACTGGCCTCGTCACGGGGCTGTGCCCAAACGAGCTGTGACTGATCCCATTTCCCAGGCTCAGTGTCTGGGGGTGGCTTCCTTGGCTGCCCCAAAGAGCTCACCTGGGGCTGTGCCTGTGCGTGTCCAACGTGAGGCTGAGCCAAGGAGGAGCTTTGGAGGTGCTTAAGCTGTGCCTGGATGAGCAGGAACGGAGCCTTGGAAGCTACAGGACTCCCCTTAGCAGTGGCTTTCAGGACAAGTTAAAAACAACTTGCATTTTCCCAGCCTTTCTCTGAAATTTCTCAAAAACCCAAGGCACCACCACAGCCTGGTTTGGTTTCTGTGCTGCCTGCACAGAGTTTTCCCTGCCTGGAGCTCCTGTGCCGAGGCTGAGCGCAGACATCGCCACTGGAGCAGCTCAGAGCTGGATTAACTTCAAACCTAAAAATAGCAAAGCAAAAACGCCTTTTCCTCCAGTGAATCATGGGCTCTGGAGGGAGGGCAGATGGAAATTCAGCTGTGCTGCCTCCTCTGGAGTCCTGGCAGAAAACAATGGAGCAGTGTCCAGGGCTCCTGGAGGAGGTGGGATTCCTGCAGCTGGCACTGCACAGCACACAGCAAATGGGCTTTTAATCTCATTGTGCTGAAACTGAGCCCTACACAATATTCTTCTGCTTCTACACAGTTTTGGTTTTTTTCTTTAGCCTTCTAAGGCTGCATTTGACACTGTTACATCCTCGTACTTTATCATTTGGATGATTGTGAATGCCTTGAATTAACTTTTTTCCCCAATCCTTCTGGTCCATGTCAGCACTTGTGAAAATGAAAAATGCCTTTTGTGCAGGTGCTCTGCTATTGATCAGGTGGTGTTCAGTAGCTGAGCAGGTCTGGTCTCACAGTAGGAGGAAGGAATAGTATTAGCCTGCTGCTCAAATGAAGCTTGTTGACTCTTTCTCTTTTTATTCTGAAGTGATAAAGCAAAACTAGCTTGAGGGGTTTTGACATTACAACAACTTTTGAGCAGTAATTCTGTCGATGAGTGCCTGTGGAAATAGAAACTTGAGCTCTTTTTGAGCAGTCTGACCCTTCCTGCTCTTGCCAGAGGAGCAGCAATGGGGTGTGAGTAGTTTGCACAGGTAGTCCTTACCCTAACGATGTTTGCAGCTCCTTATTAGGTTATACCCTAATCCCTGAATGTGATTAACTGGCAATTCACACTGCAGAGCCCTGGCTTTTACTTGCAAAAGCTACAGAGAAATAAACTAGAGAAGAAGATTGGGAGTTAACTGTGCAATCAAAGATATGAATGTGCCTCTGCAGTCTGAGTGCTGCTGCTTTGCTGGCTCGGAGGACAGAGCCTTACTCAGAGGAGAAGGGGAATTGCTGTCCAAGACAGCTTTTAGTAACAGCAGAGGTGCTTAAGAGCATGTGAAGCATGTTTAGTCCTTATGGGCAGCATTAGTTAATCTTGTGGGCAGAGTTAAACTGAATATTCCCACCTAGGTGTAATTTCTAATGTCCTGCTTTGTGGAAATGCAGCTCAGAACAGCTCAGCCAGGGCCCTTCCCAGCACTGCTCTGAAAGGCAGCGTTGGCTGCACGCTTAAAAATAAAACAAATCTTACTGGGAGTGGGTTGGGAAGTTGTGTCTGAGCTGGTTGAGAACCCAATTAGTGCAGAGCAGAGCCTTTCACAGCTGCTAGCAGCGAGCAAAGGGGAGTTGCCATCGTGGAGAAGGATCTGCTCATGCACAGGTTTTCAGTTCCTGGGGCTCGTAGGGAGAAGTGCTGTGACAACACCTGGTGTCTGCTGGGAGAAAGAGGTGGTAAAAAAGTCTAAAATCAAAAATCAGTTTTAGGAGTTGTTACTGCAGCTTCTCTAGGCAGAGAACTCTAAGCCTGGATCAGAACTGCTGTGTGTGGTACCACCTCAATTTCAGCTTAAAGCACTTCGAGTGCTTCCACATCTCATCCTTAGCACCATTTGGTTGTCAGCACCAAGTGAAATGATTCTCTCCTCTGTGCTGTCAAAAGTGATGGGATGGAAGAGGAATTATCTTCTCTCTCAGCACAAATGGATAGATATGTTAACCCAGCAATCCTATTTTCATGGTGGATTTAATCCAATAAAACCTTCTGTTATAGTCATGGAGGTTTTCTGGTTTGTTTTTTCTAAGGGTTTACATTTCTGTCTGTTTTGTGCACTCTTCTCTGCTCCCACAGAATTTTCATTTCCTTACCCAAGACACACTGCAAGCAGAAGTTGTTGCTCCTGCATTTCCTACCTGTCTGAAGCTGCAAGGCTTCATGACTTTAAACAAAGCCGAGTTAAAGGATACTTGGACTTTTCAGCCCAATTTGGTGATTGGAGTTTGTCACACCATTTTTTAATAGAAGCATGCACATTGTGCACTGGCAGTACTGTGGAGAGGCTTCAACTCCACTTTCCCTTGAGGAAGTATTTGACTTTCAGGAAGTGTGAGGGAGCATGGACCTCCACCTCTGAGTAAAACACAGCCAGTCTGAGAACCAAAGACACAACATTTGTGCACATGTGGCTTCTTCCTTGGAGAAGCTTTATCAGTGCTGTCTCCTTCAGGAGGATGTTGAACACCTTGTGATGTTTTGCATCTTCCTCCTAGAAGCTTTCAAAGCCTCGGTGTTGACTATTTATAAACAGAGAGAGTTCTCTGCTTCGCCTTTCCAAATTTAAACTGCTTGGAATGTAATTTAAAAGTAAATTTTTAAGAAGTAGTGAAGAGATTGCTTCTCAGAGGAAGCTGTGTTTCAGGGAGTTTTCTTTTGCTGATGAGCAGCAATTGCTGTTCACCCTGCAAATCCAAATGTTATTTTCCAAAGAGCTGTTTTTTAACAAATGCTGTCAGTGTAAGAGCAGCTGGGTGGTGTGGGAGGGACTGAGACTCCCTTGGAGCTGTTCCCATCCCACTCATCCATGGCTTTTCCCCCACCCTTTATCTGACCTTACCCATCTTTGGGAAGTAACTGGAGCTCGGTGACACTGCCATGTGAGAAGCAAGATAACAGCAATTAATTGTTAATATTGGGCTAAGTGTGAGCTCCTGGCCTGTTTGACCTCTGGTGTGCACCTCGTGGCCAGGGTGCAGTGAGAGCTTGTGGTGTTTGGAGAGTTTATTCCATGACATCCTTACAGAAGCTGCCCTGGGTCTGAAATGGAGAGCACAAGAAATTCTCTCTCTCGGTGCTGAGCTCTCACATGTTACAAATCCCAGGTTTAGTTTATATATTAAAACATTTGTGTTATATAGATATATGTATAATATATATAATAATTGATATATTATGATATTGGTTTTGTTTGGATGCATGAGGGTGGGAAAAGCAATCAAGTCCTGTGGTTTGCAGATCCCACAGGATCCCAGACACATCTTCCCCCTCTGGGTTCTCAGCTGGGTGGCTGCTCCTGGATGAGCAGAGAGGATGCTTGGTCCTGTGAATGATGAGTGTCACGTGGAAACATGGCCTGGGATCACCTGGGAAGGAAATGGCTTCTTGGCCTGTGCCTGAAATTCCTCATGTTCAACATGCTGGGTGTAAAATGTTCCCAATCTATCCCACAGCTTTTTGGTAGCAGTTGTTTTTCATCCATGTTCTCCCAAAATAATTTCTCAACTGGGACAGATTGCTGTTAAATCCTTCCTGGAATACATTTCCCTGGCGTTTTTTCTGGGAGGAGGTGTCACATTTGGAGCAGACAGATGTAGATTCAATCCCTCTCCCGCAGGACTCTGCCGTGGATGGAGCAATTTCTGAGCAGCAGTTCTGGGTGCTGAATCAAACCACAGGATGGCCATTCAGGGGCACTCGTGGTGTGCCAGGAGAGCAGTTTTTATTCTTGCTCTCGGTGTTAAATTGCCTCCTTGCCTCTGCTGGCACACCAAGGGCCAGGGGGGTGTGGGGGCTGTCCCTCCCCACGTCAGGCTCTGCTCTCTGCAGACCCAGCCAGCTCTGTTTGCTCGCAGGTCACCTCTCCTCCTGTGCTAAAAAGGAGCTGAAATCATGGGTCATGCATTCTGAGATTCAATCTAATGGTTTTCGCTGCCTGCTAGAAATTAATTTACTGTTCATTTGAAGCAATCTCTCTTTGTCGTGTTAATTAACTGTATCGAAGGGGAAATAAAAAGGGAATATGGTTTTTCCCCTCCCTTCCTTGAGCAGTAAGGAGGACAGCTTTTTTTGTTTCCCCAGCAGAACAGGTTTCTAATTAAATAATAGAATAACTCCTTGTAATTCTGCTTTGGGAGAAATATTTGGCTTTTTTTTGCTTGTTCCTATTTTAAAATGGACAATAGAGACTCGCAGTAATTAAAATATATTTTGAAAAAAATCTGGGAGCTCACCAGTGGCTTTTTAAAATTTACTTCCTGGACTCCAACAGCTCTTTACTGCCCATCAGTGTTCAATAGAAAGCTCATTTTTATAACAGATCAGTGATTAATACCTGATCAGAGGGCAAGTGCTGCTCTTGTCATCTGAATGGTGAAGACAAAATGAGGGCTCTTGGTGGGGTCAGTGGTTACCATAAGCCTGTGCCTTTTGTGTAATGATCGTTTTCTGTGAGGGTAATTAATGAACTGTTTAAGTTATGGAGGACATGGATGTTATTGGCACTGATGGATGAGCTGGATTTTAATGGAGTAGATGTGCTGACTGTGGGGATACTGTTGATAAATCAGACTTTAATTTTATGCATTCAGCTTGTGCTTAGAACTATCCAGGTATTTTTAGAAACGTGGGGTGATTTACATATTCACTGGAAAATGTCTTTGTCAGGCTACCCCGTGGTGTTTGTGCTCACACCCTGCACCTCCAGCCTCTCCTGTCCCCACACCTGCCCAGCCCCTGCACGCTCACCGTGGGATTCAGCTTGGAAAAGTCCTTTAGGGTCATCAAATCCCACCCTGAACCCAGCACCACCACCCTGCTCACCTCTAGACCCTGTCCCAGTGCCACATCCACGTTTCCTGAACACCCCCAGGGATGGTGGCTGCACCAGAGCCCTGGGAAGTGAATGTGTGGGAGGATTTGGGGGAGGCAAAAAGGCAGCCAGGCCCTGGGCGTGCAGGGCTGAGAAATCCCTTGGCAAAGGTGATGAAATGTTCTCTTGTCCTTGAGCACGGAGCCTCTGTCAGGTGAGCAGCAGGGGCAGCATCTTTGGGTTTTTGCAGCTGTGCTCTGCTGAGAAAACATGTTTTACATTTACTGCTGAAAAAAAACCCCAACCCAAACATGAAAAAACTAACAAAACCACATTTTCTCTTCTCTGCCTCAAAAAAACCAAAAACCAACCAAACAAACAAAAAAATCCTTTTGCCATTTCAGATGAAAAAGTTGTTTCAGCTTTGAGCGTAAACGTGAACAGGTGTTTTATTTGAAGTGTTCCACGTGTGATAAATAACTTCTGTGCTTCTTTATTGCTGGGTTTAGTTATGGTGTTGAGATAAAGCAAACCAGAAAATTAGCCTGCTGCAGCCAGAGAGAACATTACTCATGGTTGTAGCAAAACTCCCCTAAATACTTACCCAAAATCGCCACCATCCTTGAATTGCTTTGGATCTGAAGCCCTGGGTGAGTTATGCAGGCAGGAGACACAGATTACAGGTGAAAAATCACAGGCAGAGTTGCTGCTGCCTGGGAAAGAATGGTTCTGTGCAGAGTTCCAGGGGACACGAACCAGCCTGAGGGTGCTCGCTTTTATTTGATGGAGGATTATGAGACAAAACTGCCACTGAGAGACTTTGGCTATGTTAGTGTTGGTTCAGCTGGCACCCAAAGGGCAGTGGTGAGGGCATGGTTGTTTTCCTGGTGCTGCCCTGCACAAATCCCAGCCCCTCCTTTTCCCAGGAGACTGCAAGAGGGACAGGAGCTCCCATTGCTGTAGGGGTGGGAAGCACTTTGAGTTAGACTTGGTGAGTTTTTGGTCACATAACTGATAAAAGGTCTCCATCAATACCTTATTGACTGGTCTGGGTGCTACTGGGAGGTGGAGGAGGTGTTCCTGGTGCTGGTGGAGGTTTCTCAGCTTTGCCCAGCTCCGGGTGTGCTGCGAATGCCCAAGAGCCATCTCCAAATACAAATGGATTCAAATCCCTGAAGCTGTTAGCCCTTCACAAAACCTAGTTCTAGGAACACCAATGCAATGGCATTTTCTGTGAAACCACTCACAAATGCCCTCAGCTCAGGCAGTTTTCCTGATGTACAACTTAGACAATGCAGATGGAAAATTTGGCTCCTGAGCTTCAGTTCGTGACTCATCCTGGGGAATGTCAGGACCTGTGATAAATCCTGCTGCAATAAACTGTCCTCATCCCTTTTCTCTGCACTGGAGCCACTTCAGTCTGGGCTGGGAGGTAAATCTCCATGCCTGATGGGAGGAAAGAGGGCAGGATCTGATCCAGTAGTTGAGCATCCCTCTTTGCCCTCAGTCGTGTAGGACATGGAATTTGGAGGAACCCTGGCTAGACCAGCCCTGGGTCAGCTCCACGTGGAGCCCCCGAGGAGAAATCACTCTTGGACAAGTCTGGGAGGGAGGATTGCCCTGTGCTCTGCTGCCCTGAGTGCCAACCTGATGGTCAAGGTACAGAACCACTGCGGGCAGGGAGTGCTGGGTTTTTATTTTCAGCAAGTTTGTGAAGTCATGCTTTAATTCTTTCACTGAAGGGAATGTTTATTAGGAATGGATAAATGCCTGTGTGTTTTATGTATATATATAAAACCTACCTTTTGCTCCAGTCCTGAACTAAATTGTCTAAAAGAGTCATAGAATATTCTTAACCCAAATCCCAATTTCCCTTGTGTTTTCACAGGCACATGCAGCCTGGCCAAAGTGCTTTTATTTCTTAATCTGATCTGCTTCTGTTGCATCTCCTCTGTTAGTTCCACTGAGGGAAATGGAATTAGTGACACTGCCCAGGCAGGGAGTGGCACAGGGATTTCAGGTTCTCTCTCCACAGAGTTGGTGGAGTTTTTCTGATATTAGAATGATTTGACATGGGCAGATAATAAAAGATTGGCTTTGCTATGAATGCTCCTGAAAACCACAATAAACTCTGCCTTTAGCACCCCAATGGCCACAACAATTATTGTTCCATTCCAGCTTAGGCTCTGTCCAAATGTCAGAGGCTGTAGAACATCCCAGTGCTGGGAATATTTGCTGTATAAATGTACAAGTGATGTATGGAGCAAAGGACACAAAAGCCCTCTTGTCACATATATGTAAGTTTATATATCCCAGCTTGATTGTTAGAGGATGGAGGTTTGGATAGATATTAAAAATAGTGTGTTGTAGGTACCTTTTCCCCACTTTTTAATCTACTTTTTGCACTGGGGATTCCTCAGTAGAGAAAAATCCTTCACTGAAGGAAAATTTTTATATTGCAGTTCAAGTTGCCTGAAGATTTGCTTACATGGAAACTTGTTCTAGATTAGGTAATCTCCTTTACACACCTAACTTCGTACAAGTTAATTTTCTTACAGCAACTGCCCTCTGGATATAAAATATTTTGCCTCTCACCTGCATTGTACAACTTGAAGTTATGAAGAATGATCTATGCATCAGCAGACTTAAAAATTTTAAGTACTGTGTGAAAAAAATTATCATGAACTTCTGGAAAATGGGATATTAATATTTGCTTTATTTAAGTGTAGTGTGATAAATGGTGTTTCTGTGTATTCATTTCATATCAGGATCACTTTAATCCTTTAGTCCCACCTCCTTTCCATTTAAAATTCTTTTAAAATAAGTTTATTTAAATAATTAGAGCTGGTAGAGCAAACCAGGATTTACCTTCTCATTATTTTACTGCTTCTGCTGCTTGCCAACCTTTGTGTGCTGGTTTGGTGCCTTTGGCACTTGCCTGGGGGATGAGCTGTGGGACAGAGAACATTTCTGGTCCCATGGCATTGAGAGTGAGCCCCCAGCACCAGGAATGTCCCCAGAGGTGCCACACAAGGGCTGGGGATGGCACCTGGCTGGGAGCCAGCCCAGAGTGATTTGGTGACACTGCACAAAGGTGCAGATCCCAGCTAGAGGTGGAACAAACCCAGGCTCTGACCTTTCCTGAGTGTGCAAATGTGAGTGTGAGGGTTTGGTTTGGGTGCTCGTGTGGGAATGCCAGTCCAGCCTGAGCTCTGACTGCTCCCAGCGTGGTTACAGCAAAGAATAGTGCAGCAGGAGAAGAGGATTTGTGACTTTTTGTTTAGAATTTGGAGATCTGAAAGGCAGAAGTGTGACTTAACCCCTTCCACACCTCCCTGAAGTGCTGGCAGGGCTTGGGCTGGGCTGAAACCATCCCACACAAGATGATCTGAGCTCTCCTCTCTGGAACAAGCTTCCTCGAGGAAGCTCCTGGTGATGTATTCAAATCTATGCTGTGTTCTTTCTCAAGTGGTGGTTTTAGCTCCAAGTGCCTAAAAGAAGAGCTTTCCTTTCCTCCTGGAAAGCTGTGTGCTGGTGCAAGTGGCAGCCTTGTGGCACAGAGATGCCCTCACTCCTGTTTCAGCTGGATTGAAACACTCCTGTTTTCAGCCCTGTAGAACACTCCATTAAAATACAAAATGGTTTTGCTGCCACATCATTTTCCTGAGCTTTGAGTAAATGAGTGTTGCCCTCAAACCCCACTGTCAGCCCAGTTTAAGGCCCTGTTCTGGGCAGGGGTGAGCAGGATGTGTGTGTCCCAGAGCACCTCTGGAGCACACAAACACCCTCAGGGTGTGCAGCACATCCAGGTGGGATTTTTCTGTGCTCAGTGTTTTCACACCAAAGTCCTTCACAGGACAGACAGGAAACCATGAGATTTTCTGGCTGTGACTCTTGCCACACTTTCCTGGAGGCAGTTGCTTTGGGCCATGTGTCAAGCAGGAATTTTTTGCAGCATTTCTGGAGCCTTTTGTGTCAGATTTGCGGCGAAGAGTTTGGATTGTCCCTCCCTGGTTTGCAGCCCTGGTTTGCTGCCAGGTGTGGGAGCAGGAATGCAGGGGATGGAGTGCTCCTGATGGTTTGGTGCCAGCCAAAGATGAGGCACAAAGCAGCACTTAAAGAACGAGATGCAGCTGGCTGGGCTCCAAATGTGTTTCCAAATTGCACAGAAAATTGTGGATCAGCAGTGCCTGCGAGTGGAGAGAGGGAACGTGGGGGAAAGGAGCAGAGGAGAGTTTAAAAGGTGATATTTGTTACAGTGTTTGAGGCTGTCATTTCTGTAATTTGTAGAATTATACAGATTTTTGCTGCCCTTTGACCTGATGCACACAATTCAGCTGCTCTGGAGGTTGTGATGTTCTACCTGAGAGCAAACTCTGCACTGGGGGAGCAGAGAATAAGTGCAGTGTAGCTTAGGCAGTTCTGTGCATTAGATACTGAAATCTTTCCCTTATTAAGTGACAGATTTCTGTGGAAGTGTCTTTACTAATGCCTTCATTTGAGTTATCTCCAGTATTTCAACATGCTCCAGTATCCAAGTACTGAAGTTTCTCCTTCAAGCTTTTCACTCCTGCAGATGTGGCTGCAGAAGAGCACAACTGACCCCTGGAAACACCCAGAACAAAACATCCTGCTTTTGGTAGCTTCTGGAAGTGCCTCAGCTGAAAAAGTGTCCCTGAACCTTCCTGTGTTGTCTGTGCAATCTGATGGGATCCTGAGCTGGGCTCCTGGCTCTGTCCTGACACCATCCCCCTTGCACAGGTTCCACAGAGAAATTCCTTCAAGCTCAGTCAGTTGTTTTCAGAATAAGAGGATCTGTGACTTTTTATTTAGAATTTGGAGATGTGAAAGGCAGAAGTGTGACTTAACCCTTTCCATGACCCCGTGAGGTCCTGGCAGGGCTTGGAGTTTGTAACCACAGGGGGAAACCTGCAGGTCCTGCTGCCTCCACGAGGTTCTTCCTGTGATTTTCTTTCCCTCTGAGCCCTCTGTAGTGGTTTTAACGTGGCAGCTGAACTGCAGATAGGAGACAAATACAAGAAAGTCTTGAGAGGGATGAAAATCACTGGCTGGGTACTCATTTGTTCAGATTATTGTTTGCATAGATGGAAAAAAAGAGCCCTTTAAACACTGTAAATTCACTTAATAGAATATCTTGTCTCTTTCTTTACAGTGAATTCTGTGGTGTTATTGACTGCCTGACAAACATGATGAATGCAGTCCCTGTGCTGCTCCCTCTCCGGGGTGCAGGCAATTAAACACAATTATGAGTTAGATCTGAGCACGGCTCTGGGTGGGGATTCACTGCTGCACACTGAAGTGGGAGCAGGAATGATCAACAAACATCAGTGTAATGTTCTAACCTTGATAAGGAAATTATGCCTTGTCTCCGAGGGTCTGTGGGAATTTCGTGGAGTTATGTGAATAATCTCACTCAGAGGATGTGAAAGCAGTGCCATGCACTCATCTCCTCACACATCCCCAGCCATCACCTGCAGCTCTACATTAACTTATGAGGCGCAAACAAAAGCGTTTCAAGTCTTTTACAAGCTTAATTTTTTAAGTGTAAATGTCAAGAATGAAATCATCCAGCTTAATAATATTGTAGGTGTGTGTGACAGGGCATCTTTCGTAAAGAGCACGGAAAACAAGCTCTCAAACTGCTCCCTTCCCATTCTGGGGAAGTGGTGAAAATTGTGCTAAAAATCCTGCTTTTTTCAGTTGTTTACAGGAGCCCTCCACAGCCTTCCCACCTGCTGTAAATGCTTGCAGCAAGTGTTGGAAGCAGGTGAGGAAAGGCATGATGGAGATTCTGGTCACTGAGTTGGAGCTGGAAAGACTTGGAGTTGCTTTTGGAGTGCTAAAACTTTGTAGAGGGATGGAATGTCTCTACTGAAGTCATTGGGAGGTATTTGAAAATTCAAGAGTATTTTTTTCTTGAGCTTGTATGGAAATGCTCTAATTGCTGCACAAATCTGGAGTCACTAAACATGACCCAGGCTCTTTCTCAAGGCTCCATCAGTCCATTTAAATCCCAGTTTTAGTAAATCCTTGCTGGTCTCATCTCCCAGAGGCTGAATTGTGGGTACCTGTGCCTCACCTGGAGGAGGGGGCAGATTTTTCTGTAGTGAGACCTTACCTTGATGTTTGCTCAGGTGAAGATTTCTGTTGTTTTTCTTGGCTTTTCAAGTTGCTGTTGTAATCTGAGGGAGCAGGATAAAAACACTGCAGTGCTTGAGCATCTCTGTAATTTCCTGCAGCAGTTACTGGTGATGTCAGTGTGATTCTCCCAGCTCAGAGTTACATTCAGTGAAATAATAAAACCAACCTGTGTTAGAACATTTGGCTCTGAGGGAACAAGTGGAGACAAATCTTCCCACTCTGGGAACATTTTTATACCATATTCCTTCATAAAACTTTTAGTGAAGTCTTCTCTTTGTCTTAGTCTGAATTACCTAAAACCAGGCATGGCCTGAGAAATTGCATCTCTAATGGTGTCAGTTTATTCAATTTACAGCCAATCTTTATTCTCTTAGCACCTGAAACAGGGACTAATTGCACCCAGAAACTGCCTTTTAACCTTCCACTGATTACCAGGAAAGATGATGAGCAGGGTCAGTGCTTCCATATGGAAATTTCCCTGTGCAACAGCCCAGACAGGAAACAGCTCCTTGAACTGATGGAAAGGTGCTGTGTGTCACCACTTTAAAAATGTGTGGGTTTAACTGTGGGAGCTGATTCTTGGGTGTTTTAATGGTGACATTCTGTCTCCTGATCCTCCTGTCCCTCTGAAATGAGTGAAAATGAGGGAATTTGCTCTTTCTTAGACATTAAATCTACAGTGCTCTGGGAAAGGGCAGGGCCAGGGAAAGCCAAACTATTCAATATAAATACAAGCTATGCCTGGCATGGCAAAAATAATCTGTGTCAAAATTAGTATCTGCCACCTAATTAAGCTTCATCAAACCTTAATTACACTTGCAAACAAAACTCATCACGTTCAAACTCTGTGTTCTTGTGGTTTGTAACACAAACACTGCTCAGCTCTGCCCTGGCTTTCAGTGTGCAGTGAAATATTAAGTAATGACAGGAAGCATCCTTGCTGTCCAGAGGTTTTGAGCTTGCTGATGGAAACTAGAACGCTGGTGTGAGTAGAAAGATTCCCACCTTGCTGGAAAAAGGCCTAAATTTAGTGTGGTCTCTGCACATCAGGAAGAAAAAAGTTTGGAAAACTTCCTGTGTTGCAGTGCAGAGCTGTGGGAAGGGAAGCCAGGGGTGTTTGGTGGAGGCTGTGCTCTTGCAGGCACTAAAATAAAGCTTTTTGTAGGAATTCACCTTCAGTGTTACCTTCACTGCCAAAGATTTAGTGTTCTCATTTGAAATTTTAGGGTTGACTGGCGTTCCAGGAGAGTCTTTGAACGATGGTTAATGTTAGTGGGGCAGAGTTTTGGGGCCTGTCCTGTGCTGGTTTCTGCATTCTGAGAACGGGCAGAGGATTGTAAAAAAGCAGAGAAATTGGCATTTCTTCCTAGAATGTGGTGGCTGAGCTAAATGGTTCTCAGAAAGCAAACAATTGGTCTGGTTCACATAAAAATGCAGTATCACAGCACCTGTAGCAGTCTGGCTTTCCTAGAGATGTGTATTTATGAGAAGGACTCCTAAACATTAATGCTCTACCAGTGTTCAGAGGGATGGCATTGAGAAGGTTTTGTTCTTTTAGAAATTGCTCTTTTTTTTGTGGGTGAATTCAAAGAATCAGTAGTTTTGGTGATGAGAGTGTGAGTTTGGATGATCTGAATTTATGCTGCATTAACATCTCCTTTGGACAAGCTCAGCCCTGAATTTTCAGGTGCATTGTTCCATCCACTCTGAGCTCACCCTGAGGATATCAAGACCAGAGTCAGAATAAAAGTGCCACATGGCCAAAGTGAGGAGGAAAAATAATCAGTGTAACCTAAGAGTGAAATGAGCAGAAGGCATGGGAGGTGCAGCCCTGGAAGTTTGGTGCAAAGGGCTGAAACAGAAATAAAAGCTTCAGCTTTCCCAGCAGAAGGAAATTGTGATAATGAACTTCACACAGGCCCTAAAGAGAGCTCAGACTGTCCAGTGTGCACTTTACTGTGCAAAAATAACACAGCCCAAACATCCTCTGGCTCCCATATCTTGGGGTTTATTATGCTGTTAAGTTTAATTATATCGGGAGATTTGCAATTCTTTTGAAGAAACTTACATATTTCTCTGTTTCAGGTTAAAAATCCCCAAGCCACCACTAATGGGCAGGTTCCTCACTCCTCAGTACAGCTCAGATAATTGTAACAATGAGGATGCAGCAGAAAAAAGCTTCAGTTGCCCCAGGAAAGACCAAGTGTTTCCAGCAGAGCTGGAACATCCTGTGCTGGTGTTGCCATGGGAATCACCCTGTCCTTGCTGCTGTTGGGAGCCAAGCACCAGGGAGGTTTGAGTTAAAATTGCTGGGTTTGGGGTAGGAATTGCACCTCTTGATAGTGGCCTGGTGTTTATATCCTTCTGATGAGCAGGGCAGGCTCCCAACACACAGAAATATCCTGTCCCCTGCACAGGAGTGTGCTGCCATCAGTGTGTTGTGATGATGTGGCCCTAGGGAAAATCATTTCCCAGGGCCTTTTCACAAGTTACTCATGTTTATAGATTTTTTTTTTTTTCAGAAGGTTTATTTATTAATATTAAGAAAACAGAATAAATCTTTTTCTTTCTAGCAGGTTCAGCTGTAGGGATCGTTTGTGTTTGTGTGTTTGCTTGTGTCCTAGTTAGGAATTCACAACAAGGCAGAGAGGAAGACATTTCACTGGTTAAGGCAATCACTTTACTACAAACATTTTTTTTATTTATGTTTTTTTCATCAAAACTTTCTCTTGGGAAGCTACAAGAAGTTTCTCTAGAAATGGATTTCAGGACAGGTTAACAAGAACTGGCATTTCCCCAGCCTTTCTCTGAAATTTCTCAAAACCCCACTGCCAAGGTCACCACCACAGTTAGTGTGTGGCTGCCTGGTGTTTGCTGAGCCCTGGGAAGCTGGTGCTTACCTGAGGAAGGAATTGTGCTGGGGGTGCTGCCCTTGAGTGGATCTGGAGCTGCAGAGGAATCTCTGAGCAGCACCTGTGGAGCACAAACTCGGTGCAGCTCTGCAGACACAGAGATGTTTCCAGGCGTGATGTGCTGCTCCTGTCAGCTCTGCTCAGCAGGATCCAGTCTGTGCCACCTTTGCAGGGTCCAGGCTGGGGCTCTGGAGCCATGATCCACAAGAGCTGCCCTCCACCAGGAGAGATTTGTTTGGGAGCTCATTGCTCCGGGTAGCAGTGATCCGTCAAAATCACTTCACGGATGAAAGTGACTGTTCAGGTGGGGACAGTTGATTTATTGTAAAAGGAAAGCAATCTTAAACTTCAATATCTATGTAAAGAAGCCTCTGGAGTATCATCAATGTTTGATCTTTGAGCTCAGCTATTTCCATGAGTGGAATGTTATTGCTTTTCGTAATGTCAGAGTTCTATAAAAATAGGCTCTTGATGGATGAGCATCCAAAAGGATGCTCTTCCCCCAGCCCTGCACCTGCTGAATATAAACTGCTGTTGTTTCACTGAGTTGAAGGTATTAAATTTCTTACATGCTCTTAAGTGTTGACCCCTGAGAAGGCAAAACCTGCTTAAGCAATTAATATATTGAGTGCCAGATAAATGTTATCATCATTCCATTTGCTGCTGCCAGTAGCACTCAGTGGGCATTGCTTAAACTTCGCTGGCAGCTCAAGCCCAGCTAAAAATAAATTCATTTGTTTATAGAGGACTTTGACAACAGCCAAATGAGCCCACATTGTGTTGAACAGAAGGCACAGAGCCAGCCCAGTGCTGCCTTTGAAGGTGGCTCAAACATGCTGCTGTGGGGCTGAGGTTGGTTCTGCACCTGCTCTTCTTCCCTCCCACCCCTGTTTTATTTCCATTGAAACCTTTTTCATACCAATGTGCCCTTACCTGAGTGTAGGTGTTAGTTCACAGTGTCAACAGCCAGCCCTGTTTTGTGCTGGTGGGGCAGAGTACAGAGCCAAAGGAGACTAAAAAGTGGCAGCAGGGGAACTGTTAATGCTTGGGGCTGGAAATGAGGGCAGGGACAGAGCTGAGTCCTTGGGTGCGTGTCCATAAATCTGAGGGAAGGGGACTGGGCTGGAGTGAACTCAGACAGTGCAGAGGTGTTCCAGAGGTCACCTGGACTTTCTGGCAGGGCAGCAGTGTGAGAATCTTCACTTTATCTCAGCTCAAGGGCGGGAGGAGGTCAGGGAAGATAAGGAGGAGGACAAATGACATCAGCTGGGATATCTCCAGTTGTGAGATGCTGGGGTTCGGATGTCCTGGAGCTGCAGAGCTCTGGAACGAACAAATGCTTCTTGTAAGAAGGGGAAATGCTGAGACAAAATGTCTTGGCAGTAAAAATAATTCTGAGAAGGTCGCAGTGGGAAGAGCCTGACTTGCTGTAGGAGCTGGGCTTCTGCACCTCTCCCTCTGAGAGGGAAAGGTCCTGCACAAGCCAAGAGCTGCCTCCGTGTTCCCTGCTCAGCCCTGCCCTCTGCTCCTGTGCCAGGGCAGCAAACCAGGGTGCAGGGCACTCTCTTAGTGGAGCCATGGTGTGGATCCTCGGGGCTGGGCTGTTGTGGCTGTGCTGGAGCAGAGGTGAATCAGTGAATCTCCAGCCTGCAGTGAAGCAGCTCCGTGAGACAGTGCTGGATGAACTCACAGAGTTGGGAGGGACCTCAAAGCCCACCCTGTGCCACCCCTGCCATGGCAGGGACACCTCCCAGTGTCCAGCCTGGCCTGGGACACTGCCAGGGATCCAGGGGCAGCCATCCTGGTGTCCCTGGTGTTCTGCTTCTCTCTTTTATCCCGGGGGTGTAAAGGGTTATGTGTTGATGAGATGATGCCTTAGTTTCTTTTTACAAACAGGTTAGATCATTACAGGACAATTTTTCACCAGGTAAATCACTTGTAGGGCTGTGGTGGTACAGAAAAAAACCCCACCATGCTGAGATAGTTCCATTAAAAATTGTCTTAGCTTTAGTGAAGAGGAAAAGAAAATTATGAATCCAAAGCAAAAGAGGAAGAATAAAAAGAATGAGCAGGGCAGTTTCTTAGTTTCTTTTTACAAACAAGACTCTGTTGGTTCATAGATTTTTCAGAAATCAGAAGGCTTTAATATTAAGAAGAAAATCAAGCTTTTCTCTCTCCAGCTAGGCTCAGCTAGGTGGAGTTGTGGCCTGTCTGAGTGCACAGACAGCCTCTGGGTGTGTACTACTGAAACTATGAAAACACATTCAGAAATAGAAATTCTCTCTGGCTAAGGAGAGCACATTTTCTAAACAACTGTAATATTTACATTTTTCTCAACTTGAGGACCATTCTGACTGAGCTGGTGCTGTAAGAACTGGTGAGGCATAAACTGCCTAAAAGAAATCTTTCTCTGGGTTACCAACAGCTATGAAGTTGTTCTGAGCAGAAAGAACTCCAAGGTGCAGAACTGTGGATGTTTCCTTGCTAGTGGCAAAGGGAGATAGACAGGATCTGCTTTCACTTGAGGTGGTTGTGCTACCAAAAACCAAAATATATTACTGTGAACAGTGACATAAAATGTATTTTTGCAATGCTCTGAGGATTTAAAAAACCCCACCCCAAAACAACCTAAAAACCTTCATTCAACAACAAAACCTCTGAGGACTCATTGGTTGTGTCCAGGTCAGTGTGAGCTGCTGGAGAGAGCTTTGACCTAGAGGACAGAAACAAGATGTGGCAATGTCAAGAGGCAATTGAAAATACCAAACTGTGAATTGAGGGGAAAGCAGGCAGAGCTGATGGTGCTGGGATGTCTCAGGGAGTGTTTGAGCAACACTTATGGGGGATAAAGAAGGTATTTGAAGCAAAGCTTCTAAAAGCTGAATGGATTAGTGGTTAAAACTCTCCCTGAAAGTTGTGATAGTACTGAAGCTTCTGTTTGGGGACTGATTTTAAGAAAGGAAAAAAAAAGCCACCCCACAAACCATGTTAAACACTGCCTCTCCCCACTCAGCCCCTAAAAAAATAATTTAAAAAAACCTCACTGAAACCAGTCCCCAAAAATCAAACAAAGCAGACAAAAATCCCCACCAAAATTCATTTTCAGAAGCGAGGAACTGGGCTGTGCTGCTCCATTCAGTGCCAGCAGAATTTCACAAACCTGTAACCTCCAGATTCTCCAAGGAAGGACATTTCATGTGGGGGTGGCCGTGCCAGTAACCACTGCAGGTTGTGGGACAGATGGAAGCTGACTAATAGCAAGAAAACCATTAGCTCTAAGTACAAGAATTATAATTGAAAGTGAGGCCTCCAGGCATGCAGAGAGAAGCCAGGAGCCCTGTCTGTGGCACTGTCTGCTGGAGCTGGGTGTTTGTGCAGCTTCTGCACGCAGACTGAATAGTTACAAATTACAGCATTCTGCAGATTGAACTGAGAGCTCAGATAAAACAAGTTAAAGACCTAAATCCCATTCTTTGTGCTGTCTGCCTGGAGAGTTACACTAGTAGCATACATGCTTGGTTTTGTCTTAATTTTTTCAGGTTTTCTAATTTAGTCTAAGTTGGAGGAAAGAGTTACATCGATGGCAGCAGAGCTGGCGTGGAGTTTGGAATTCCTGTGTGGCTGCTGGAGTCAGGGGCAGATTAACAGAGTCATCAGAGAGGGATTGGATTTACACATCCTTTAGGAAGGAATTGTTCCCTGGGAGGCACAGGGTGCCCCGAGCAGCTGTGGCTGCCCCTGGATCCCTGGCAGTGCCCAAGGCTGGGTTGGACACTTGGAGCAGCCTGGGACAGTGGGAGGTGTCCCTGCCCATGGCAGGGGTGGGAATGGGATGGGATTTAAGATCCTCTCCCACCCTAAACCCTTCTGGGATTCTGTGATGTGCCAGAAATGATCTGTGGAGTGCAGCAGCTCCTGTCCTGAGTGGTCACAGAGCTTTTCCAGAGCCCACTGAGGGCTTTTTATGGCTCCACATGTTTCAGGTTCTCTTCATGTTTCACCATCCCAAACACAGCCAGTGCAGGCAGTGAGGTTAACCCAGAGGCTGAGGTTGTTGAGGCTTTCATACTTCTCTTACATCTTTGTGTTCAATATAGTTTATTCTCTACAAGTAACATATTTTTTTTCTAAAAAACAACTTTGCTGTTTTACTGGCATCTCACAATCTGTGTGGGGAATTTAATGAGCAGACACCTCTGGAAATAGGACTTGGGTGTAGTTTACCCTGAAAATTTAATCCATAAAAATCTAAATTTTAATTTAAATTTTGAAGTTTAAATTGCATGGGGAGGTTTCCAGTGCTGGGATTTGTAGTTATTGTTGGTTGGTGATAATTGTTGTGTCAGTGGATGAGATCCTGGGGTGAAGGGTTGGTGCCAGCTGTCCCCACCAGTGCCACTGTTGGTTCTTTCTCCTTACAGAATAAACACAGATCTTGTCTCCTATGAAAGGTAGGGGAGAGCTGTAATGTTCTCCACAGCCTGAGGATTAAGGACATAAATTTCACATGCAGAAAAAGTCTCACTCTTGTTGAAGGTTCTTGGCCTTTAGCTCTCTGATCCCACCATGCCTGAAGTACATTTTGACCACGAGCCTCTGCTGGAAGAGGATTTTATTAAGGAGCATGGAAATACTCGATACAAATGAAAGATGAAAGTTGATAGTTTCCTAAATGTTTATGCTGATGACTGCGTGTTGAGAGGCTAAATTGACAATAAAGTGTTCTGCTGTGAGTATCTTCATAGTCTGAGAAGCATTAGCTGCTGTTGGAGGCAGAAAGGGTCTCTAAAAGGGACCATAATTGGAGCTGTGACTGTAGAAAAGCCACATTTGCATCTTCAGTGGTATTCTGAATGTAAGATAAAAGGATAAGCTGCTTGTTTAAAGCCCCAGTTTTAGAGATACTTTTCTTTGTAAAGCCTTACCTGGAAAGGGAAAGAGAGCTGAAATAATCCTGTCCAGTGGCTTTCCACTTCTGATCACTCTTAATTTAAGATTAAGATTATTAATTAAAATAAAGCCTTCTGAATTCAATATTCTACATTCAATGCAGGTGATCACCATATGCTAATGCTGCTTAATACTTGTCCTGCAGAGAATAGGTGGTCACAGGAACGTTGAACTGGGAGAGATTTCTAATGTGCAGCTAAATATTAAAAATTGATATTAAAAATATTTAAAAGTACCACGGCTCTGTGGTACCTCTGGGGTTAACTCACAGTTTTCTTCCTCAGCTGTTAAAAACCCACTCCACACCTCACTGAATGAACTGAGCTGGAAGGAATCTAAAGGAGTTTTGGTTGTGAAGCTGCTGCTCCCTGAGCTGGGGTAGGGACAGGCAAGGCTGCAGGTCAAAGGTGCAGGAACAACTGGATTGGAAAGTTTCAGCTGCAGGCGAAAATAAGGAATTGGCTCATTTGTAAAATGATAAATGTAATAAGAATGAGATGTTTTTGGAACAGAATGGGGGCAGCCTTTCGGTTTTCTGTAATTTTTTTTTTTTCCTTAAAAGCTATTGCAAATTATAAACAATTGAAGGGGAGTGCAAGGAAAAGAGGTAAAATGGTTTTGAGAGATCATAAACCAAGGATATTTTATTCATATTTTACCACTTGGGATTCAAGTCTTCGTTCTGGTGCTGGCTTTCAGACCACTCCTCGCTCGGTGAAGCGAAATATTTGCTTCCCTTCCATATGGCTCTTTGGCAGGGCTCTGACTGAGGTCAGAGCTGGCTGCTGGCTGCAGACTAATGGCTTCATCTCGTGGGACAGGTGCTGGGGGAGGCAGGGAGGCTGCAGAGGCTGCAGGAGGGATGTGTGATCCTGGAGGCTTTCACTGCTCCCTCCACGCCCCGAGCAGGAAGGGGAATGGAGAAGTGTGAGCAGCAAAGCTTCCTCCTGTCTGCTCTGCCTGGCTGTGTTTCCATCCTGTGGGGTGTTTTCTGTGCTCCTGCAGGGCACGTGAAGGGATTGTGCTCAGAGCTGGGCAGGGCAGGATGGGCCAGCATCAGTGCCAGGGCTGTGACATGTGCCAGGCTCCTTGGGGGACGAGGGGCAGAGTGGCTGCTGGGCTTCCACAGGTGACCCCAAACACTCTGGACAGAAGCAAAATACATCTCAGCTTGTCCTGTGCTCCTGCAGGGCACGTGAAGGGATTGTGCTCAGAGCTGGGCAGGGCAGGATGGGCCAGCATCAGTGCCAGGGCTGTGACATGTGCCAGACCCCTGCCCTACCTTCCACCTCGGGGTCCCTTGTGACCCCAAACACTCTGGACAGAAGCAAAATACATCTCAGCTTGTCTGTGTGTGGAGCACAGCTGCTTTGGGCTGCCAGAGGTGTGCCAGAGGTGTGCCAGGGCAGGGGCACATCCCTGCCCTGCATCCCAGGGACCGCCGTGCACAGGGATGGCAGCAGCGCTCCTGTCAGGCACCACAGCACCATCTGCATGCTGAGTTCCTGTGTGCTCAGCTGTCTGTGTTGGCTGCTCTGGCCTGGGAGGCAGCTCCAGGCTGCCCAGGTGGTGCTGGGTGCCCTGCAGTGCCCCTGTTCCCTGCTGGGGGAGGCTGGACCATCCCGCCGAGCACACAGATGGTCCTGGTAACCTTGGTGGGAAGCACAGGCTGCCTGCTTTGGAGCCTGTCTGTTCTCCAGACTATTTTTGGGCATGGAGAGGACCCAGGTTACTAAAAAACCCATCCTGGCTGGAGGAGGTGACATGGGGAGGGCTGTGTTCCACCCGAGCCAGCCTGGAGCTCGCAGCATATGGCACAGAGCGGTGGCTGGGCACTGACATCAGGCTGGGCTTCTGCAAATCCCTCCTCAGAGATCCCTGAGAGTTTGGAAGGGATGTTTCTTGGACAGTAGTGGCTGTAAGCAGGCCAGGAATAGATATAACAAGCTTGTTACAGAGACCATATGCCAGGAGCTGCATTTCCACAGTGTTTATCGTGGGATCACAGGACAGTTCAAGCTGGAAGGCACTGCTGGAGGTCATCCAGTCCAACCTCCCCACTCCAGCAGGGCTCCCCAGGGTCAGGATTGTGTCCAGATGGCCAGGCTGGAGTAGAGAATATTGTGAGTTATCTGTGGGAGAGAAGTGTCTGCTGCCTCTCGTGGGCTGAGACCTGTCTGCTTGGGCTTCACAAAAATGGGATCTATTCCGTGGCTCTTTTCCATGTTCCTGTCCAGGCTCACAGCAAGAACTCACTTTAAAGGTTTGGGTTTTTTTTAAAAAAAAGGGCTATTTCCTCACCATGGTCTGTGTGTAACACCTTTCTAAGGACTGAAGAGCTTTTGGGAGTCACTGCCACGCAAGCAGAGCATTCCCAGAGCTGGGGTGGGAGGATGCTGGTGAGGCTGGAGGTGCTCTGCACAAACAGGAGGGCATGCAAACTGCACAGAGTAAGTCTGAGTTTTAAAAGGGCATCTGCAATATTCTCACTTAAGATGGCTGAAAAGTTTAAAGAAAAGTTTCTTTAATGGGAGTTGGAGAAAATAAGGATAAAAAGAACGTGATTAATGATGTTCTGGGTGCAATACTGTGCTGTCTCAGTGAACATGGTTAATTGGTGGCCGTAGGTCTAAAATCCAGTTAATTCAGCAAACAGATCCTTCTTAAGCAGTCAGTCTTGTGTTGTGCTTTAGCACAGAGCTCACTCCACAGCCTCCTCCAGAGCCCAGCAGAGCTCCTTGCCCCGTGTGGGTGTTCCTGGGGAGAGTGCCTGTACCTGGGAGTTCTCTGTGTCCAAGGGAAGCCCTGGGTGTCTCCCAGAGCAGCACTTCCAGCAGCAGCTGGGGATTATCCCCAGCACCCAGCAGGAGCTGGGCACTGCTGTCTGGCTTTTGCTCCAAAATGGAGCCTGGAAATGCTTCTTACATAACTGCCCTGGGGTTGTGCAGAGGCTGTTTCACAGGTTTAGCTCACATTAACTTGTCTGCATGATGCCATTCCATGTGGGAGGTGGTGTCCTCTCATGCTTGAGCTGCCAGGAGATCATGGTCCAAGCAGCAGCCCAAATTTAGCTTTGTATGTATTGCTGATATGACTTTTAAATCTTACACTGTTTGGGACTTGGTTGAAACTCCTTTTTGAGCTCGGTGGTGGGAAATCACATCTAAACTCTTGCTGCTCTCTGCACTCAGGATGTATTTATGGCTTTTTTTGAGGGTGTGAGCAGTGGACTGGTGCCCAGTGAGCTGAAGTGTGTGGAACATTGAGACAAACGAACCAGAAGGCTTTCAATGCATTGATCATGACATCAAGCCCTTGTTTACAGACATGGAATATGATCTGAGTAGTGTTTTCCTGTGTCTCAAAGCAATCCTGGGGCCTTAGTGAGGTTGGTACCATTACACCTTAGCTGGGATTTTGTGGGAGGCCATGGGGAGTTGGTTTAGTTGTGTTGATGTCAAGGAGTTCACCCTGTTGTGCATAATGACAGAATCTTGCTGAAGGGGTTTGATTCCTGGTGAAATTCATCATTTTTCTCATCCTGAAACTCGCCTTGTTAAAATGCTACTGACTGGACAGGTCTTATTAGGTTTTTTACCACTTCTTTCAAGTCTTCAGCCCAGCAGAATCTTTTGACTCTGTCTGATACCCAGAGCCTTGCTGGCCACAGCAGGGAAGGAGAATCTCTGCTGCCTGTGTCTGCTGGGTGCAGGATGGGTGGGATGGGGCTTGGAGCAGCCTGGTCTGACAGGAGGTGTCCCTGCCCGTGGCAGGGGTGAAATGAGATGGGCTTTAGGGTCCCTCCCACCCCAAATAATTCCCTGTTTTTGCATTGCTGGCAGTGCTCTGGTGCTGATCCAGGCCCTCTAAGCAGGGGGATGAGGGCAGGACAGTGAGTGTGTCTGAGCTGGGGAGGTTCTATTCCAACTCAACTCCCTGCTGTGCACGAGGCTGCTCTTCCCAGGCTCCTGGGAGGAGAGGGTTGCTTTCCTTGGCAGAGCTTTGCACATCTGCTGGAACCTACAGGGGCACAGAGCATCATTCACACCCAGCAGGCTCAGGTAAAAATCCTGGAAAGCTCCCATGGCCCTGAGATGGGGTTAGGGGTGTCCTGGCAACACCTGCCTGGTTTTGAATTGCTGCTCAGAACATTCACCTGCAGGAACCTCGCACTGCTCCTCCTCCTCACACGAGGAGGATCATTTCTGTAGCCATCAATGAATTCTCCCTGAAGCTCTGTCCCTTGAAGGTAATCAGTTCCTCTGCATTACATGTGCTGGGAGATTTAATACACTACAAAAGAACAACCTGTGCCAGGTGCAGTTTTGCTTTGGAGGCACGTTGTGTTCTCAAAGCAAGGCTTAATCAAACACATTGATCCCTGGATTGCTGTGTAGAGACTCAGTCCAGCCCTTCCCTTTTGTAAAAAATGGAATTAGAATGCTCTTTAATGTGTGGTTACTGTGTACTCTGCCTCAGAGTCCCCTACAGTGACAGCAGTTCTTGTGAGAAGATGCATTTCAGATGGAGCCTGGTTATTCAGTGGATGTTTGACATGCTCTCAGAAACCTTGGCTTTTCCCCAGTTCTTTTTATTCTGATGGAAGTGACAGCTCTGAGGAGGTGAGATCTGAGTGGGATTCCTACCACAGGGGTGGTTCTGTGAACTATTTAAAGCCCTGTCCACTCGTGGGTTCTTACAGAAAGGTTTCAGTTCTGCTTTTGGCTGGTTCTCTATCACATTTTGCACCCCCAGACATGAATCCTGGACAAACAGAGTTTTAGCACTGTTAAAACTACTTGCTGTATAATTTTATAAGACTTTGCCATAGCTCACTGCCCAAATAAAGTATCTGCTCACTAGGAGTTGTTGCAGGGGTAGGTGTGTGTCTGAGTCTGTGTCACACACCTTAGTGGTTCTGAGCAGTGTTTTAATTGGAAAATTATCACCTTAATGAGCAGGAGGAAAGCTGGACCTGAAGCTGCCTTTGGAAGCAGCTTTTCCTTGTGCTGTTCCACTCCTTAAGTGCAGCTTTAAGTGTGAACAACAAATCAGATGCCACCAGACTTTGAGCTTGTTTATTGTGCCTCTTAGGGGGAATAAGGAGAATTGAACGTTTCCTGCTGGCCTCTGTGAGCCAGAGACTCACAAAAATCTTTGGGATGAGGAAGAGCCATTGAAGGAGCTCTGCTGCTGCCTGCATTTGAGGTCCTGCTGTCACCTCAGTGCACAGGAGACCTGGGAATGAGAACCTCTCACATTCCCAATCCAAAGGGCTTTTCCATCTTGTGCTCTTCTCAGCGTTTTCTTTGAAATTGTGTTATTCCTGCAAATGGCTTCCAGTTTTTCAGGAGCTGACACCTCTCACCAGGGTTGGTTTGTTGGAAAACTGCCAACTGAGTCATCAGCTGGAAGCCAAGATGGTTGGTTTGTTTTTCTCCTGCATGGGTGGTGACAAATGATTTTGGTAGCGTGAGCAGAGCTGTTTTCTGAGAGCTCCATGGTTTGGATGTGGACTGGCAGGGGGTGATGGCAGAACTTGGTTAAACTCAAATATCACTCAGGATTTTAATGGCCACTTTGGTTTGCAGCTCCCTGTAAATCTCAGGTACTGAGGTTTTTTGTTTTACTTTACGTTTGGTTTTTGGTTCAAGGTTTGTGGTGATGGTGCCTGTTCCTCCTGGCCTCTGCTTGCAATGAAATTACAGTAACTACTCTGGGTAGGAAAAGAATTGCTGCTTCTCTTGGCTATAACCATCTCAAAAAGGATGTATTTTACTGTATTTCCTACTGAGAACGAAATTCCTGGGGTCAGGAAGAAGACGAGCTTGTACTTCAATGGGAGTGTAATATTGTAATACTTAGTTCTGCTCAAAATGAAATCTTGGAAACCATCCAGGGCTGAGAGGAGAAATCTTAGAGAACGTTGCCTGACATTTATCTCATCACTGATACAACTCAGATACGTAAATGGAATCTGTGCTGTTCCAAGTATACTACAGCACAGAAGATATTCTATATATTGTGGGCTTTTCTTCCCCCCTCCTTTAAGGTCTATCTTGAAATAAATAATGCAAGGTACTGCCAGAAGTCTTTTCACCTTTCTCCCTGCCTCAGCAGTGCCTGTATCATTTCTTTTGTCTGGGTCAAAAGGGAAAAAAAACCACCCCAGAGCCCAGCACGTGCTTCCCATGTGAGCAGAAACATTAAATATCGATCCCTGATCCTGCCTTTTAAAGAATGCTTAAAGAAAATCGAATGCTTTATTTCAAACTGCACGCAGCAGGTTCTCTCAGCTCTTTTCATTCAGCCCTGCTCATCAATTACTCATTCCCTGAGCAGAATTGACCAGCCCTGAACAACTCTTCGGAGTTTACTCGAGTAAATCTTAGCCTTGAAAATGCAGATTTAGCAGCTGCAAAATTTCCCAGCTTCTCCTGGGAATGCTGAAAGTAAGGAAGGGGTGGTGGGACCCCCCTGGTCTGTTTGCTGGGCTGGGCTGGGAGGTGATCAGCTGGAGATCACCCTCACCTCACTGAAAATACCTCTTGAATTCTCGTGAGAGGAAAATTCTCAGTGAGAGGAAAAGTTTTCCTGTCCAGGAAAAAAATCCCTGGAAGGGATTTCCACTG
Organism: Erpornis zantholeuca; assembly: GCA_013400515.1. Classification (NCBI taxonomy): domain Eukaryota; kingdom Metazoa; phylum Chordata; class Aves; order Passeriformes; family Timaliidae; genus Erpornis; species Erpornis zantholeuca. Next base: position 575,284 of record VZTN01033432.1, on the reverse strand, counting down.
GAGGGTGTTTGGTGCTGCTCCCAGGGACATCAGACTGCCCTGAGCACTCAGAGATGTTCTCCCTGCTGGATGAGTTTGTCATTCCAGAGGAAAGGCAGGAAATTAAGGCATTAAGGATGAAGTTGTCTCCTGTATTAGAAAGCTCAAAAGCACTGCCATGGACACCTTTCCAGAGTAAGGTGTGAGTGCTGCCAGGTGGAATCTGTGGGAGGGTGGCACCTGAGCACTGGATTCATGAATTTCTGCATTACTTCTGGGGGTGCAGGGATGAGCTCAGCTTGGTGGGACTTGTGTTGTGTTGAGAAAGCTTCCCTGGAGCTGCTGTGCCTGTTGAACATCTGTGTTTGCTCCCTGGTTCCTAAAGAACTGCCCTTGTCTCTGCGGGGGTGACTGCAGGAGGGGGGAAAGGAACTGCCCACAGTGCTGTTTGTTTTCTTCTGGGTTTTTGTTTGGTCAAATTAAAATTGAACATCATGTTTCTCCTTGGAGATGAAATCCTTTTCGGTGTGGATGATCCTGAGTTAAGTTTCTTTGCTTAAAAAAAATACTGGGGAAAGAGGAGAGGTTTTCTTCCAGGTTTGGATGATGAAATTATCTCACCTTAAGGAAAACTGCCCCTCAGGATCTTGTGTAGCTTATTATACCTTATCCCTCCTGTTTGCACATTTATGAAATTCAGACAAGCTTGAGGTTTAAATTTTTTTTAATTACCTTTGTTTGCCAACCTTGGCCCTTGCTGAGTGGTGCCTGATAAGGCTGGGCACTGGATTCCAGACCTACTTGCCTGTGACCTTTTCAGCCAAAGAGTGAAGAAGAGATGAAGAAAAAAATTCAAATGTACAAAATAATCTGCTCCTAGAACAGGGGCAGAGTGTTGCTTTCCACTTGTAAGGATGGAACAGAAATCTCTGTGCATCTTTGAGGAAAATCTATACTGAGGGTTCAGAGGGTGTCACATGTTTTAATATTGCAATTATTGACTTCAGCTGTTAACTGGGTTTTAACTTGAATAGATTTCCTTGCAGCATAAGTAGACGTGTTTCTTTTCTAAATGTCTTATTAGCAGAAAAAGTACAACAAGCCCTAGAGACACTCACTGAACCTCAGAGGGAGAGAATGGCTTTGGAATGATAAATGCTGGAATAACCATGTCCTAAGTATTTGTGTATTGCTTTGCAGGTCTGAAGGTGACAGCTCAAGAAGCCTCAGGTATGTGTACATCATTTCATGTCTTTGTTCTAAGAAAATACTTTATTTAAAAGCATTAACTAGAAATATTGGTTTTTTTTTTAATGTGGGATTATTGGTTGTGCTTAGCATGCCATTGGTGTTCTGAGTAAAGGATCTTCTATGCTGGATGAGTTACTGAGTGATTCTATCTCCAGGGTGCTTTAAGAGTGAGATATTAGTTTGGATCATTACAAAAGATTTGTGGTTGGTTCCTGGTGCTGTTACCATCCTGTGGTTTGAGGCTGTTCGGGGAATTAATTCTGTTCTTTGGTGTGAGCTTGAGCGACTCCAGGACAGCTCCAGACTTCTCTGACAGCCTGGTTTTAACCAGGCAGGGCAAGCAGGAGGCAGAGCCACACTCCTGAAGTGCTTTTTTAGTGTGGCTCTTCTGTCCTCCCTCCTAAAGTGCATTTTCCGAGGTGAAATGTCACTGAGGCTGTGCTTTTGTGTTTCTGCCTGCACAACATCCTGGTCACCTTTGCTCTTGGGCAAAAGCTCCCTGAGGTCTCTTGATGTGTAGGCAGCATCTTTATGTTGTGGTTAATCTGCTTCCCACTGTTTTCCTTTCTTTCTGGCAAATGAAGATGAAATGTAATTATCTCAAATGAAGTGATCAGGGCAGTCTGGGGAACAGTGCCTAATCTCTGAAGAGATCATCCTTGCTGCTCACAGAGACAGCAGCAAACCCAAACACTGCCAAATGGCTCCAGGAAATCAAGGGGTGCCAGGAGCCACAAGCAGGTGAGAAGGCAGGGATGAAAGGTCCTGGAGCATGAACTGCACAGACACCACGTGGAGAGAGATGAGAAGGGTTTGTGTTTGTGGCCAGTGAATGCAGGTGTTGGTGAGGAGTGACTGAGCCACGGAGATGACACTGAAGAGAAAAGCATCACTCCAAATAAACTGAGGTGCAGCCAGAGATGCTGGTCTCTCCCAGCTGGGGGAGTGTAAGGAGACTCCTGCCCAAGAGATTGGTGTTTTCCATGCTGGAATGGAATTCCCAGTACAAGTGATGCCCTAGAATCTTACACTGTTGTTCAGCTGTGAAGGATATTGCCCTGGTGGGTTTGCTTTCAGGAGCTTTGTAGCTGCTTGTAACAAGGAAATTGCATCCACAAGATGTTCTGCAGTGCTGTGAAATGCAGAAGACACTGAACCTGTGCAGAGACAAGGCTGACATAGCTAAAGTTATATGATTCCAAATAATACACTAAAATAATGATAAATCAGCTTGACTTTATTTCTTTCATTTGGCCTTCTCATTGTGACAAAAAGTCATGAATTATCCCCTTGTACAAGCCCTTAAAATTCTTTCAGCTTATAACACAGTCGTACTGTAATAAACTCACTTTGGTTTCCCTTTGGTGAATGCCAAATGTCATTTCCAGGCCGAGGTGTTTGTTAAATCTATTAAAATGGGCAGAGTGCTTTGAACACTCTGCATGCTGAGGTGTGATGCACACATACAGTGTGGGGCTGTCAGTGTGACGAGCTGCTTTAATTAGCTGTCTTTGTTCACGTGTTTTCAGGGGAAAATGCAATTTGTTGTACAAGGCATTCTGACGTTTGTGGCCACATGAAGATGTCTGTGTGCAGTGCATCCTGGCAGAGTTTGCCAACACTGGCTCGAGGTTTAGCAGATGTTCCTTTTCCCTCTGCACAGACCTTGTGTGTTTAAGGATCACCAGAAGGGAGGATCTGAGCAGGGTGTGAGGTGCAGAGGGGCTCAGGGAGCAGCTCCCGTGAGCAAACCTCTGACACCTGCCCAGAAACAACACCTTCAGGGGCTTTTTGTTTCTTTCCAGTTGTTCCTTGCTAGCTGTGTGCTCTTAAAAGAGAAACAAGGTGCAAAATGAGGGAAATCATAACAAAACTGCGTGAAAGGAGAGGCTTTCGTGGCTCCTGAGCTGAGCAGTGCCAAGGCTGTTGCCAAGAAGTGTTTGGTACAAAAACACCCTGCATGAACTCAAACTATTTCCCCCCCTTAACACCATTCCCTTGGGCTCAGCCCTCAGGGGAGTCCCACAGCACTGTGAATAGGTGCCTTAAGGTGAAAAAGGGATGGATTTTGCTTTTGCAGGAGTTGTGTGAGCTCAGGTAGGTGCCTGTGTGCAAGCAGGTGAAGTTTTTGCACCAGGCAATGCATTTATATTAATCGCTCGACTTCTCAATGGCTGCAACTCCGACTTTTCCTGCTGAAAACTAGAATCAAGTCCTGCTAAATCCTGGATGCCATCCAGGTGGGTAAAGCAGCATATGCAAGCGTTTTGCCCCAAATTATTTCCAGTGGAAGTGGAGAGCTGTAATTTATGGATCCGAGTGCTGATTGTGCTCCACAGAACCCTCCCGGCAGTTGTTGAATTTGCAATCTCAGAAAGACAAAGCTTTGTAAGTGGCTTCACATTAATTCAGAGCTGCTGGTTTTTGTAGCCAGCTCTTGGAGGAGCTGCTCTGGAGCCTCTGGTTATCTGTGAGATAAGGCAGCTCAATGAGCAGCATGTGTGCACAGCTCATTTTGGGGAGCCCAGGGGCTGCGCTGCCAGAGGAGTTCTCTTTTGAATATATAAAGTAGTGTGAGTTTCCTTCATTATTTTGCCATTCTCTTTGGGTTGCTTTTGTTCTTTTCTATTAGAATTCACAGGAGAAGCTGGGTGGTGAATCTCAGGGTTGGGAGTACCAAGGAAGGGAAGATGTGGGGTGTTTTTTACTTTCTGTGTGCTCTGTAATGTTCTTCGAGGGCTTTTCCCCTGGTCTGGGCTGTGGGCAAGAGAAATGTGCATTTCTCCCCTCCTTCAGCCACCTGCAGCTGCCTGAGGGGTGCCAGTCCTGGAGAACAGAGCTGGGACACAGCGAGTCTGACACAACCACTTGGAATCACAGAATGCCCTGGGCTGGAAGGGACCCACGAGGCTCTCACAGCCCAGCCCCATCCCTGCTGCAGCTGTGGCACAGAAGGCCAGGGCATGGTCTGAAGTTATCTCATGGCTTTAAAGCACCTACTCCATTTATTTATCCATTTGTGATGGGGGTGCAGTATTATTCACAGGACCCCACGGGGACAGGGATAAAAGCTGATTGAGGGACAGAATTAACCAGCACAATTTTCTCTGCAGAACACTGAAAACAGTCTGCAGCAGCTATTGGAAATCCATGTGCAAACTGCTGGGATCACGAGCAGGACACAGGCACTTCTGTTGAGGATTTGCCTCTATGCACTGGTGGGAAAAAAAAAGAAATCTCTGCTTCCTTGCACATAATTTGTTTCTTTCAAAAGAATTCATATATGAGACATTTATAGATAGGAGTTGAAGCTGAAGCTATTTTCCTGTAGTATTCTGCACATTTATTCTTAAATAAAAGGCAGAAGTTCCCCCAGTTTTTCTCCCTGCTCTCATTGCTTTATGTAGGTGGTCGTGGTTAGATTAATTCCACCCAACAGGAAAGTATGCAGCAGAAAACAGATCTGTGAAAATCATCTGATTAACTTTCAAGGCCCCTGTTTATTTTTTGCTTTTCTAATCTCTATCTTTGGTATTTTTATGCCTCCATGTAACTCAAGAACGATCCTTGGATTAGGAATTAACCATGATTCAGGTATCTGGTTCCTTATCTGAGCTGTTCCAATGATGCTTTTGGAAGTGTTCCAGTAAGTGCAATTGTCAGTAAATGGGAGATGGAGTGAGCAGACTGAGTGCTGGGGAAGCTGAGAACAGAATCTGTTAATAAAAAACACGAAGACAAAAAGAAAATTTCAGGTTGCCACAAATATGCATTACAAATACTTGGAGCCAAGACCAAAGCTTCATTTGTATTTGTGTATCTGTAGCAGCCAAATATTGTATTGATTTCCAATTATGCTGATGTTGTTATGAGTGGGTTTTTAAGTGAAGCTGTAGATTTTGCCTCTGCTCAAAGATGAGCAAAAGGCAATAAAAGAAAGGTTTTGCTGCAGAATCCTGGCTATTAAAGCTTAGGGAAGGTTTTAAACTGTGAGTTCTTTGGTAAAACTTCCTGAGTGGAAGCTGTAACCTTTAGTGCCTCCTTGCTTTGCCCCACCATGAGCTGCCTGCCCTCGAGGAGAGGAGCAGAAAGGGAAGCACTTCCCTCACTGCTCAAATCCCATATTGATTCTGCAGTCTCAGGAGCTGAGCAGGTCTTTAAATCCCTGTCAGCTTAGTCTTGCCTAACTTCTGCATCAATTTGGCCTCATTAGCTTTTCGTTGATTAAATCAAACACATTACTTGGGATACCCCCGTAATTTATTTATAATAATTAACTATACCAGGGGAATAAGAATTCCTCCTCTGAATTTTAAATGCCAAGAAGTAGTACCTGTACACAGAAATAGAGATTGGAGCTAAAATTAACAGAGCTGCACGAAATATTTTGTACATTTACCCTACAACAAGTAGGAAGTCTGTAGAGGATAAGTAGGAACAGATTCACTCCTAGTCAGGTTTTATTTAGTGGTGCAGTAACGATGGATCACAGGCTCTAGAGCCACGTTTTGAAGTGTTCCAAGAGCACAGTTAGCAAATGTTCTCTGGCTATCCTCAGGCTTTCAGATTCTTTGCTTATTTTCATTTATTGTGCAGTCAAAGTAGATTTGATGTTTAGAAGTGTGGAAGTGGTGAAGATTGGAGTGTGTTGCTCATTAAAATGAACCCTGAACTCAAACCAATCACATCCTTCCTTTCTGGGTACTGCAAACCCATCACGTGCACGAATTAGGATGATTTACCATTATTCTGTTTTGGGTAAAACCTGTCCCTTTGTGCTCAAGCAAATATCAGAAGCCCAGCAAGAATTCATTTCAGCCGCTGGCCTCCTCACAACCCTTCTGCTTTGATGCATAAATTGAGGCAAGTTTCCACTCTGCAGTGATGATGAGGGCTGCAGCTCGCCCATTGTCCTTTATTGTGTGCTCAGAGTGTTCTGAGATAAGCCTGGCTTGCCTGGGATGTTACAGCTCTTGATTCTTTGTCATTATCTATTTCTGCTGCCTTTGGTTTGGAAAGGAGCTGCTCTGAACAGCGCTGCTGGTAAATCACCTCCTGCCCAAGGTGTGCCACTGCAGAGGGGCCAGCAGCCTCTCAGGGGCACAGCCACAGAGGATGGAGAGCACCCAGGAAATGACAGGAGGGTGTTTGAGCCTGGCTTTGATTGTGCACTTCATCTGTTGTAAATAAGCTTTTGTCTCTCGGGAGCTGTGGCTGTGCACTGCAATGGAATTTGTAATCCTGTGCCTCCAAAGCTTGCACAGGGATCTGTGAGGTACTTGGCACTGCTGGATTTGGGTATCAGAACCATTCAGCTGCCTGGCTCACAGACCTTGGAGGAACCCAGAGGGGTACCTGGAAAAAGGTGTCATCATCCTGTGTTTGTTAGTGGAACTGTGTAGGCAAAAAGAGTGGGAGCTCGACATATTTTCCTTTTTTATTTTAATTAATTTCGTAGTCGAAGCAGAGTCAACACGTGCTGAGCGAGGCAGGCTGGACAAGCCAGAGGTAAAGCTCAAGGGTTGCTGTTCACTTCAGCCCTGTGTCTGTGTTTTGGGGAGGCTGTGGACAGACAGACTGACAGACCTCGTGCACGAGGTGCAGGATTGCCTCTCTCACCTGCAGCCTCTCGGATGGCAGTGTGTGAATGCAGACATCTCCCAGATGTGTTTAGATTTTAGTGTTGCTGAGCCCTGGGCACTTTTCTCAGACTGTGCTCAGCGAGTCCTTCTTCACCTTTACATTATCCACGTTTACATTATCCACTGAAACCCCAACCTGAAAGAGACCCCAAGCCCTGCAAGGCTGGGTGGGCTCAGCTTCCCCAGTTACAAACATTAAATGGGGAACTGCTCCCACACAAACACGAGTGTGGCCTTTGAGTCCTCCCCAGCACTGCCCTCCTCTCTCCCCTCCCCTCAGCCACTCCCAGGGTGAGGCTTTTATGGAGGTCTTTAATGGGGTTCAGTAATGAGCTTTTTAATTATCGCTCGGAGGCCAAACAGTCCTGGTGCTGTTTCTTAGCCAGAACAGGTCAATCCTAAAGGTATAGGATTAGATGAGAAACATAAAAGCTGATTATTTCTTAATTTTTCTTGCACTTAGCCAGTGGTAAAATTGGTATCTACTCCTTGAAAGGATGTAGGAGGCTATTAGGCAGTGGATAATTAACAATAGAAGGAGGGTGGAAAGGTACAATAAGACTGTAAATTAATTACTGCTTCTTTATTCAGCAAGGACAGTGTGATTCCTGAAGCTCGTCTGTTCTCAGTGCCAGCTACAAGTGGGCAATATTAGGGAATAAAATGATGCCAGTAGAAAATAAGTGTCCTTAACCAGATCTGCAAAAGAGGAGTTTTCATTTCTGGCTCCTGCCAGACAAACCCTGAGCTGCTGCTTTGTCCTCCTCTCTCCTGGCAGTAGTGCAGAGTATGGTGGGCAGAAAATCTCCTCTTAAATGTAAGAACTAAGCAGTGGTCAGTCAGCACTGACCTCCATGGGCGACTTCCAAGGAAACTCAGTCTTCCTCCTGTAAATTCCCCAAGTGATGTGGGATCTCTGGCTGGAATATCCTTGTTTTCCTGAAGCACTGAAAAAGCAAATGAACTCCTGCCTGCCTGATGGAGGTCCAACATCTGTCCAAGCCCCAGGGATCCCCATGCAGCTGTAAATAATTCTCATTAGGAAACAGAAGCTTGTCATTTATGCTCGTTTTTGGGGAGGTACAAGTTTAAAAAATGGAGCTGTAGCTATTACCCTTCAGTTGCTGTGCAGCAGATGGAGCACACACAGCACCTTCCACATTAAAACTTAACAGGCACTTAAGTGATGCTTAAACGAAGTGCTGGTAAAAACCCAGATGAAAATCGGGGTGTTGAGGGGTGGTGTGAGGTGGTGTGAGGTGGATTTGCTTTCTTGGAACACCAGGAAGCAAAAGCAGAAGGGTTCCAATGGCTGAGCCCTTTTAGAGCAGAGAGATATTTTTAGGTTTACGGATTGAGAATATTTCTTTAAAGCATTGTTGTGCCACCTTATTCAGAAATTCCTATTGAAAACAGGATGGTTTTTCCACTGGGCTTTGTTCACTTTGTGTTGCATGGAAGCAAATGGGAAAAGCACTGAGAGCAACCCTCAGCCAAACACTCAGAACTGCTCTGCTCCAAAGCAGCTCCTCGCAGGCACACAGAGCTCAGCACTCACCCTCCTCACAGCTGCTCTCCTCCAGAGAAACTATTGATTCTAAAAGCTGTAGAAATGGAAAGAAAAAAGGAAAAAAAAAACCAAAACCAAAAAACACCAACCCAAGAAATTGGTTTTCAGTGTGTTTATTGCTGCGAAAAGCTGAGGGAAGAGCTCGGAGTGCCAGTGATGGAGTTGGAATTACCTGGTGCTCTTACAGGGGCTGCAGGGTGGTTCATGTGGCTGCACTGAAGATGGCTTGTACCACCCTGAGGTGAGATAACTGGAAGGGCAGAAAAGCAGCACAATTAACCCAGGGAGCCCATAATGGCTGGAAATGGCTGCTATTTGGTGTTATTTGGTTTTCTGTGGTCCTGCAGCTCCCTGGAGGTGGGACTGCTGTGTGAGGGGAAGAACCTCCCTGGAGATCTGTTAGGGCAGATTTGGGCTTCTTGTTTGGGGGTTGATTTGTGGTTGGCTTCTGGGTTGTTTATTTTTTAATTAGAAAAAAGCCTTAGCACCATAGTTGGGATAATCTCTTGCTATCAGAACCAAAGTATCTTGAAGCTCCTTATTGCTGTGGGCAATTGGATGAAGCAGCTGTGAGAGGAGAGGAGCTGATTTTTAGGACAGTGATTTTGAAACAATAGGTGTTTGTAGCCTTCCCTCTCTCCTCCTCCCAAGTGGAATTGCTTCAAAGCCACAGAATTGCCAATAATCTGAAAACATTTTTCCATATCCTCTGGGCTTTGGTTGGTTACAGAGGACAGGGCTGCAAATTGAGGACAAGAAAGAGGTGGCAGAGCAGTGTGAAGGGCAGGGAGGGATCAGCTGTTCCTCACCTCCACCGGAACAGCAACAGGGCAAGAATTCCAATAGTCTTTCCAATTTATTTCTTCTCTGTCCCTGAACTCACAGCTGAATCCAAAAAGCTATTAACGAATCACTTGAAGATTTGCTCTGCCCTGGAGTACTGGGAATATCCTGGACTGGAGGGTCCTGTGCTGCAGAATATCTGTGGTTCAGCTGATTGATCAATAATTTCACCAAGTGATTAAATTGAGGCCATAGTAAGCAGAAAAGCAAATTGGACAAAAGAGAAAATACTTTGAATTCGGAGGGAAGGGTGAACACTGATTTTGTGTGTGTGTGTGTGTGCACATTAAATGAATAGGATCTTGGAGCTGCCTCCAGGAGAGGTATTTCACTGGGCTGGAATTTGGAAAGGAGATAACCCAGAATATCAGCATTCCATTACCTCGATATCTGTGATAATGAAAGATGCCTGTACTTACAGGGATAAGTAGAGCATGAAATAGTGCAGGGTGTCCATGGTGGGAAGGTGGAAAAATGTATAGGGAAAAGCAAATTGGCAGGAAATGATAAACTTGGCATTGATGGCTGCTGGTGAGCAGATGACCTCAGGTAACTTCCACATCAGCTCCAGCTCACTGAGGAGCACAGAATATGTTTAGGACAAGGGGGGATGGCTTTGAGATTAAAGAGGAGAGATTTGGATGGGATCTTGGGAAGGAATTGTTCCTGGGAGGGTGGGCAGCCCTGGCACAGGGTGCCCAGAGCAGCTGTGGCTGCCCCTGGATCCCTGGCAGTGCCCAAGGCCAGGCTGGACACTGGGGCTGGGAGCAGCCTGGGACAGTGGGAGGTGTCCCACGGAACAAAATGAGCTTTAAGGTCCCTCCCAACTCAAACCACTCCGTGATTCAAAGCTTTGGTGAGCTGGTTTTAACTAATCTTGCCTGACCTTAACTAGGAATGTTGTTGGGAATTTTGTCCTGGGATTCCTGAGGAGAGGGGAGCTGTGCCCCAGCTCTGGGCTCTGCTGGGGGCAGGAGGTGCTGCAGGTAGCCAAGCAGGAGGGAGGGGGAGAGGGAAAGTGGGATTTCACCTGTCAGATGTTGGGGTGAGCCCTGTGGCCTCGCAGAGCCCTGGTTCAGCCACAGCTCCAGGCTCTCCCCTGGAAGCCGCCCAGGAGCCAATTAACTGCAAACAGTAATTAAAAAGAAGTGAGGTGACTTCAAACAGCCTCCTAAGTGCCATTTCCTGTACTAAACAATGACAAACACCTTGAGATAAGAGAAGGCTTAGAGCATTTTAATACTGTTATGATGAATAAATCATCTGCTGTGTAAGGTTAGTGGCAGCAGATGGATGTGAACGCTGGAATGCAGTTGCTCATTAGGAATTCCAGTCCAGAGTGTGTCCCTCGACAGTCCTGACCAAGGAGTCTCGGAGGAGCTGTGGTGTGAAGTGATGATGTTTAATGCATCCAGCAGCCTCACTCCCTAGGAAATGCAGCCTGTTGCCAAATATTTACTGAACTGCTCTTAAATCCCATTCACATCTCACCTTTCTCCTCCTTACAGGAAGGACAGGCTGCAGTGTCACAAACTGCACACAATTTCACAATATCAAAAAGAGCACACAATTAAGAGCCTTTGCTATTGAGATTTGAGACTTGCCATTGAAATAAGGGCAAGTGTTCCTAACAGAGAGCAAAATTCTGCTTTTGCAGGCACTTTTGTGTGTGGTGCTGACACTAAGTGGGTATTTTGATATGTCAAGTGATGAGATAAACACGGCACAGTTTGCTATTGCTGCTTTTTATAGTTTCATAATGGAAGTTCTTCACTCTTAAAAAGGCACCGTGCAGCAAAAAATTCATTCACTTTAAACTGTGTGGCTTTAAACTGGCGTAGAAACAACTTCAGAAACTGTCTAAAAACCAAGCCAGAATTTATTTCTTTAAAGTGTCTTATTCTTTCTGTCCTTACTTTTCCCTATTTCTCATTAGATGTAAACATGAAGCTCTGAGCTCCTTCTTCCTCCTTGGCACATTTATGCCACCAGGCTTGTGCTGCACCTTGCCATGCCAGTGGTTTATGCAGAGGGGGAAAAATAGAAGCAAGTTCCCAATAAATAGAACTGAAAATATTTTTAGCAGCTTGCTGCTTGATCAAATATCACACCCCGTGCTCCTCAGCACCTTGTGATGAATAATGGAACAATGTGGCTCTCTGTGCCATGGGAAGGGGGTTATCCAGCACTGGCATCTGTCCCTGCTTTCTCTGAGAGCTGCTAGTTAATAACAACAAATTTTGAAGCTGGCAGTTGTGAGATGTTGGAGATTCAGAATGAATATTAACCACTTACATTCAGAAATCATCAAATAAACATTTTTTGCTGAGCAATCTTTTCACAATCCCAGACTGGTTTGGGATCAGAGCTCCTTCCCTTATAGCCCCTCTGCCACGGGCAGGGACAGCTCCCCTAGTCCAGGTTGCTCAGGGCACAGAGGAGCCTTGAAGATCTTTGTAAAATCATTTAATGGAGAGAAACTTTGATTTTCCATAGAGTGAAAAGTCCTTGCTGTGAAAGTGCCTTTGCAGCCCTCCCTGGGGTGGGTTTGGGAAAAGCTCCCTAAAAGTGTGTCCTGCCAGGAGCTGGGCTGGTTCTGGAAGCAGCTCTAGAGCTGAGCTATCTCAGAGTAATTTTCCATTTACACTGCTTATTAAAGCCCAGCTCTCCAGTGCAAGTGGGTAATAATGGCTTTAGTTAACACAGACTCGTTTGTGAATAATTAATTCTCATCTCAGGATCCCAGAGAGTCTCTCTGGTGGTGCTGCTGGTTGGTCTCCTGTTACATAACTGGATTTGGGAGGTGGAAGTGTATTTATACCTTGGTGAAGAGCCTGGTTCAGTGCAGCAGCTCCTGCTTGTAAAGACACCGATGTGCTGCTCTGGAAAGGTCTGAAAGCATCACAGTGGAGCAGCTCCCACTTTGAAATGCTGAGTAGATGGTGGGAGACTGATGCTGGGATGTGTGAAGTGGCTTTTTAGTGTCATTTCGTACAAGGGCTGTACCAGTGATGCCTTAAATGGCTCCCTAGGAACAGAGAGCAGGCAGGGATAAAGGAATCAAGGAGGGATTGGTTGGAAAGGCCTTCAGAGGTACACTCTGGGCTCCAGAGGCTCCTGCCTCAGTGCATCCCAACATGGACAAGGACAGCTCCCAAGTTCTTCCCACTTTTGGCCTTGGGCACTGCCAGGGATCCAGGGGCAGCCACAGCTTCTCTGGGCACCCTTGGAGTGGTGCATTCATGGCTACAAATCCTGCAACAGCAGTAGGAATAAACTATATTTTCTTTTTTTTCTTTTTTTTTTTCAAATGGGCAGAATGAATTAAAAACTTGTCAGCTGCACGAGGCTCCAGCACCCCCGTGAAGGAGCAGGAGCTGATTGCAGCCGTGTTTGTACCCCAGGGTTTGTAATGCTGGTCCCTGCTCCGCTCAAAATGATGATTATAAAGTACAGCTCTCGAAATTACACCATTCTCTTCTGTTAGTCATCATTTTTTGCACTGAGTATCATTCAAATGTTTGCTCTCTTCAGCTGATACTTTCCTCTGAGAAAGTTTAATTGTCTAGAAAACAACCTAAGTACATATTGAAGGAAAACAGTCTGTATTTATGTGTTCAGGTTTCAGCTGCTGCAGCACTATTTCTCACATTTATGCATGTGAGGAGGAGAAATGGCCTCTGTATCTAAAAAAAACCCCACAGAAAATTAACTCGGCGATGGTGAATGGTGGCACCAGTGCAATGTTTTTTTTTCTTCAATGCACCCTACTGAGATATTTCATGTACAGTGTGTGGGGCACGTGCTGGGAAAGCTGTTCCAGACGTGGATAGTGCCTCAGGCTGGGCTTGTTAGCACAGGGCTGAGGGGTGGCAGGGTGTTAATGAGGGACCTGCTGCGTGAGGAGCACAATGTGGACACTACCACATGCTCCTGGCATTAAAATGAGGCTTGACCTTTATGATAATGCAGATTTGAATAGTGTGACATGGCAGCTGCTGCGAGCTCCGAGGAGTTCCACAGAGAGCCTGTGCTCCCTCCCCAGGCACGGCCTCAGGGCTCCAGAAAGGAAACAGAAAATAGAGAGAGAGAGCCTTTGCAACCAAAGTATTTCCCTGTCTCATGTAGCCACAGGGAAGGCTGTGCAGTGCTGGGGTCCAGGGAAGCCTGAAAACTTCTCCTGCTCCTCTGGGAACTTTCTTTAGTCCCCAAAGCTCCTCAAAAATAGCTCAGCCTGCAACCTAAGCTGATGGGAGAAGCTCCCTTCACTTTTGGGAGAACCTGAATGCACCAGAGAAGTGAAGAGATTTGTGTTTAGTGAACCACAGAGAGTTTAGTTGTAGTTTTAGGATCTTGCTCTGTGTAAGACAAGATAGAGATTTTTGGGGTGTCGGTTTCTTCTTCTTTCTTCTTCTTTCTTCTTCTTTCTTCTTCTTTCTTCTTCTTTCTTCTTCTTTCTTCTTCTTCCTTCTTCTTTCTTCTTCTTTCTCCTTCTTTCTTCTTTCTTCTTCTTTTTCTCCTTCTCTTCTCTTCTCTTCTCTTCTCTTCTCTTCTCTTCTCTTCTCTTCTCTTCTCTTCTCTTCTCTTCTCTTCTCTTCTCTTCTCTTCTCTTCTCTTCCTTTCCTCTCTCACACCAGTTCCTGTGGTTTGCTGTTGGTGGAAGGAGCTGAGTGTGGAACACACATGTCAATGAAGGTGACACTCGTTGGTGTTGGGAACAAAACAAAGTACATAGAGTTTTCTTGATTGGTCAATATTAGATACAAAAGTTAGCTGCTGTGAGCTGCCATTGCCTTTCTGCACTTGTGTTCCTGGAGGTCACAGTGCTGGCTGATAGGAGAAAAATAAACTTTGAAAAAGCAGAAAGAAGCCTCATTTCATCATTTTGGGACATGGGACACTGAAGAAGCAAGAAAGATAAGCTGGGGACTGTCAGGGAACAAGCAAACACTGACAGTGCAGAATGACCCAGCAGCCCTGGGAGCTGCTGCTGTGGAGCTGAGGAGGTGAAGGACGTGGCTGGGAGAAGCTGCTTGGAAAAGGGTGGAGGTTGGATGGAGATGGTGTTTGGTGTTTGGATGTAGGCAGGCCAAAACCCTGGGTGGGGTTCAGCAGGATGTGCCTTCTGTTGGTTCTCCTGTGCAAAATAGATTTCATTTCTGGGTAGTTCAGTCTTAATGCATGAAAAAAACGTTCCTATAACTACATAAAATGGATAACAATTGGGACTGAATGCAGAAAATATGATAAAACTTGTATTTTTCTCTCCTACGTTAAATTTAACTATTCCTGGTCTTGGCAAAGGCCACATTCTTTGCAGGAGATGAGATACAAAATTCACTGTTGATCTTCTGGGATTGTGCAATTCTCGACTGCCTGGATGGTTCTTAATTAAACACAGGAACTTCCTTTAATTCTCTTGAATTGTTCTGGGCTGCTGCTGTCGGGTGTTGAGCAGCTCCTAAATTTCTCTTATGGTGAATAAATGACCTAATATCCATGAGCCAAGTGTTGTAAATCCCACTGTCATAAATCTTCCATCCATGCAGAGCAGGAGCTGCCGAGTTCAGAGGTTCTGAAGGATTTTGAGAAGCTCTGGCTCTGGGAATGACTAATTTTGAGATTACAGGGGCTTGGAGCTCCAGAGTCCTTCAGTGTTACTGCTTTTCTTTAGTCCTGTGCACCACTGCAAACTCAATACATGGAAACATTAATTTTGAGGCTGAAAAAATGGTTAGACAAAACCCAGCACTATAAACTCTGATGCAAAAAACTTAGTAGGGTAATTTTAGGATGAAGAAAAACATTTAGATACCAAACTCCTGCAACGTAGGAGAAGCATTTTTCACTCTGTTTTTGGCTGGTAGCCTGAAAATGGGTCAGCTCACAGCTGTGCCACCAAGTATCTAAAGCCTCTGGTGCTGCAGTATGGTCACAGCATTTATTTACTTTTCAGCAATGCTGGCAAAAATACAAATACTTCCTGCAGAATGAGGTGTGTGAAGATTTCATGCAAACACATAATTCCTGTGCCTGTTCAGATCACTTGGGGAGCTGGGACCCTCAGCCTGGCTTGGTTCTGCAGCCCCAAATTCTGCAGCTTATGTCAAAACCAGGAGGGGTTTAGTGCAGTGGAATGAGACCCTGCCTGTCTGCACAAACCAGGCCTTGGAGAAGGTTCAGCAAAGACCCAGATCCACTGGGCTGAAATTCTCTGAGAATTTCCATCCAGGGGACAGTGAGTGTTGTTAAAAATGCTTTCTTGAAGAGAATACCCTAAAATGATCCTGTGAGTCCTTTGCTGCCAGCACTGTGTCACTCTCTCTGTGCATTGTTTGTGGCTTTATAAACCTGAGGGAGGTTTTCCCCATCTTACCAGGGAGGAGGAGTCAGGGGAGATGATTTTGGGATCCTTTATGGCACACAGGGAAGCAGAGATTGGTGTCAGTCAATTCAGGATGCCCGAGTTCCAACCTAGGAAAAAAATGCTTGGCTCTGGAAACTCTCTTTCCCCATGAGTCTTCCTGCCTGGTTTTCTTTGCTAAAATGATATTTAATCTCAAAATCACAGTAGTCTGTATGTTTTCCCCTCAAGACCTGTGCCAGAAGATCTCCAGGTAAGGACAGGGAGCACAGGTTTCACTGCAAACTGCAGTTTTACCTAAAAGCAGCATAAATTGAAATACTTACCTCAATTTAGACTTCTAAAACTCTGACCCAGCATCATCTTCACCCCTTTTTACTTGCAAAGGGAAGATTGGGAAGAAGGAGACTTCAAGCATATCTGGATAATTTTTTGTCTGAAATAAACTGCTTCAAATGAAGCTGCTGTCCTTTTGCAGAAGGATCAGCTCTCTTTTGATAGAGGCAAAACCATGCCCCTGATGCATTTTATTCCATCAGCTGTGTGTTTGTTAACCCTGGTCACCTCCATCTCTCTCATGGCATGAAGTGCTGTTATTTCTCAGAAAACACTCAGGAGGGATTGAATGTTCTTCAGTTTACAAGAAGCTGCAAACAGGTTCAAAGAAAATGTCTTGCCTGGTGTAAAAGAGGAAGGTTTTCATCCCATAAATAGCCAAATCAGAGAGAGGGGGATGCAGTGGTGGCAGGCTGGAGATGAAGGCTTGATTTCCTCTTTAATGAGACCTGCCTGGGTAACCTCCCATAAATGCAAAGCTTAGAATAGCTCAGCATGCAGTGATTTAAAGGCATATTAATTAGAGCAGTTATTGATTTGCAGATGTTTCCATTTTGATTATCCTTTGGAAACCAAGGCTTTTCTTTCGGACACTGAAGGCAGTGCTCTCCTTGTGCTGCAGCACATGGGAATGGCCCCAGAGCAAGGACAGGGACTGAGCCCAGCAATTCCCCTGCACAGGAGGCACAGCTTCTGCCCTGGGCACTGCCCGAGCTGGAACAGAGCCCAGAGAGGCTGTGGGGTTGATGCCTTAGGTTTTAACTTTTATATTTTTCCAATCCTGCAGTGCCCAGTGTAAATCTGAACTTTTCTGTAGCTCGTTCAGTGCTGTTCTCTGTGCTAAGATAGACATAACAAAACCTCTGTAACTTGCTCTCCAAGGACACTCAGAACAAGAACTGCAAACCTTCACCTTGGGGACAGGGGGGCAAGCTTGGGCAAATTCCATCCTTACCTGGCTTCTGCTTGGGGAATTGATGCTGAGATCCAAGTGGGAAGAACTCGGGAGCTGTCCTTGTCCATGTTGGGATGCACTGAGGCAGGAGCCTCTGGAGCCCAAAAGTTTGCATCTGAAAACCTTTCAAACCAATCCCTCCTTTATTCCTGCCTGCTCTCTGTTTCCAGGGAGCCCTTTAAGGCATCAGGGTCTCCTCCCTGGGATATTCCAGAGCTGTATGCACACACTCCTGTGCTCTGGGGTGGCCCTGCTGGAGCAGGGAGGTCCCACCACATGTCCACTGTGCTCCCTTAGCCTGGCCCAGTCTGGGATTCTGAGAGGAAGCTTATCCCTGCAGAATTCCTTTGTTCCAGGTGCCCTGGGGAGGAGGAGGATACCTTTCATCTTCCCAGGAGGATCCTCAGAGCTGGACCCAAACTTAGGGGTGTGTGCACGCTGAGCACCCAATTCATGTCACCTTCTCAGGGCAGCATGGGCTGGGAAACTGAGCTCCAAAGCCCTGACTGCAAACCCTGTACCAATTAGCAGCAGGGTTTGTCACTCCTGTCCTTGTCACGTGCTGATATTTTGGATGGAAAAGACAAAACAGAGAAAGATTTTTGCATACAGATGTCAGGCATGACAAGTTCAACAGCTGCTCTGGAATGTGCAGCTCACCAAAGGAGGGGTTTGTAGTGTCAGATAGTTTGGGTTTTCATTTACCCAAGTAGGCAAGGTAGGGGCTGAGCACAATGAATTATTGAGCTTTTCTCGTATAAATATAACAGCTCTGAGTGTTTGTTTGGAATATCTCAGAGAGCTGCAGAATATATATCAGAGAGAGAGAATCCTCACTGGGATTAATCAAAATTCTGTTTACAGAGCAGTGACTTAGGTTGGAAATGTGTGTAAGTGGGACAAGTATCATGCTCTAAGTCTGTCTTAAGTGTTTAATGCAATTATACTTTTACTGTGCTTTGTGTTATTACTGTATTCTCCAGACTCCTCTGTTTCTGAGGCACCCAGCAGCATCCTCCCTGTGCCCTGGAGAATCCCAGCTGGACCAGGGGAGCAGGAGAGGCTGGGACCCCCCTGCTGTCCCCCAGGGCAGGGGCGTGGGGCTGTGCAGCCTTTAGATGAGCTGAGCATGACAAGTGCTCGCTGCTGTAAGTAGGCTGAGCTCCCCCTCTCAGACCCAATTATTGACTGGTTTGTGTTTCAAATTAGAACAAGTCCTCTCTGCCTGCCTCTAATTGGGAGGTGCCTGAGGATATGGAAGCTGAAACCATGTCAGCTTGCTCTGACACCAGCTGTAACAATTTCCTCAGGAATAACTCCAAATTTCAGGTAGTGGCTGCCTGCCATGAAAGCAGCAGGAAATAGGTAAAGGTAATAGCTGTCATCACAGATGGATCCAGAGCAAGGCATAGCTCAGGATCCATAGATCTGTTACTTGAATTAAATAAAATTCATATTTTTGGCAGCTCATTGAAATACAATTAGATTAGAAGACGTCTGAGGCATAGTTGGACAACAGCCTGCAGACTAATAAAACAATCTTTGTGTATTACTTACCTCCAGAAGGCTCCAAAGAAGACAAGAAGGGGAGTTTAGCTATTAGAATTAAAATCCTGTCCAGGTATAAAAGGCATGTGAGGAGTGAGGGAAGGGTTTTTAGCAGGTGTGGTTTTTTTGAAGCAGAATTGCCATTTCCTGTGGCTGATCCCTTGAAGAATCTCAGCTCCTTGTGATGACATCCAGCTCCTGTTCCTTCTGCCATTCCCATACCCAGTGCCAGTGCTGGGCTGTGCTGCCTGCAGTTCCAGCAAGGGAATTGCTGCTGGGATTGCCTTCCCACAAAGGCTTTACCTAACCCTAAAGCACACAGTTGGTTTTTTTTCATCTGCCAAACATCTTGAGGTTGCTGACAGCTGGGGTGGAGGTACAGAAATGGTTTTAAAATGCCAAATTTTGTACTGCTGGGACATATCCCAGCTCTGGATCACAAAGCAACATGGATTTATTGGTGGTCAAAAAGAGGCAGAACTAAAATTAGATTTAATTACCATGGAGGCAGCTCAATAGTGAGCTTTGGTGTCAGGGCTGGAGGAGTTACTGGGAGGGAAGTGTGGGATGAAAACTGGGCTCAGACATCACCTCAGCTCCAAACCATGCTCAGAGCCCAGTCCTGTGCTGGCTGCCAGGGGAAGAAAGTGACCTGCCACATTCAGTTACAGAACCAATTTCATAAAAGTCAGGGGAATAAGTAAGGAAATAACATGTGAAAAAAAAAAAAAAAGAAAAAGGAAATTAAACCCCACTGTTCTAGTGATGTGATAGAGCTGAAAAAAACAAGCCATCCAAGAAACACGAGTGAATTTGAAATGGGCTTTCAAATCATCCCCCTCATTGCAGCCCATCTTCTTTCCTAGAAGCATTTCTCTAATGAAAACACTTTTCCTGCCATTAGACTAATTTTCACTTTCTGGTTGGCCTGTGCCTCATCCCACTCAGAAAATAAAGGGCTCCTCTATTGTTTAATTCCAGCACTGAGCTTTAGCCTTGCTCAAGACAAGTCTGGTTTGGGAATGTGCCCTCTGTCTGTTACTTGGCAGGAGTGAGGTGGAACTTGAGGAGCAGGAGGCACAAATGTGAAGGAATCATGTGCTCAGTATAAAACCCTTCCTCAGATGGGGTCCCAGACTGATCTGTGCTCAGCTCCAAGACCCTTCCCCTGGGGAGCCCTGGCCTGGCTGCCACCAGCACCTCAGGAAAACATTAAATTTTTAATGTAAATTTTTATGTAATTTCATATTTAATTCTGTCACACATTTGCTGAAAATCCCTGAGTGAGCTCTGGGGCTGAGCCACTCCCCAGACCTGAGGCTCGGCCCCTCCTGCTGGGATGTGTGCATGGGTTACTCTCACTCCATTCATGAACCACTGCACTGAATTCTGGTTTCCTTCTGATGGATCATCACAGTTTCTCCTTCCTAATGGCTGAGTTTGAGAATTGGGTGCCTCACCTTTAAAGATGATCATTCCTCTGTCCGTGGCTCTTCCAGTTTGTCACCTCCGAGCTGCCTGACATCCACAGGGCACATCAGAGCTTGGCCTTGCCAAACCAAGTGAGCAGAGCCTGGGGTTTATTTCCCCTTTGGTTTTCAGTATCCACCAAAGAGTTGTCCCTGCCAGGTCTGATTTTCACTTGGTGGGTGTGCAAGGCTGGATGAGCTCCTCCATGTGCGGTGATCCCAGGGGAATGTGGGGATGGAGACTGCGCTGGCATCCCTGATTCTGAATTCAAATAACCCTGCTGGTTGTGTCCCAGGGACAATCCTGCCTGTTCCAGAGCTCTAGGTGTGCTCAGGCTGGGTTTCTCACTTGCTGGAGAAGCTGACAGGCTTCCCTATGAGTGAGGACCATGGCAGCCTTTCATGGGGTCACAGAAGTTCTCCAGTTTAAAGTAACCTGCTACAAAGACACACAACACATGAAAGATCTGCTCCTTTTGACACAAAATTGCTTTCCCCTCGTTCACAGAAGCATCTTTTCCAGTGAATCTCTTTTATTGATCTTTTTTCTCTTCTTCTTCTTAAGGTTTCTGTAGTGAGTGATTTTATTCCAAAGCTTAGATTACTTCTGAGAGTAGCTCAGTAGCACTGTGTGATTCATCCCATTAGAATATGGAAAGGCTGGAAGCCTCTCCTACTGTGTATAATATGACAAGTACAAGTTTTAGATATGAAAAGGGGCCTGGTAAACTCTGAATTTTGCTTTAGTGTTCCCAATGTAGCAATTGAAACATGCAGGGGTTTTGCCTTCCTGTTGATGCTGTGGGGAATGTGCAGCTGCCAAAGGCAAAGGGCTGCCTGGAGCTCTGGAGGAGTGTCACAGTAGAGCCCAAAAGATGGCAAAAATGAGGCATGAACTTTTTCAGAGAAAAGCCATTTATTAAGAAAAATCCTCCATTTTTATAACCCAGATCTCTAAAGGTAAGACACACAGGACACAGGCATTGGTCCTAGTGTGATCACCTCTCTCACACCAATGGTTAATTACACAGAAACTCGTTAGGATAACAAGAGTAAAAACACCCTCGGTGAGACAGAGAGTTCCCAAAACATTTCCAATTGTTTACAACAGCTTTCCTCAGTTTCCCACCCTCTGGCTGTGAGCAGCTTTGCTTCTCTGCCTCTCACAGCTCAGCTCTGGCCGTGGTGAATTTCCACAACCTGAGCAGAAAGCTGAGAATTTTCCCTTTACAGAGCCCACAGAGGAGCAACCCCAAATGCTGATCCCAGGCTGCTATCCCACTGGTAGATAGTCCAGACTGGTTTTAGTCAGTGTGGAGACCCTGGCTGCCCCTGAGCAGTGCCACCAGACCAAGGCAGCCACAGTGTCCGAGTGGCCTGGGGGAGCTGCTCTGCCTGCCCTGCCTTCGCCAAAATGGATGAGCCAGAGCTTCCAAACCAGCTGGGTAATCCCTGCCTGGCACCAGGGAGGTGTCACTTGCATCTCGTGACTGTAATTCAGTGTGGCACAGCAGTGGTGACAGCCAATACCTGTGCCCTGTGTCACTGTCCCAAGCACATCCCTGCTCTCCCTCCAGCAGGGTGAGCACTGAGCTCTGCTGCTGCCTGGAGGAGATCAGCTCTGGACCTCTCCATCCTCCTCAAATCCAAGGCACCAGCTGGACAGGAGCAGCCAGCTGAGGTGCTGGGTTCCATGCAGGGATCAGGAAGATGGAAAACATCAAGTAGAGGAAAAGCTTATTTTGTAAGAATTGATATGGTTTTGCCTCTCAGAGGCTTGGATGAATGCATTTGAACATAAGAGCAAACTTCATTCTCCTGGAATACTTTATAATACATTTTGTATGTATAAAAATAGTATTCTTTGAAAACATTGTGGTTTTTAACTTTATAAAAGGACAGGGAAAGCTCAGTGCAGTTTGACCTGTACCATCTCTTTAAAATGCTCTTGAATATTTCCAGATTTCCAGAGGTGTCTGTTAGCCTCTGAAGCTTTCCAGGGACTCAAACTCCTGCTTTTCCCTTTTGCTATCTTAGCCTAAGATGTTGTGCTTCTGATTTCTTGGCTGCTATTGTAACAAGCAGCTCTGGCAGTTCCTCCTTCCCCTGGAAAATACACACTTCTGTTTTCCTCTGATTTGTGTGCAGTGGTTGGATCTGCCTGGGTTCTTCTCACCGTGGCTTTCCTTGGGCAGGACCTGCCTTTCCCTTCTACCTCTGGGCTGCATTCTTGT
This sequence comes from Erpornis zantholeuca, assembly GCA_013400515.1. Taxonomy (NCBI): domain Eukaryota; kingdom Metazoa; phylum Chordata; class Aves; order Passeriformes; family Timaliidae; genus Erpornis; species Erpornis zantholeuca. Next base: position 553,093 of record VZTN01033432.1, on the reverse strand, counting down.
CCTTTTTCAAGCATTGCTCATCACTTTGCTCTTTTCCTGCCCTTTCCCCTCCCTGACTGACTCCTGCTGTTTCCCTGACTCTGCACAAGGTTGGGCGAAGATGACTCCACTTCAACCTGGCTCTGGAGATCCCTGGGGCCTCAGTGTGTGTGTGAGTGTGAGTGCAAATCTATCAATAAATAATGTCAGATCGCTGTTACTCGTATTTTTTTCTGCTTTCTTCAAGAATGCAGCTTTTTGAGCCCTGTGGTTAATGTTTTAGGTGAGTAGTAGAACTCAAGTTAATAAATAATTGGGGGCAACTGTGCATTGATGAATGAAAACACTGCAGTCACATTGTAGCTAATGTCAGTGAGTGTAAATTTGCCATTTTCTGAAAAGCAATCAGCATTTGAAACTGTTCAAAACTGGAAATGGGTGGCAGCTGGGGCTGAGGGGTGCCTGGGTGTTTGTACCATTAATTTCTCAATAACTCTCTAGCAGTGGGATGTGTTTTGGAAAACACACCTCGGTCCTGCCTCCGTTCATCAGTATTGACAGGACACAGATAACAACAAATGATTAAACTTCCAGTGGCTTGCCACTGATTATCTCCCATCTCAGGCCTTCCTGCCACATGCTCCTCAGTTAATTTTCAGTGTAACTCCAAGATAAACACTCACGTGGTCGTTTCACCTGTGCCTGTGAAAATGGCAGGGATTATTGCACTGCTTCCAGGAATTTCTGAGGCTCTTGAAAGAGAAGTTGATGAGAAAAAAAATTGACTGGAGGAAGCTATAGATCCCTTTAATGGAGAGCTGATAACATTGATGGAAAGGAGAGAGGGAGGCAGGAAAGACTTATGGTCTCTTTCCACAGAGGGGATGGGGCACTGAGGTTTATCTTCCTTTGTAGGGAGAGTTTATTTAAGCTGAATTATTCAATTAGAACAGACTTGATTGAATGAACAGCTTTTTAAAGCGCAAATAACACCTTTGTTTTACATGGAGTATAAAATCAACAGCATTAATATTTATAGGGACTCGTTTTGTCTGGTTTCAAATACCACTGGTTGACTTCTTTTGAAATAACAAAAAAATCAACTTACCAGCATCATTTGAGGAGGAAAAAAATTTAGTTATCTGTGGGAGTGAGGTAACCTGGTTTGGGGCTGATGGGGACAATTCCCTCCTGCCTTCTGTTCTGGGGTGTCTGTAATGGGGCTGGGTAATATTGTCCCTTAAATATAAAAGCTTGTTCTTGGCACTGATCAGTTCAGGAACTGAATGTTGTAGGTGAGCATAGGAATCTGATTTTGTCACAAATTACTGGGGTTGGGGTCATTTAGAGTGAGCACATGATAACAACAGGGAACTCTTGATCAACATCCAACAAGTCACAACCAATGAGTGGGGTTTCCTTGCCTGGATTACCAGAGATATTTGGGGATAAAGAATATTGTTAGAACTTGAATTCCCTTTGCATGATTTGGAATTAATAGCAGGAATTTTAATCTATATACCTTTATCTGCCAGTAATTAATTAATTGTGAATGTGTTTAGCCAAAAGCTCTGTAAGTGCTAAAGGCTCTGGCTCAGGAGCGTGAGCTCTGTGGTGTGGAAAACTACACCAAGTGTAATTGTGTGGTGTAAACGTGGTGTAAGCATTTCAGGGCAGTGACCAGGCACTGCTGCTGTCCCACCCCAGAGGAATTCCTCCTGCTGGTTCCCAGCTGCCCTGGGAAGCTCCATCCTCCTGTTAGACTTCTGAGCTGCCACAGCCGTGAGAGCCTGGCTGCTTTCCCTCGGAGAGCAGGGGAAAATGCCTTCCAGTCCTGCAGCTCCTGTGGCTGCTTTGGCATTTTAAATGTGCTTTTCCTTTAAAGCAGGGTGTGGGATTTTGTAGAGCACCTAGGGTGTTTGCCCAGCAGTTTTGCCTTCAGTTTTGTCTTGTGACTTTTACGAGTATTCTCAGGCAGAGCTGGAATAAGTTTTGTGAAGCTTTGAAAATCTCGCGGATTTGTTGCTGTTGTGAATCCTGGAATGGTTTGGGTTGGAATGGACCTTAAAGTCCATCCAGTTCCACCCCTGCCATGGGCTGGGACACCTCCCACTGTCCCAGGCTGCTCCCAATGTCCAACCTGGCCTTGGGCACTGCCAGGGATCCAGGGGCAGCCACAGCTCGCCCAAGCTCAGCTAATGAGGGTCAAATTTACATCTCATTTCCCCTCCTCCCCACCACTGCTGTGTCTTTCCCATGGATGTTTCCCTCTGCTATGTGTCAGGGGAGGATTAAGAGCTAAAGAAACCTGCTAACTGCTTAGTGGGATCAGCATCTCCTAATGAGCTGGGGTGCAACAGTCCAGCGCTGGTCTGTAACAAATCTGCCTGCAGATAATTTGCTCAGAGCAGATTTTTGTCAGGGTGAGCCAGATCCATGTTTCACTTGAAGCAGTCACCTAATTAATGTCATTAACAAGGAGGGGTTTCACTTCCAGCAGGGAAGACCCATCAGGCACTGGCTCCTGTTCCCTGGCACAGGGCAGTGACTGCAGCCCTCCCCTGGACCTGTCTCTAAAGGGTTTGAGGTTTATCTGGAGAGAGAAGCAGGTAAAAGGTGCTGATGTGAAGGTGATCATTTGACCACCTTTGCTGGCACCTTGTCCCACCAGCTGCAGGTGGAGTCTGGGTCAACATCTCCAGTTCCAGCCCTTGATCATGCCAGTAATGTCCAAAGAGAGAGCCTGGAAAAATGTTTCTCTCACTTTGGTTTTTCAAAGTGGCTTCTCACCTTGATGCTTAAATATCAGCTTATTAATGCTATAGCAAAAAACTGATGGGGGCTCGTGTCTCCCATGCCTCCAGAGGACTGATGGATTCCCAGCACACTGGGATGATGGAAGCTGGGCTAAAAGAGAGGTAGGAGGCCCCCATGCTGTCCAAGCATTGTGAGAGCTATTATCCAACTAGCTCGTTGGCAGCCAGCTGCAGAGAGAAGGCAGTAAAACCCCTGTTTATAAGGAATATTCCTGTAGAAAAGTGTCATTTGTAGCACTACGTGAGCTAATTACAGTCACTGAAAATCCAAACAATGCAGGAACACTTGGCTTAAGAAAAGAAGCATTAAGAGCTTAACACTTCCAGGCTGTCAGAGTGGTGACCCAGGGTGAAAGGCACTTGGAGTTTGGTCCATGTGGATAGTGAGCCACAGACCATAAGGTGGTGCTGCCTGAGCCATCTGCAGGCTCTGGGGATTTCTGTCCTGAGCTACAACAACTGCAGAGCCCACTGCAAGCCCTTGTGAAGGCAGCAAAAATTAGCACCTGTAAAATGAACCTAATGTAAATAATTAGAACATAAAATTAAATGCCCCTGGTGCTTTGTTATTTCATGCCTAGTTAGGCTGAGCTTGTAATAGGCTCTAAGAAAGCTTTTGATTTCTAGTGCTAAATAGAAATTTTGGTATTTGTGTAGCCATTGTTTCCCAGGTGGTAACGTTTGGATGTAGTTCACTGTTATATAAATTGGTATAAAAAACTGATAATACAAGAGGTGAGTAATTAAGAGCTCAGATCTATATTTCTCTTACCCATGGAAACCTTTGCCAGAGGCAGCATTAGTATTTCAAGTCAATCACCTGTCCCAGCAGCACATTTGGAGAGGATGCACCGAGCTGAGCTCTTTTATTTCTCAGTACAGGGAGATGGCCACACTCCAAAGGAATTGGCTGGAAAACAGCAGGATAAAAGAACTTTTTCCTATTTAAAGTGAATTTTTTCCCCCCCAGTGAGCCATACCCAGCAGTTTGGGGAACAACTTAAAACTGGAGAAGAACCTTGTGGTGTCAGGCACGCTCCTCCTGATGTACAGACACGAGGGTCAGCCATCCCACACCTCTCAGATCTTTTCCAAGCAATTTGTAATCTCGTGTGTAAAACATTCTCTCTTTCTGGGCAGAAACAAATCTTGCTGCAGGGCTCACCCTGGAGGAGCAGCGATCCTGGCTTGCTTACCCGCTCGTATCTCTTTTCCTCCCTCGTGTGTCAGCTGGGGAGATGGAATTCTGAGCTCCTAGAGAGGAGTAAAACCCCTGAGAGGGCTGGCAGGGGCTTTGAGGCACCAGTGGTGCTCTTGGTAAAAGATGGTACAAAGTCATTTCTTTTTGATGTTAATTTATCTTTTGCTGTCTCATTACGATGGAGGTCGAGCTGGGTCAGAAACCCGAACTTCCCACAGCTGTAGCCAATGGAGTGGTGAAGATTTCTATCCAATTAAATTCCTCATTCTTTCCCTTTGCTCATTCTGAGTGTCGTTCCAGGAAGCTGTAGGTACTCTGAGGCATGTCAAAAACACATGTTTAAGTTGTGTGCACCATAAGTCCGTTCTCGTTCAGTTTGCTCTCAATCTTTATCTCCCTGCACAGAGAGCCCTCTCAGGAATATTCATTTTGTCTAACTTGGCATTAAAATAAACACTTCAGCTTCATTACTTTCACACAGTTTATTTAAATACTCGAAGTGACTGATGTATTCTAAATTATGTTCAGTTGCACAACAGCTTCGCTGAGATTGTACAGAACTGCAGTTTGGGTCGATGGCACTGACTAAAGCCATTTATTGGTCAAGAAATGGTGTTTTATGCAAAACATTAATGTAAAAGGGAGCTGATATCTTCAGATGGTGCAGCACAGGTGTTCCCATGGCAGAAGCCAGGGAGGTCCTGCTGCCAGGACATGAGTGAATGCTCATTATTATAAATTTCAGTGACTGAGTGTTTTCTGCTGGCGGCTCAGGGCCTGCAGCTCACCTCAACTGCAGGGTGCCTGCGGCAGCTCTGAGGCTGATCATGGGTTAAAGCTCCTTTCCCAAAGAAAGGAAACAAGGGATGGCTCACCCAGATTGTTCCATCTCCATTAACTCAAGCTGAGGACTAAGTGTGAAGTCCCATTTCCCTGTTCCCTGCTCCTGGCTGGAGCTCACAAGGATTCCCTGTGCCAAGGCTGTCTTAGAACTTCAAGCTGCCCCATTTCCATCTAGTCCTCACTTACCTGTGCCAATTCATTCCTATTTCTTCTAATGAAATTATGCTTTTCCTCTGCAGTAGCCTCTTCTCTGTCCTGGGAAACCAAGTTTTTAAGAATAACACTGATATATTTGATGCTATTACAAATAAGTGAGTGAAGATGAAGATGGATGCTTCATGGATGTGTGGTTGACACATTTGAAACATGAAGTTTTCCTGCATTTGAGGACATTGCAGCTGCATTCAACAACTCATTACCTTAAGGAGTTGAAGTTCATCACTCTTTACAACACTTTGTTGAGCCTCTGAAATGCATCAAGGGCACCACAGTGGTGGTTTACTGTGCTGTGAAAAGGGATCGATTTTTATAATGCAGTTACAGCAATTGGGGTGTCTCAAGGCAGCTCTCAGCACTCTATTGCAGTCACACACTGGAGAGTTTGGGTTTCTGAGGCTTTAAAAAACAAAACAAAATAACCCAACCCCAAAAAAAACCCTACATAACAAAAAACCCCCACTCCAAACTAAACAAAAACCCCAAACTAAGCATCCTGGCTGACAAAATCTGGTCTCAATGCATGGACTGTTCTTCCATAGGGAAAAGGCAGCATTAGGGTTGATTTGCAGAGCTTAGTCAGGAATTGGACCAACACTGCAGCTCTTGGCATCCATCAGGTCAAAACTGAGTCTGCTGCTCTTTATTTTAATAAAATTTGTGCAGTTTCCTTTGCATCTCCCACAGCTACCTCTGATCTTAGGTTTACTGATGGGGTTCTGTAGTTGTATGTATTTTGAAAATATTTTCATCTTTAAACCTCAAAAAAACCCTAAATTTCTAGGTGTTTTCATAAATATTCAAGTAGTTTTCCTTAATTTCCTCAGTGGTTTTTTTTCTTAAGGCACTTTCAGGTGGAAGCCTCCAAATGGACTTAGAAGTTTCTGAACCATAGTTAATGGAATCATCACTCAGATCTTACTGTTTCTTGAGCAATGTTTGGATGTACCCACTTCTGCCATGCTAGAAGTGTGTCTGGGTATCTGAGAAGGCCCAAACTGGTGCTGGAAAATTGCGAGGGATGAATGAATGTGCATAAATTCACCTGTGGTGACTTTCTGGTCTGTCCTACCTGACCATGAGGACCTCCTAGGATGCGTTGTTTGAAAAGATTGGAGTTTGAAAGCAGATGCTGTTGCTCATTCCCTGCTGGTCCCTGATGAACAGGAGGAGTAATTTCCTTGTGTTTCTCTGGGCATTGGTGAGAGCCTCAAACTCCCAGAAGGGCTCCATGGAGCACTGGGATAGCCACTTGGGGTGACTTCCACAGGGTTTTGTGTCAAGTCAACTAAAATTTGGGTTTGGAAACTGTTGGTAGATGGTCTGAGGTCATTTGGTCAGGAGACATGCTGAGGTGCTGCTGATGCCTGAAATGGCTCCCTAGGAACAGAGAGCAGACAGGAATAAAGGAATCAAGGAGGGATTGGTTGGAAAGGCCTTCAGAGGTACACTCTGGGCTCCAGAGGCTCCTGCCTCAGTGCATCCCAACATGGACAAGGACAGCTCCCGAGTTCTTCCCACTTGGATCTCAGCATCAATTCCCCAAGCAGAAGCCAGGCAAGGATGGAATTTGCCCAAGCTTGCCCCCCTGTCCCCAAGGTTGTAGTTTGCAGTTTTTGTTTCTAGGTGTCCTTGAAGGGCAAATCAGAGGCTTTGTTATGTCTATCTTAGCACAGAGAACAGCACTTAACAAACTACAGGAAACTTCAGAGTTGCACCAGCAGTGCAGGATTTGAGAAATATAAAAGTTCAAGCCTAAGGCATCAGTGCCTTGCTGGGTGGGTTTTGCCCTTGGTGTCGTTCCCGGGGATGCTCTAACTCCTCCTGGCTCCGGCGCCGGCTGGGAATGAGCAGGAGGCACTGAATGAATCTCGCCCCCAGCTTCCTCTCCGAGGGGTTGGCTGTGATTTTCCTAATAGCACTGCTGTTTATTCCCACTGGCACGCAGCTCCCGTGGCGGAGCAGGAATCTCTTCCGAAGGCAGACATTGCCCTCTCCTGGATCCTGCGCGAACCGCGGAACGCGGGCAGTGCCAGCCTCCCGAAATCCATCCTTCCATCCCTTTGTCTGCCCTGCCTGCCTCACCTCTCAGCCTCCGTGAACCTCAGGGATCAAATGGAACCTGTCTGCTGAGAGAAACACACAGTTTTTGGGGTGACAAAACGATTGAATTCAAAGCATCGTCTTAGCGAAAGTCCTCAAACAAGGGAGCTCATGTGCTGACTCACCAGCAGGGTTATTTATAACGGAGTGGTGCTCCAAGCAGCATTGTTTTTAGCAGAAAACAATCTGTTCATCTGCCTCCCTTCAGCAGATGCTTCGTGTGAGAGAATACTCGACTTACAAAAAGTTTAATAGGATCCTTGGGGTTGTGGAGCATATGCACACTATAAATACCCTTCAGTTAAACAGGCTGGGCTTCGAAGCTTCACATTTGGATGATTTGCTGAATATCTAGCTTTCTTTTTTAGAATGACCTTTAGCTAGTGGACCAAAATATTTGCTATAGACTGTGTTAAGATCTCTTTCTGTGGGAGGAAAAAAAAATCTCTGCTATAGGTAAGAGTAGTGTTTGAAAGATGATGACAATATTCCTCTGAAACATCTATTATTGAAACCTGCCAGGCTGTTTAACTTCTGAAGAACATGGGCTTGGTGAATAGCCTTCAATCAGCAGCTGAACAAAATAACTGCTTTAACAGCAGCTTTTCATACTGAAAAGGGGGGAAAATAGCACTTCAGCAGTTCCCAGAGTCTCCTGAAAAGCTGTGTCTGTTTTGTTCAGGATCTCTGGTACCAGGGAGAGAAGTTTCTTCTGATACCGTGGGATCTCACTGCTTTGCTCCACTCTGGTTCAGATATATGAAAATATCTGACATTTTCCTACTCTCTTAAGCAGTGCAAAGTACTTGTAAAAGCCTCCAAAGGCACTTTGGTATGGGAATTGGTTCTGTTGGAACAAAATGCTTCCACATCTGATCCTGCTCCAAGCAGCAGGAGAAGGGAGGGTGGGAGTAGAGGGGAGGAAATAAAACCTCTTCTCATAACCACATTTTTAATTCTGAGCCCACCAAAAATAACCACACTGAAGACATGGTGAGATAGTCTTTGTACTGGACATCTCTTAGCTATTTGAAAAAAAACCCAACAAAACCAAACAAACCTGAAGGTGAACTCCAAAACCTGCTACCTTTGCATCCAGGCAGATTTTATGTGTATTTTATTTGCTGCAAACTTCCCTCCTTGCACCATCCATCTGCAGGGACTGCCCCTCCTCAGGGCAGTACTTTTGGCCAGCCAGTTGCAGTATCATCATGCTGAATTTCTCTGTCTCTAGACAACTCATTCACCTCTTAATCTGTGAGGTTTATGTATAGCAGTTCTTTCTAAAATGGAGTCATAGATTTTTATTAACCTCTTGTAGCAAGGATCCTCATGAAGGGAGGCTCCTGCATTATATGAGCTGAATTATTGGCACTGAAAACTTTGAAACCTTGCCCTAAATTCTGCATTTATCTAATACATTCACTGAACACTTAAGATTTAGACAGACACACTTTATGCAATTCATTTTTATTTAGAAGCCAGTTTTTATACTGCATTTTTACCATTCACAGGTGTTGTTTCCATCTAGAAAGTGATCCCAAACAAGTTATAATGGGTTCCACTTTTTGCTTGTTTGTTTATCAGAATGCTCTGTGAGCCTGTACAGGGAAATCCTGTGTTACCATCACCCTTTTAAATCAGTCTGGGCCGTGAGATTTCAGGGTGGAAAGCACTGAAAGAAGGATGAGCTCCTGCCTCAGGCTTGCTCCTTCTCATCCTTTTATGTTTGTTTAAAAATTCCCCTTTTATGCATTTTGGTGTTGCACCTTTCCTGCCTCCAAGACAGAGGTTGATGCTAAACCAGGCCTGGTGCTGTTAACAGATTGTACTCTCATAATAAACCTTCTGGGCAACAGCTGTTTGAAGAGTAATGAGAAATACCGAAAGCTCTTAAGTTTTATCTAAAGCCATCCAAAAACACATCAAAAGATGTGGCCTTGAGGCAGGAAAGCCACATCTCATTAATAAGAAGTGCTGAATAAGTCCTGGTCACGTGCGTGGGTTGGGATGTGACTGCGGAGCTCCGAGCTGGGATCCTGTGCTCGCCCCTCATAACAAATGTTTAATTTGAGCGAGGCAGCTCTCATTAGCCAGTGAGTCAGGCTGCTATAAATACCCCTCAGCCCGGGCAGACTTGTGCCATATTGTATCAGTGTCTGAGCAGGGAGCGGGTGAGAACTGACTAATGCTGGTGACTCACGGCAGAGCTGGCACTGCCATCCGAGCTGCTGCGGGCTGCGGGGCAGGCACCGGGGCTGCAGGGACCGGGGAGATGGGGCTGGTTGGGAGCAGGGGATGCCGTGGTTTGTCTGCAGCAGGAGAGCCTGGGGCTTGTCAGGACCAGGGGAGATGGGCTTTGTCTGCAGCAGAGGAGATGGGGCTTGTCAGGACCAGGGCATGCCGTGGTTTGTCTGCATCAGGAGAGCCTGGGGCTTGTTGGGAGCAGGGGATGCCGTGGTGTGTCTGCAGCAGGGGAGATGGGGCTTGTCAGGACCAGGGGATGCCGGGGTTTGTTGGGAGCAGGAGATGCCGTGGTTTGTCGGGAGCAGGGCAGGCTGCTGTTCGTCAGGAGCGGGGGATGTTATGGTTTGTCAGGACCAGAGGATGCTGTGGTTTGTCTGCAGCAGGGGAGGCTGGGGCTTGTTAGGACCAGGGGATGTTGGGGTTTGTCAGGAGCATGGGATGCTATGATTTGTTAGGACCAGAGGATGCTGGTGTTTGTCAGGAGCAGGGGTGGCTGTGGTTTTTTAGGACCAGATGATGCTGTGGTTTGTCTGCAGCAGGGGAGGCTGTGGTTTGTTGGGAGCAGAGGATGCTGTGATTTGCCAGGACCAGGGGTAGCTGGGGTTTGTTAGGACCAGAAGAGGCTGGTGTTTATCAGGACCAGGGGAGGCTGTGGTTTGTTGGGAGCAGAGGATGCTGTGATTTGCCAGGACCAGAGGATGCTGGTGTTTATCAGGACCAGAGGATGCTGTGGTTTGTTGGGAGCAGGGGATGCTGTGGTTTGTTGGGAGCAGAGGATGCTGTGGTTTGTTGGGAGCAGGGGATGCTGTGGTTTGTTGGGAGCAGAGATCATTTCTGAGCCCATATCTGTCCTCGCTGTGAGTTGTTCTGTGGCCATCTGGCCCTTCCCAAGGCACTGAGCTCAGCCCTTCACCTGCTGCAGGAAGCACTGGGGTTGGAATCCACCCTCCTGAGAGGAAGATCCTGGGCTTCCCTGGGCCTTGGCAGTGCCCATGGTTCCCCAGGGCAGCAGTTGGGTTTTCCCACCGAGGCAATTCCTGTTGTTACAGCAGTGAGGTGATTCCTCTTTGATTGTGACAAGGCAGAGACATTGCACTTTGAACCATTTTGTGCAGGTTTTGTGCAGGTTTTATGCAGGCCTGCTCCCTCAGCACAGATATGCATTACTGCAGTGTGACTATTCCTGGAACACACATGGCCCTGGATTAAAATGCAGCCCTCTGCTTTTCCCACTTTATTGTCATGGAATAACAATAGCACTTCAGGGAGTTCCAAGACCTATTATTTCACATACACTAACCTTCAGTTTAAATTAAAGACTAAAATCTGAACCACCTACCTTAATAACTTGCCACCCTTCTATTTTTATTTTTAAAGCCTCGCTTATATCCGTGCCTCTAATTATACCTCCTGGAGAAGCTCCCCAGACTGGTAATGAAGTGTTCACCAGACACTGAGAAAGCAGAGATCAGCTCAGAGCTGCTGGCAAGTCTGTTGTGTTCTGCTTACGAGGGATGACTCACTCCTGGCATTTCAGTTTCCTCATTTGCCAAAAGCATCCTTGCCCAAACTCAAGCAGGCAGAACGTTCAGCAGCTACCTCAGGTTGGATAGCACTGCCTTGATTGCTCCTTTTGCCTTTCTTCCCCAAGCTGACCAGGCTGTACCTTCTCCCAGAGTGCTTCAGACAGCATCCAGCTCCCTTTTTGGTCTCACAGAGGAAAGCCTCGTGTGGCTTAGGGAGGATGGATGGATTGCTTGTAAATTGAGTCCCAGCCCCAGCAAGATTTTTCCCATGAACGATAGAAAAGATCTGATCACTAGGAAAATCACAGTGTCATTAAGGTTGGGAGAAACCTCTGGGATCAATTCCAACCAAAATAATTAATCCAAAATACTTACACTAAGCCAAGGTTTGAGCAGTGAGGCTTTGGACTCAACACCAAACACTCAAAAAAGCTTCTCCTGCCTGCAACAGCTTGGGTTTGAGTCTGTAGGTTTAGATACTCAGCTGTTTGCTTAAAAATAAAAAATGCCCTTGTTACCCATGCCTATTAAACTCCAAACTGGGCTGAGAAGTTTTTCAGATGTGAAGCATTTATCATGCCTGGGCTGACCCCATCAGCCTTGCCTGATGAAACTTTCTTTCCCTGTTTACTTTGGATTTTGTGTCCCAGTTGGTGCAGCCCCCTCAGAGGAAGGGCATGCAGTGCTGATGGCAAAGAAAAACCCCAGCTCTCCTTTGCCATCCCTCTCAAGGCATGACCTTCATCCCTCTCCCCTCTGCTGCAGCCCTGGACCGGGGTTTTTGTAGGATTTCTCAGCTTGCTGAGTTCCTCAGGAGCTGCTGCCTTTGTTCTGCCCCTGGATTCCTCCCAGCAACCTTAGGAAATGCTGATTCTGTCCTATATAAGCAATCCACATGCATCTTTGTAATCTTCCCCAGCACTGGAAGATTTAGACTCTCTTGCAGACATTCAAAGTGCTCTGAGTTGAGCCTTCCCATCCTAAGTGTGTCAGCTCTCAGTTTGGGCCCATCCAGAGCTTCTCTCACAAAGCCACAGCTCCACTCTGTTTTCTGAAATATAAGCCTAAATCTCAGGGATTCTTTTTCTGTTGTTGTTTTCTCCGCTAGTTTTCAGGCAGCATCAGATGTGGGAGAAAGAAAATCTGTCGCCAAGAGCTTTTTGCTGAGGCTGAGGGCTCACATGTCAGCTGGGTATTCCAGCATAATTGTTCTAGCATTGTCAGAAAACTGCTGCTGGTTGGTCTGATGTATTTGCAGTTAGTTCTAGCTTTTAATTTTGATTGCATTTTAAGCTAGGCTAAAATTAGTATTTTTTCTGGAGCAAACATTACAAGAAATGTCTAGTTTATTATTTAGTAAATTGGAAGCCAATTAACTTTTTATTTTCCCCCAGCAAGAAAACTATTCTTTGAAGCATCTTTGAATATATTTTTAAAAAGAAAAAAAAAAAAAAAAACAAACCCAAACCTCTGCCCTACTGTGTGTGGCAGAGCTGGGATTAACAGGGATGGTTTTGGGAAGTTCAGCTGAAATCCCCCAGCCTGCAAAGAGAACAGATTGACCCCTGCAGCTCTGATGCTGCCTCCAGTGCCATCTGTCTCCCTCCTGGCTGGTGACAGTGGCACCTTGCCCTGCTCCCTGTGCCCAGGGGAGCACTGAGAACCCCACAGGCACTGATGGCTGGAAGTTACATCCCCATAATCTGCTTGGTAAAGTTCCTTTCAGCATTTTTATTCACAGGACTTTGATCGTCCTGTGAGGAAGGAAAGAGTTGAACCTGCCACGAAAAACAATTTTGTTTGTTGGGTCTTGTCTTTGTAGAAGGGCAACTGTGCAGGGCAATGCTCTCAAAACAATTGGGGATTTTAGAGAGAGAATGAGAAGTAGTCATTCACCTTCTCCTGGAATCACAGCTACTGAGCTCCAAGTGAGGCTGCTTAAGAAAATAGAAATATTTTTCCCTCGTGAAGCAGAATGGAACTTTGCAGTGCTCTGTCCCAGAACGTGGTTGATACTGAGTTCATCCAGATTCCAAAGACAGTCAGGGATGAAAAATGTACCCAGGCTTATTAAGGTCTAAGATGCTCCTGTGGTTGAGGACTCACTGAACTGAAAGTTATTGGAAATGGGGAAGTTTCGGGATATGATTAAATTGCAGAATTGTTCAGTGGAAGTGACCTTGGACAGCATCTCCTCCAGCCTTGTGTTCAAAGTGAGATCAGCCTGGAACTGGACCAGTTTGCTCAGGGTCTGTCCTGGGAGATCTTGAAAACCCCCAGAGCTGAAGGTTTCATAACTGCCCTGGGGCTCTGTTCCAGTGCTTTGTCATCCTCCGAGGGAAAAAAGGACTTTTGAGTCAGGAATTCCCTGTCCCAGTCTGGCTTCTGTCCCATTCCCCATCCTCCTCTCAGGTACCCCAAAGCTGCTGCTGCCTCCAGGCCAAACACCCCCAGTTTCCTTCCTTTCTGTCCCATCCCTGGTGGGGGTCTGTGAGAGGTGGGCTCTGCTGGGCTGAACTGGCCTTGCCAAGCCTGGGATCTCCTCAGGAACTGCTGCTTTATTGAGGCTTTTATTCCCATTCCTCTGGGATGAGGGGCTGGCCATGGATGGGATTCCAGCAGGCTCTGGGATGAGGGGCTGGCCATGGATGGATTCCAGCAGGCTCTGGGATGAGGGGCTGGCCATGGATGGATTCCAGCAGGCTCTGGGATGAGGAGCTGGGATCCAGCAGGCTCTGGGATGAGGGGCTGGCTGTGGATGGGATCCAGCAGGCTCTGGGATGAGGGGCTGGGATCCAGCAGGCTCTGGGATGAGGGGCTGGCCATGGATGGGATCCAGCAGGATCTGGGATGAGGAGCTGGCCATGGATGGGATCCAGCAGGCTCTGGGATAAGGGGCTGGCCATGGAGTTCCAGTTCTGGGCATGGAGTTCCAGTTCTGGCCATGGAGTTCCAGTTCCAAAGTTGGGGAAGAGCAAAGGGAATCCTCTACCAGAGTGGGAAAACCCAGAACATCCCAACACAGAATGTCCACAGGTCTGTGTAATTTGACTCAGCTTGGAGCCAAAAGGGTGTTAGTGAATTTTAAATAAGTATTTTAAAAAGTACATGGATAAACACTTGTGGAAAGAAACTTGGAGGCTTAAATGCCTTTAGATGTGAGCTCCTGTTATGCCTTTAGATGAGCAGCTCCTGGCTGCTGCTGTCTCCCCTCTCCCTCTGGAGTGCAGGATGAGGTCTGTGTCCCCCTGGAGAGGAGGCAGCCTGGCTGGGTGGGTGCTGGGCTCTGGGGTGGGCTCTGGGGGGCGGGTGGAAGGTGTTTGGATGGATGTCTCAAGGCAGAGCCCTGTGGGTTTGGTGCTGCAGCTCAGAGCAGCACGTGCTGAGGCACATGCTGTTTGGATTCTCGTGTTCAGCTGACTCATCTCCCATCGCTCTGGCTGCAGGAGGATGCAAGGGCTGGGAACAGCTGGTGAATATTGGTGCTTCTGAGTGTTTTAGGCAACACAAATGGGGTTTTTTTTCAAACTTCCATTGTCTTAGAACTGCCAAAATTCCTGTCTCCAATCTGCTGTAATTCTGCAGATCCATCTGTGGAGTGTCTGTGCCCTGCTCTGCCTGCATGATGAGGATGAGGAGAACACTGCAGGTGCTCTTCCTCGTGCAGCTGCTCCAGAGGTTTCCCTGCCCTTCACACAGGGTCTGTGTGCATGTCATGTGTTATTGGCAGGGCTTTTTCTCCCGAGAAATCTTTCCCTTTGGCTGCCCCACCGCTCTCCTTCTGGAAGTTACAGCTTCCAGTGCAGCCTTGCTGGGAGCTCTTCTCTTCCTGCATTCCTTCACTATTGAAATTCATTCCTCATTGCCCAGAGCTGCTGTGGCTGCCCCTGGATCCCTGGCAGTGCCCAAGGCCAGGCTGGACAGGGCTTGGAGCAGCCTGGGACAGTGGGAGGTGTCCCTGCCCATGGAACAAGATGAGCTTTGAGTCCCTTCCAGCCCAAACCCCTCTGTGATTCTGTGATTATTCCACTGAAAAGATCTCATTTGAAATTACTGACTTGATGGCAACATCAGCAACCAAGCTGCTGTCACTCCATGCTTTAGGAACTGCTGGATATTTAAGCTTGTAGGGAATTTAAATGCCATGCTTGCTGTTGGAAATGTCATAACTTCCTGCTCCAGTCAGCACTGCATCCATGGAATATCCAGCTAGGCTTTGGTTTATATTCACCCTGGGGAGAGAGGTGGCATTGGTGTCTGTATTAACATATTGACAGATTTATTGACATCAGTTGTCTTCAGTCTTGCCTTTTTAATTAATAAAATTGATCTCGTGAACATCGAGCTAATAATTCTGGGGCAAATATTCCAGCTAGTCTTGTTACTAGAATGGAGTTTCAGCCTCTTACTGTGGAATCTGCCATGAGTCTGGTTGCTAAAATTACTTAATGATCGTTAATTTTTAGTCTTTTCCTTCATCTAAGATGCTTAAGCTGGATTTTTATTGCAACAATTAATGACAAAATAGTTAAAATGCCTTCACAGAAAATAAATGCAAAAGAATAATCATAAAACCCCAGCTTATTTTTTATGTAGAAAAGATGAAACAAATAAATTTAATGTCGGTGTGTTATATAAAAACCCATTGAACAGCAGCTGCAGCCAGAGCTTAAAGCTAGGAATAAAATACATGATTAATATGCACAAAGGATGTAGGAAACACTTCTGAACTTCTTTTATCCATTTGTAGCCCAGTTGTGACTGCATTTCTGGCTGAGCTAATTGTTGTGTAATGACTTTGTGACTCTGGGTTGGGTCAGAATAACAAATGAAAGGATAAAACCATGGGCAGGGTCAGGGTGGGCTGCNTGGATGGGATCCAGCAGGCTCTGGGATAAGGGGCTGGCCATGGAGTTCCAGTTCTGGGCATGGAGTTCCAGTTCTGGCCATGGAGTTCCAGTTCCAAAGTTGGGGAAGAGCAAAGGGAATCCTCTACCAGAGTGGGAAAACCCAGAACATCCCAACACAGAATGTCCACAGGTCTGTGTAATTTGACTCAGCTTGGAGCCAAAAGGGTGTTAGTGAATTTTAAATAAGTATTTTAAAAAGTACATGGATAAACACTTGTGGAAAGAAACTTGGAGGCTTAAATGCCTTTAGATGTGAGCTCCTGTTATGCCTTTAGATGAGCAGCTCCTGGCTGCTGCTGTCTCCCCTCTCCCTCTGGAGTGCAGGATGAGGTCTGTGTCCCCCTGGAGAGGAGGCAGCCTGGCTGGGTGGGTGCTGGGCTCTGGGGTGGGCTCTGGGGGGCGGGTGGAAGGTGTTTGGATGGATGTCTCAAGGCAGAGCCCTGTGGGTTTGGTGCTGCAGCTCAGAGCAGCACGTGCTGAGGCACATGCTGTTTGGATTCTCGTGTTCAGCTGACTCATCTCCCATCGCTCTGGCTGCAGGAGGATGCAAGGGCTGGGAACAGCTGGTGAATATTGGTGCTTCTGAGTGTTTTAGGCAACACAAATGGGGTTTTTTTTCAAACTTCCATTGTCTTAGAACTGCCAAAATTCCTGTCTCCAATCTGCTGTAATTCTGCAGATCCATCTGTGGAGTGTCTGTGCCCTGCTCTGCCTGCATGATGAGGATGAGGAGAACACTGCAGGTGCTCTTCCTCGTGCAGCTGCTCCAGAGGTTTCCCTGCCCTTCACACAGGGTCTGTGTGCATGTCATGTGTTATTGGCAGGGCTTTTTCTCCCGAGAAATCTTTCCCTTTGGCTGCCCCACCGCTCTCCTTCTGGAAGTTACAGCTTCCAGTGCAGCCTTGCTGGGAGCTCTTCTCTTCCTGCATTCCTTCACTATTGAAATTCATTCCTCATTGCCCAGAGCTGCTGTGGCTGCCCCTGGATCCCTGGCAGTGCCCAAGGCCAGGCTGGACAGGGCTTGGAGCAGCCTGGGACAGTGGGAGGTGTCCCTGCCCATGGAACAAGATGAGCTTTGAGTCCCTTCCAGCCCAAACCCCTCTGTGATTCTGTGATTATTCCACTGAAAAGATCTCATTTGAAATTACTGACTTGATGGCAACATCAGCAACCAAGCTGCTGTCACTCCATGCTTTAGGAACTGCTGGATATTTAAGCTTGTAGGGAATTTAAATGCCATGCTTGCTGTTGGAAATGTCATAACTTCCTGCTCCAGTCAGCACTGCATCCATGGAATATCCAGCTAGGCTTTGGTTTATATTCACCCTGGGGAGAGAGGTGGCATTGGTGTCTGTATTAACATATTGACAGATTTATTGACATCAGTTGTCTTCAGTCTTGCCTTTTTAATTAATAAAATTGATCTCGTGAACATCGAGCTAATAATTCTGGGGCAAATATTCCAGCTAGTCTTGTTACTAGAATGGAGTTTCAGCCTCTTACTGTGGAATCTGCCATGAGTCTGGTTGCTAAAATTACTTAATGATCGTTAATTTTTAGTCTTTTCCTTCATCTAAGATGCTTAAGCTGGATTTTTATTGCAACAATTAATGACAAAATAGTTAAAATGCCTTCACAGAAAATAAATGCAAAAGAATAATCATAAAACCCCAGCTTATTTTTTATGTAGAAAAGATGAAACAAATAAATTTAATGTCGGTGTGTTATATAAAAACCCATTGAACAGCAGCTGCAGCCAGAGCTTAAAGCTAGGAATAAAATACATGATTAATATGCACAAAGGATGTAGGAAACACTTCTGAACTTCTTTTATCCATTTGTAGCCCAGTTGTGACTGCATTTCTGGCTGAGCTAATTGTTGTGTAATGACTTTGTGACTCTGGGTTGGGTCAGAATAACAAATGAAAGGATAAAACCATGGGCAGGGTCAGGGTGGGCTGCAGAGAGCCTCTCCTCTCCTCTCTCCCCCAGGGATTGATGATCACACTGCCCAGCCGTTTTTTAATGTTTGTAAAACTCCTTCTGGTGGCAGAGGCGAGAGAGCAGACGATGAGCAGGCGTTAATTGCATCCTGCTCATTAGGGATTTGTGCTGCTTGAAAGGTCCACGCAGGAGGATCTGTCCTGGACTTCACATTTGCAGCTCCATTGTCCAGAGGGTGAAGGAATGAACCAAATATTTTGTCCTTCTGTGATGAATAGGGAGAGAAATGTACACCAAATAACCCCCAGCAATTAAAACCTTTCCCAGACTTGCAGAAGCAGAATTGCTTTCCAAGATATAAATGGAGAAATGTTTAAGGTGATCAATTTAATACAAAGCATTTTAGCATTTTCAGTGGGAGTTTGTGTTAGGGCTGATCAAAGGCTACAAAATTATTTGAGTTTGGGTGGGAAAGATGTTATTTTATAAAGGCTTCCTTTTAAAAGCAGTTGTTCTGCATGGTAGGTGGAGGTATAAATACTTGTTTAGAGCTTTGTTTTAGCAGAGTTCTTAAGTGTAGCTTCAAAGGAAGCAGTTTGTTCCTTGGGCCTTGAGTTGTTTAGCACAAAACAAAGGATGCTTTTAATAGTAATGTCAGGGTACAAGCTGAAAAAGGATTTATTGTGAGTGATAACACACAGATTTTTCCATAACTCTAACTGCTGCCAGCATTGTTCAATACTTGCAAGGGATTTTTCTTTGAGATGAGAGGCAGTAAAATTAATTCAGCAGCTACTGAAATGATGTTTAGCTGAGGCCTCACTTTGGTCAAGAAGTAGGTTTAATAACTACTTCTAACTACATTAAGGGTAAATGGGAAGTGTGGAAGATAGAAGATAAAACAGAGAAATGCATTTAGCATCTATATAAAGCTCAGAACATACAGGGATAAAATTAGTATTGCAGAGGAAATTCAACACAAGCAAATGTGTATCAACTCATCAGTAACAACCAAGCTGAAAATTAGAAGCTTTGCAGTGAAAGCTTTGGGGCATCTTGATAAAATAAACAGTAGGAAAAAAAATTATTCAGAGGCTTCAGACAGAACAACAAACGTTCATGAGAAATACTTCAAAATGTGATTGAAAATGAAAATACTGAACACTCTGACCTGAGACATTTTTTGCAGTTCTTCTACAACTGTTTATTTTAGCAGGGATGATTTTTAAGGTCCCTTCCAACCCAAACCACTCCCTGATCCCATGATTCTGTCTAGCAGAGGTGCACTTTGCTTTACAGAAGTAAATTTTGTGGTAATTTGTAGAAGTGTCAGAGCAGCCACAGCCCCCAGGTCACATCACCCTGTGCTGCTGCCGTGCAATAAGAAACCAAAGGCCCCAAAATTCCCCATTCCCCCACAAAATTGGCCTGCAGTGCCTGGATCCAGCATCAACAGGTGCTCCAGCAGGATTCATCTTAGGAAAGCTACAACTAAGCACCCACCCAGCAGAGTGAGCCCCACAGAATCCATTCCCCAGCATCTCTGTTGGTATGGCTCCCAAAAGCTTCCCTGGGAGCTTGATCCTGCCACTCCAACCCACGTGGGCTCCTGGCACGGGTCAGGCTCCCCAGCAAAGTGTCCCCATGCCATTTTGGGGGTCTGGATTAGGGCATCCCCACCTTGAACAGAGATGTGCAACACTGCAAGGCACTGACACTATCACAGGCATCTGCCAGCTTTGAAAGTCGAATTATCTTTTGCACAAATTAAGGTAGTTCAGAGAAATACAGATTTAAATGAGTGCTTTTTTCTGCCTCACAGCCTAGAGGTATCTTGCCATCCAGGGAAGCTTTACAATGACTCAAATACTGCCTCATTTTCAGCAGATACCAAACACAGAGCACCGGAAAAGTGCAATTTCAAAAGGTGCTCGTGTGTTCTGAACTCGCACATCACAGCCACCACACAAGTGATAGATGCCTGCTAAGGAAACAACACCATTCCACAAAGAAATCCATAAAACAGCTTCCCCAGCCATTGCAAGGTCAACTAGCTCAATCACCAGGGGCGTATGAGGAAGAGAATATCCAGGCTTGGCAGCTTGGTGCATCCTTCTGGGTTTAGCTCCAGTTTCTGCAGACGTCTGGCAGTGCTCAGGTTGAGTGAAAAGAGAGGAATGACTTACACAGCCATTCAAAAGGTGCTCCCTGGCTGGTAACTGCTCCAGATCACAGAGGACAGCATAACAGGAAGCTTTTACAGTGCATGGCATTGTTGCCTGTGTTTGGGAGAAACTTTCAGTTCAGTTCTAGTTCTTGGTTGGATGTGTCTGATTAAAATAAATGAGGAAACAACGATCTGGCTCTAAACTCACCTAAGCTGCACAGTTCTATTCAAGATAACGGGCTCATTTGCATAATTGCTGTTAAACACTGGTTTAGCCAACATCTCTTCAGCTCAGACTCCCTCAGCTCTCCCCATGAACAATGGGAGCTGGGCTGATGAGTAAGTGTGGGATAAAGTCTGCCCACGTCCGTGTCTTAGCAGAATGAACTCAGATGTTTTACAATTGATTGAATACTACAAAGTGAGGAGTTAGTAGCTGCACAGGCTAAGGCACAGCTGCTTAGGCTGTTTAGCCTTAGCTTTTAACTTAAAAAAAGGCTTTTCTTTGTCAGAAAAATACAGTAAGTAGGGCAGAACTGGGGACAGCAGGGCTGAGTTCTCCCCAGCACTACAAAGTCAGCTCAGCAAGACACTTGTACACTCACTTGATGTCTCTGTGTGAAAAGAACTGGACATAAAATGCCCAAGTCGTTATCCTAACCACTGTACAACCTGAAAGTATTAAAGATGAGGGCTCTGATGCCACTGAAGGGCCTGGGAAGAGCTCCCACGGGCTGCAGCACGGACAGGCTGTCACAATAAATGTCCGTGGTACTGAGTGCTCTGAGCACTGATAACCTGCCAGCATCAATGACCTGCACAGCCACAGAACCATCTGTCCCCAAAACCCACTTTCCTCTGCTGAGACTCCTGTTCTGTCTGTGGCTGTGAGGAACAAGCAATAACCTGAGCAGTATCAAACATGGTATATTGGTTGTTCTGAATGAGGGCCTGAATTACCTCCAAGGTTTTGAGATGGACCATCAAGAAAAAAGCCATTTGTTACCAGCTGTTGTATTTTCATGTTTATTATTAACATGCTGGTCTCTGCAGGATTAAGTAGCTTCAGTGTTGATTCGTTCTAGAAAAGCAGAGCAAAGGCAGTTTGTGGTTGAAGTCTTGGGAGAGGCCACAAGGCTCAAAAGACATCTCCCACTGCCCCAGGGTGTCCCCAGCCCCAGTGTCCAGCCTGGCCCTGGACACTCTCATGGATCCAGGGGCAGCCACAGCTGCTCTGGGCACCCTGTGCCAGTGCCTGCCCACCCTCCCAGCCAGGAATTCCTGACTGTTATCCCATCTAAGTCTACCTTCTGTCACTCTGAAGCCATTCCCCTTTGTCCTGTCGCTCCAGGCCCTTTAAAACAGTTCCTCTCCCTCTTCCTTGCTGGCTCCTTCAGGTACTGAGAGGCTGCAATTAGGTCACCCCTAATCTATTTGCAAATCAGCTTGGACCAAAGATCTGCTGCCTCTCCCATATTTTTTTTTTCAGTTCTGCAGCATCTCTGGCAGCTCCTGCTGCCCCTGAGCCCTGTGTGGGTGCCTCAGGAGGATTTGGCTGCCCACTGCCCCCTCTCCCTGTGGAAACAGGACAACTGGCCATGGAGCTGATCACTTGACCATGGCACACGAGCTGCCCTCGTCAGTGTGTTCTGGTGTATATTTAACTTAATAACGAGAGCAGATGGTCATTACATTGATTCATGAAGGAAGGGAGGAAGCTTGGCTTGGGAACGTCAGGGCTGAGTGCTGAGCATCAGAGCTGGGCAGGATGCAGGGGAAGGGAGGAAAAAAAGCACATTTTTGTACCGTGTGGGGTCTGCTGGTTTGGTTTTTTGTTTGGTTTTCTCTTTTTTCTGCAAAGTACCACCGAACAGAATCTAGTGGAGGTGACTCATCAGGCCTGGGGAAATGATCATTTCCCTGGAGAGGAGGCTCAGAGCACAGGCAGGATGGTGCTGAAATGTTTGCACCACTGCTGGTGCTAAAAAGGGGGGAGATGGGGAGGCAGTAGCCTGTAGAGTTGTGAAACTTCTCACTCTGCTGTTGCTATTAAAGATGACAGCTCTTTCACAGGGAAAAGGTAACGCTGAAGTAATAATCCTTCGGCAGTTTTTTTTGCAAAGAGCAACTTTGTTTAAATCTCTTCCCATTTAGTAGGCTATAACTGGAGATTGAAGCTAGAAGCTAATTCTATAAAATATTCAGCCACTCTCCTTGTTAGCCAAACTGGGAAGTTCACAAATCCCCAACCTGCAGCAGCGAGCAGGAACAGCTTGATTTGCTTCTTAATCCTGCAATTTTCACAGGGCAAACTCTGTATACAGAGGAATATTCTCCTGAGCAAGAGCTTAATCTCGTGTTTAGGCTCCTGTTTCTCCTAGCTGCTGATTAGCTTTGCTGTCTTATCAGTTTATGTCATAGTATGTGCCTATAAATTGACTTTGCAGGGAAGAGGGAATACGTTTGTCTTCACAGATGCTGCTGTTTCCATGGAGATAAAAGGACCAATGGCCTTTCCTTGGTTTGGACTGTACTACAGTGAGCAGGCAGAGACGGTGCATTCCAAAATGCAACATTGGGTGCTTTGATATTTCCCTCTAAATATCAAACCAGAAAGCATATTGTTTTTCCTCGGTGATGAAGTTGAACAATAAACACAGCTTGGGGACTTTTTCCGGGAGCGGAAAGCGAGCCCACCAGGAATGTGAGAGCAGCGGGGCTGGTTTATGCTTGCTAAACCTCCTCTCTGGGAAAAACCTTTTGGCTTTGCAAAATATAACCCTGTAGAGCCTTTGGGTTTATCTGATGCAGTGTTTGATGCTGGTTACATCACCAGCTTACTTACCCGTGATGTTCCACCGTGCCTGAGCCTGAATGAGGGTGCAAAAGCTGTGAATGTGATTTTTTTTTTCCACCTTTTTTTTTTTTTTTTTCCTTAAGAAAGAGCTTTTCTACCTCAGATTGCCTGAAAGAAAATATAAATACCAAGGCCACCCCCCACTCAAGGATGGCTTGCAGAAGGTGTTATTTGTGAGTACCTTTTCCTTCTTCATCTGTCGTCACGTCTCTGATATCTGTGTTGAGGATTCCAGAAGTGGGAGTAGTGATCAGTTTATTGTTGGGTAGGTTTCTTTCCACGAACCATTTTTAGGGTGTTACCTTTGTAGGCAGATGAATGCTCTGTATATCAAACGTGTTTAGATGATGATGATGATGCTGATTGTGTTTGTGCATATGGGTATTTAAAAATACAAAGCGAGTAGTCTGTGTTGAGCAGGGGAAAAAAAACCAAGGCAAACCCTTCACTTTGCATCCAAGCAGCAATGCAGGGTGCTAGGAATTCTGTCTGTGATGAGTCAAGGATCTCTCTTCCATTTTGTTCGAATGCTTTGTCATAGGAAAGTGCAACCTGTCTTTGCAGCGGGGAAGCACAGCCAGAGGGACACTGAGAAGGCAGAATGTCGCTGTGCTTTTGCCCTTACCTTGGTGCTGATCAGAACCTGAAGGTGCATTAATGGGTTGTTGTTCCCTGGAGCAGCCCCTGGAGGGTCCTGGTGGCACCCAGGAGCTGAGCAGCCCCCGTGGGAGCTGAGCCTTGCTCCGGAGGATGATGCCCAAGTGCTGGCGGGGCTGGGATGGGTGGAAGCACACACAGGTGGTTTGCTGCAGAATGAGCACAAAGCAGGCAGGAATGGGCCCTGAGAGGATTTGCCCTCGCTCCCAGCCCAGGGGCTTGGCATGGCTGTAGCTCTGTTTGCAGGTTTGAACCCTGGTTAGCTCCCCTAAGGGTTAAATTTGGGCTTTCCAGAGAACCCTGCATGAAACACATGCAGTTGTCATCCCGAGCCTTTCCCAGTTATTTTAGCAGTGCCTCTGAGTGCCCTGATTTGAGCAAATCTGCTCCCTGTTCAGCAGCACCATCCACACACGGGCAGAGTAAACCAGACCCTTCAAAACCAAACTCCTCACACAGAATAACAACAGAATATTGGAATCTTAAAGTCTTCTGTAGCCTTCTGTGTTGTGCTGAAGGGGGGAATGGTTAAGCTGAAACGTTTGAAAATCAAAACAAATGTGGAGCCTTGTGTAGGAAGTTGAAATAAGAGAAGTAAACTTGGGAAAGAAGCTTGCAGCCCTTCAGGTGTGCAGGGATCAGCTTTAAACATCCTGCAGTGTGTTTGTCCATGGGAGAAGAGTTCTGTTTGTGCTGGGCTCCATTTTCACTTGGGTCCTGGGGTCTGGGGATTCTGTAACTCTCAGCAGGGAATGGATTTCATTCAGTGCTTATCCTGTGGGGGTAAGGGATATTTAATCCCTCTGTGTTGCTGTCTTTAACAGTGAGGTTGCAGTCTTATTTCCAGACCCATCTTGTGCAGTATTTTCCTGTTTTGCTGCTTTGCCTTTGATATCTTGTACCCACCTCAGCACGTTGCTGCAGAAAACAAGATGTGGACTCTGCCTCCTACTATAATTCTGTGTTTTAACTCCTGATGCTGATTGTTGGCAAGAGGAAAATGTAAGCTGGGATTTTCTTTTAAGAACTTACTCTAAAGGACACGTGTGTAAAGAAATCTTCATGTTCTTAAAAACTAACAGGTTCTGAATACTGAAAATATATATTCAGCTGTTATTCACCAGTTCTTCAATGCAGGAGTAAGTTTGCAGATGAAACCTGATGTATAATAACTGTCAATGTTCTTGTTATACATTTATGCCAAAGATTTTGGCCATTAAAATATCTTTTTTAAGATAAAAATATCTTTTTCATCTTGAAGTGCAGAAAGCCTGGTTGTTGCTGTTCTAAAAAAAGCTGAACAACAGTGTCACACTACTTGGATTAGTGAAAGCATTTTTTCAGCTGCTGCACTGAATAGAACATATGTCGCTGGAGCATTGTTTTAAGTAACAGGATTTGCCTTGCTGGAAATCTCCCATGCTGTATCTGGGTAATTTCATTCTTTGTACTTCGCTATTTTGCCTCTTTCATCAGCTGCAAATCCAATATGTACAACTGGCACTGCCCAGATTTGGGTTTACTATGGTTATTGCTCTGTGAGATGATAAATGTGGCTGTGTTTTGTAATGGCATTTGTAGTTTCTTGAGGATTTCTGGGACCTCATTTAATGATGTGGGAAGTAGAGAAAAGATGTGGTGAATATATCCACTTTATAATTTAATCTAAGAGATATTTTCCTTCTCTCATGTCTGTTTGCTCTTAATTTCTGGGTTTGGGCTGTGTGGGGTCTTTCTTACAGATTTTGACAGCTCCCAGTAAAGCACAACTGATACAAGTGCATCTTGAGTCCTGTGAATTATTCTACATCACCTTGCACCATAGGTGGGGTTCTAGTAAGACTTAAAAGGACATTATTATAATTACATATTAATAGTCTTAATTAAATTCACCCTAGTTCCAGCTCAGCCAGGTCTGGCAGCTGCCTGCACACTGATCCCCTCCTGCCTGTTTGTGTAGGCTGGTACTGCATTTTCACAAAACCAGAAAAAGTTTATAATAATTATTTCTAATTCTCTGCGATGCTAATAAGCGTTGTGTTCCAGGATGGGACAAAATAATGGCTGTTCCCTGTTTGGTATGCTGGGACTGTCGTGGTTCCATTCTCCCAGGAGATGATAATGATTTGCAGGCCCTTTGATGGAGGAGAGGTCAGTGAGAGGGTGCCTGATGATTCCATTGAAAAATCCAGCTGTGGGCACTTGAGTTGGGAACGCACAAAGGGAAGCATTATTCCCAGCAAGAACTCCCAGTCTGCATTTATGCTGCACCATGTACCAGTGCTGCTATTAAGTTGTTTGGATGACAACCGAATTTGATGAGTTCTGGAACAGAATCCAGTGGTCTGCACTCCGGAGTGTGTGTGCTGCTCCTTTGGAACTGCAGGTTTTACTGAGCCTCCCTGGAGCTGGTGGAAACACCTCTCATTTCTGGGAGAAGGAAATGATACCCTAGAATGTTTTTAACCAGGTTCTGACAATTGCATGGGAGGGCAGGCAGAGATGGAAGGAGGGAGATGCCAATGATGGCTTAAATGGCTCCCTAGAAACAGAGAGCAGACAGGAATAAAGGAATCAAGGAGGCATTGGTTGGAAAGGCCTTCAGAGGTACACTCTGGGCTCCAGAGGCTCCTGCCTCAGTGCATCCCAACATGGACAAGGACAGCTCCCGAGTTCTTCCCACTTGGATCTCAGCATCAATTCCCCAAGCAGGAGCCAGGCAAGGATGGAATTTGCCCAAGCTTGCCCCCCTGTCCCCAAGATGAAGGTTTGCAGTTCTTGTTCTGAGTGTCCTTGGAGAGCAAGTTAGAGGTTTTGTTATGTCTATCTTAGCACAGAGAACAGCACTTAACAGCTACAGAAAACTTCAGAGTCACACTAGCAGTACAGGATTTGAAAAATATAAAAGTTAAAAGCTAAGGCATCACCAGCAGAGAGGCTCTGCAACACTTGGCTGTGCTGTTTGTGCTGCCTGGGTGAGGGATTTGACTCTCACACTCCCTGCAGAGTAATTCCACTGGTGTTTACCTGCCAGGAGCTGTCCTGCTGCCCTCCCTGGGCTTTGGTGTCCAGGGAGCTGTGCACAAAGAGCCATCTTTGGGGGGAAGGAGGGCATGGAGGGAGGAGCTGTGGTCTCTCCTCTAGCGCGTGGTGGTCTCTGCTCTGAAGGGTTTTGTGTGTGCAGCCATAAAAGCAACAGCAGCATTTAATTTTGTGGGGTTGGCATCCAAAAGGGTGTGCCAGGAAATTAATTCATAGTAACAACGCTGTGAGAAAACATTGTGTTTTCTGTGTGCCACCACAGCCTCTCCTGGATGGACCTGGCTGCACAGTGCTGGGCATCCAGTGGGGAGAAAGGAACAGGAAAGAAGAGAAGGTTTTTCAGTGCTGCTTCAAAAGCCCAAATCATACTGCCCTGTGGGAAAGGACAGCAGGAATTCATCCTTGGGAATGGGAATGTGCTCAATCACCTCGTAGTGGCCACAGCCACAGCCAGCTGCAGTCACACCTGGGCTGGCACCCTGGGAGCTGCCATGAAAAGCTTCCTGCTGCCTTCTCTGCTTTCCAAAACCTGGGGCTGGGTCGGGGAGCTCATTCTGGAAGCCTTTCTAGCAGGTTAATAAACTTGTTAATTAGCAAGCATTTAGCTGGAGTTGATGTGCGCCCATATTATTATGACTTTTATAGTTTATCACCTACTTGGATATCCTTTTGATTGTGTTTCAAATGCTGTTCCTCATGGAAGAAATGCTTGGATTTGTTAAACAAGAGCAGGACAGCCTCTACTAGTTTTTAACTACAGTCTTTTCTAATCTCAGCTGTTGCCATCAACATCTGGATCAACAGGAGAGAGAAAATTTCCACTTGAAAAATAATGTTATTTTTCAACAGGATAAAATACTGGGAAATGGAGGTATTCCTTTTAATAGTCCCAATCAAGCAAACCATTCTTAGCTACCTCAGGTGACATGGAGTGAATGGGCTTAAACAGGGGATGAATTTGCTGCCCCTCCTGTTTCCAAGGTGATTTTCGAAGGATGGGTGCACACAGGTGTCCAGGGGCAGGACTGCAGCCTGTGCTGGGATTGTTTGTTCCACACACTCACTGCAACGTGCACTTCATGGCAAAACATCCCAGAAGAAAGGGGAGGATGCTGGCAGATGGAGGGGAACAGATTGCTGCTGCAGACAGGAGGAGGAATGGTGGCTGCTGAGGTCGTGGCTGAGGGCAGTGGAGGCACTGAGCAGCTCCTGTCATCAGCCACATCATTAACTGCAGAGAGCTCCTTCCAGCTGTGCCCCTGCACCCATTTCCCTCAGCCCATCTGTGACACTGCAGTCTCAGGCTTTCTGTTTGGAAGCTCTTGTAGGAAGAAGCTCTCAGACAGCGATGGTTTAATAATTCTGACCCCCTCAGAGGTTTGCACCTGCTGGAAATTCAGCAGCAGAATGAGCAGGGGGTGGGTGGATGTGCTGTGCTCAGCACAGTGTCCTGTGCAGGGACAGGGGACAAGCTGCCTCCAGGCTCCCAGTCCTGCCAGCAGCACCTGCTGGCTCTGAGCATGCTGAGAAAGCACAGGAAAACCTCTTGGAGCAAAAGTAATTCCAGGCTGATGGCCTCGTGTCCTGTTCTCCCAGGTTGTTTAAAAAACAGTAGTGAGAAAATTGTTTGCTGAGTTTGGGAGCTTTGTTGGGGATTGCAAGAGAAAATGGGAGAAAAAAACCAGTTGTGGCTTTATGTGATGACCAGTAATCAATTTATTTTCATTTGTGCACCCGAGCAAGGCTCTAAAACTGAAAGATGAAAAAGAATGGTTATTTCTGTTTGCTGGAGGACAGGGAAGTGCTGTTAAAATGAGTGGATTCTAATGGCAAACACGATGGGATTTCCAGAGGAGTTGGGGTCTGGGGGCTCCATCAGGAGCCAGGTTTCTCCTGTTCTCTTGGGGAATGAGGTGCCAGGGGCAGATCTGGCTCTGGTTGTCCTGCCTGGCTCAGCTGCTCTCACAAGAACCTCGGGCAGGGATTCACAAGCAGCTGCCTGAGCACTTGGGGAGAGCTGGAAGGAGCTTGGCCTGGACGTGGGAAATGGCCAAGCTCCCATGGGATGGGTCAGAAACTGGAATTGCCAGCAGCAGCCTCTGTCAGTTCAGTCATTGGTCCTGTGCTGCTGCTGGAGTACCTGTGCTCTGTTTGTTATTCTAAACCATCCTCAGAAGAACATCAGCTACAGATGTGGGAGCTAATCTTCACAGGGCTGAGTATCTGTGAGACTGTGAACGGGAGAAGTGATTAATTCTCCTCCAAATGATTGAAATGCATTTCTTCTGATGTCTTTAGGTGTTAAAAAATAGTAAATGAATTCTAGCTTGAATGCAAGCTTGTGTTGAAGGCTGATTGCATAATCTAGCTACGAAGTTTAAAAAATAATTAAAACTCCAAGCAAACCAACCAAAAAAAAAGTCATTGGAACCTTGAACATTCTCTGGTGTACTGCAGAGGGGTAAGTGATTGCAAGAGCTGTTCTGGCAGGTGATTGAAGGCTCAAAATGCCACATCTGAATCTTAAACTGCGTCAGCAGATTTACCCCTTCGCTTTGGGGAGAACCAGTATTAGTCAGAGGCTGTAAAGCCTGAGCCTCATCACTGTCAGGCTGACTTTAGTCAGAGACATCTGAAGGAACCCAAACACTGGGAGAATTTTAAAATTCAGAGCAGAGTCCAGCCCTTGTGATCCCTCTGTCACTGAGAAAGGTCCTGTCAGGGGAGCGAACCCCAGCCTGGTGTGTTGGACAGCAGTGGCACCTCGGTGAACAGCTGAACCCTGTCCCCTGTGCCACCTCCTGTGCCAGGGTAGGGACCTCCTACACACCTCTGGCAGTCCCCATGTGCCCTCAGGGTCGGGGCTGATGTGTTTCTGCTGCTCCTTACAACAGGAGCTTGGGGCAGTTGAGCTCCTGACCCCAGTCCTGTGCCATGGGGGAGTACAAACCCTAACGAGACCATAGGGAGAACTTCCTCCTTTGCTGCTCAGGTTTTTTGGAGCCAGAGAAGGTCAGAGTAGGACAGATTCATGGAGCCTTGTGGGCAGGATGATTTGGGAAGAGCCAGGAGCAAGCTCTGTTCAAAAAGCTTTGTTGAGCAGAAATGAATCCTGAGAGATTCTTTCATATTCTTTCATATTTCACTGGTTAATTCTCTGAAGAAAGAGAGATCTGTGTGGAAAAAAGACAGTGGTGGCAATGGAATCTGGGACACTCTCCTACTAATTTTCTCCATTTCCTTCTTTTGCTTCTACTGGAAAAACCCAGCTGTCCCAAGGCAGGAGGCAGCAGTTCTGCCCTGAGCAGCTCCCCTGCCCAGCAGGACACTCGTGCCCTGCACTCTCAGCCTGCTGCCCCAGCTCTGTGCAGCAGCTTGAGTGCATCTCCTGTGGTTTTCCTGTCACAAAATCCAGCTTTGGGCTGCTCTGGCTGCTTTCATCAATGTTTGCAGTGGTGTTCTCCACCTTTCTTCTGAGTTGTTCACCTTTCCCAGTGGTGTGAAGGTGCCCCCTGAGTACCTGTGAGGTGTTAGCAGGGTACACCCCACGCTGGTGAGGTGCCTCATGTCTGGATTGTGCTGTAGTTCCAGAAGCTCGAGTACTTTACAGGCATTACCACCTTTAAACAGAAAATCCAGCTGATCCTGGCCCTGCAGCTGCTGACACGGTGCTGGCAGCAGGAGTCACAGGAGGCTGACCTTGTCTTTTTTCCTGAGGATTAGTAACTGACTCCTTCCTGAACAAAGCCTGACTTCTTTTTGCTTAACCACTCCGTTTGATCTTGTAAGAAAGTGACCCCACAGGATTCACTTTAAGCTTCAGGGATGGAGAAGAATCAAAATCAATCTTCTGAGGCCTCTGTCAAGACCCCAAGAGAAAGATGTGGGGGTAAAAAGTGCATTTGTGTACACACACACACACATCCTCTGGTAACTGTCAGGCTGGAGGCTCCCAAGTTAAGTGAGGATTTTCAGTTTAATGGCTCCTTCTTCCATAGGTGCCCACTCAGAGAGCCAGGAGATGCCGATTATTTTTGTTTTATGATTTCCTAGAAGAATGCTGTGTCCTAAGCAGTTTGATTGGGTGGATTTGTCGTGGAGGACTTGCTGTGCTGAGCCTTGTTTAATGTTTCCTGGCACAAACACCAGGAATGCAGGGATGTGTGGTGCCTGAAGATTTTCCCAGCTTTCCTTCAGGTGTGACCCCCCTTGTCTGATTTTGTGACTCTTCCTTGTTTTAGTGGAACAACACCAATCTAATGGTCTGGGGTGCAGAATATCTTTGTGCTGTAAAGCTTTTTTTTTTTTTGCTTTCTTTCTACACTTTGAACAAATGACAGCAATTAAACTGCCACTGCACAGTTCAGAATATTGCTTAAAACATGGGTGGAACTCGGGTCCTTTGGCATTTTCACTGTATTTTGCAATATGTTTGTGACTGCTGGGCTTGAGGAAAGCTTTATGTCCATGTCCATTGCATTCTCCCTCCTCATTCAGAGCACTGTGCTTTAATCCCATGACCAGAGAACAGCCTGACTGGTGCAGAGTAAGATGCAAGCCTAAAGCTTCATTTCCATAGGAATTTTAACCCTGGTTCCGCGTGGCAAGGCCAACCCCGAGCCTTAAATTGGCATTTTGATGTTAACCCCGGGACAAACCTTTGGCTCTCCATTGCCACAGCTCCTCGCCGTCATTTCGATGTGTGCATTTAAAACCTGGGACCATTCCCCTCTGTCCCCCCCGGGACCCAGAACTGACAGCTCAGCCTCCAATTCCATTCTCCGCTCCCGTGAGTTGCCAACATTCCTGCCAGCACCCTAAAAAGCCCCCCTGCCTCAGCACCTGGTGGTTTGACTCTTGTGTTTTTCCTTGTGTCGTAGGTCTTTAAATACTCTGCACCAGTTTTGCTGCCCAGCTCCATTGTACCATTCCCAGCTAGCTGTCCCTGCCACACACTCAGAGTACAGGTAAGAGTAGACATGCTCCACCCACTGCTGCTTTTTCTGGAGAGAGAGAGAGATCTGATGTTGCCATTTGACATGAGACAAGCGATCAGTTGCTTAAGTTTTAAAAAGAAAAAAAAAAAAAGAAAAAAAGAGAAGGGTATTGGAATAAATATCCAATATTTTTCATGTCTCCTAGGGTAGCTGTGCATAAACCATCACTGCAGTGAGTCCTTCTCTCAGGCACTCTGGAGTTGCTCAGTGGAATGAGTGCCATGTGCTTTAAGAGGCACATCCCCCTGGAAGGATAGGGAAAGGGAGGTTTAGTTCTCACATGGCAAAGATGCTGAAGTATTTATGTGATTTATGGAGGATGTTGATGTCGTTTCTGAGCAACACCTTTTTTTAACCCCTGTGTTAAAAAAAGGTGTTGCTCAGAACCCCTGGATTCCATGCCAGTGGCTGAGGAATGCATCCATGGGTTAACCCCCTGAAGGTCAAAGGCATGGAGCTGCACAGGGCTCAGCACTGCCTCGGATTTGAATGAAATAAGAGGGTTTTAAACACAGCCAGGCCCTTGATGCCAAGCAGAGTCTGCCCTGAATAGATCAAAATTACATGTTTTCAGCTCATAATGCTTCTTTTAACATAGATGCCTTTACTATCTATGTGTTCTCTTTGATTCAATGTGGAGAGCAGCAATTACATCCCATGGTACAATCCATTGTCAGTGCTAGTGTTTATTGTAACATCTTAGAGAAGCATCAAAGGGCAGCTAATCTAAGTCACTGGAAATGTGAAAACTGCTAAAAAACTGTGCATGCCATGGAGAATATTGTCTTTAATTTCTACCTCTGCTATTAGTGATCAGCTTAGCGATAATTGCCAGCTCATGAATAATATGAATATCAAAATACTGCAAGCCTGGTGCTGAAAAATCAAAATCACTTTGCACGGTGATAACAAGGACAGACAAAAGCAAACTATGAATCCTAAATCTGTAAATGCATAACCATGTTTCTGGTTTGAATATTTCATCCCGTGGTTATCTCCAGCCATGCATGCTTGGATTCACCCTGTTGGTTTATGTTGCAGCATCTGTTCGTGTGTTTGGGTTTTTTCTCCCATCAGAGCCCTTCGTTTATTTGGTGGGAGTGAGTCCATAGTTGGGTTGTAAGACAGCTCAGTATTCCCTTGGTGAGGAGCAGGGCCTGAAAACTATTAGATTCCCTGCTTGCTTTTTAGTGAGGCTTTTAGTTTTCCTGTGTCCTTAGCTGACAGTGCTTTAATTTTAAGGATCTTCCTGTAGGGATGTTGATGGGAAAACCAACCAGCTGTTCCTGGAATGCCTCAGCACCTTGCTCCATGTAGGGAATTATTTTCGTCAGTAATACTTCTTCTGGAATTAAAGCTTAGAGCAGAATAACTTTGTGCTTGAAAAATCATGAGCTGCTTTGGGTGTTCTTTGGTCTTCCTGTGTCTGTGCAGTGAATTCCTTGCTCTGTGCTGTGTTCAGAGTGCCCAAGTGTGTGCCGTGGGACCTTCAGTGATGCTTCAGGACTGGGGGGTGGAAGGAGCTCATCCCTGGCCTGGTTTGCTCTCAAGGAAGCTCAGGCTCAGGGGGGACCTCCTCGCCCTCCACAGCTCCCTGACAGGAGGGGGCAGCTGGGGGGAGTCCAGTTCTGCTCCAGGGAACAGGGACAGGAGGAGAGGGAATGGCTCAGGCTGGGCCAGGAGAGGTCAGGGTGGACAGCAGGGAAAAATTCTTCACTGAGAGAGTTGTGAAACCCTGGCACAAGAGTGCCCAGAGCAGCTGTGGCTGCCCCTGGATCCCTGGCAGTGCCCAAGGCCAGGCTGGATGGGGTTTGGAGCAGCCTGGGACGGTGGGAGGTGTCCCTGCCCGAGGCTTTAAGGTCCTTCCTGCCCAAAGCAGTGTGGAAGGACTTCTCCTGTGAGCAGGAGAACATGGAGAAGGTGCAGCCAGTCCCTCCCAGGGACAAGAGGCAACCAAAACCAATGGCAGGAAGGAAGATTCCAGTTAGGTACAAGGCGGGGAGAGAGGGAATTTCCCCATGAGCATGGTGAAATGTTGGAAGAGAGGCCAGGAGAGGAAGTGAGGTCTCTTCTCACCAACAGGCTGGGGCTGGCCCTGCTCTGAGCAGGGACTGCACTGTCCATACCTCCACAAGTCCCTTCTAAGACAAATTATCCTTCATCCCACATCCCACATCCCACCCTGTTCTTGGCAAGAATAAAAAGAGCTGCAGAACAGAATCTTTTCCTCTGTGGGATTCAATTTCCAGTTGCACAGCGACGTGGATGCTGTCCCTGCTCGCAGATGTGCTGCTGTGCTGGAGCCAGGCTGCTACCATCACCCTCGTGGCAGGAGCTGCTTTGGCTTACCCATCATTTCAATTCCTGAAGTTATTATATCCAAACTGCCATCCCCACAAGTGTAATCTCTGAGTCAAGTGCAAATGAGGCACCTGTTTTTGACAGGACCCGTGCATGGGGATCCCATGGCTGTGAATGAAAATGAGCTACTCCAGCTCTAACAGGATTGGCCTTTGCATTCCTACATACACTTAATGGTATTAAATTTAGCTTTTTAGTCTCCCCATTTATCAATTTATAAATAGAAATCATTAGAAACAAAACTAACAGACGTGGATGCTTTGGTCTGGCTTCAGTTTTGAGGCTCTATTTAGGAAATACGCAGAGGGATTAATTTTGTAGCCCAGAATTAAAAATTAAATTTGCTCTGAAAGAAGCAATTAATGAATGCACTACAGTGAAATCTGGAGCATCTCTGATTTGCTGTTAGCTAATTGCTGGATGTTTTATTCACTCCAGCAGTTTTATTTCTAGTCGAGACGATATTTGGCATCTGTTTTGAATTGTTAATAGGGAAATAATGCATTTTTAATAACTGCAGCTATTGCAGTAATCCCTCGCTCATTTTACAATGCTCAAAATAGACAGAAATAATCCAAGTTATCTTGCATTCTCCTGTTACAAGGGGAAGGCTTGGGAAGCCTGAGCATGTAGTGTATTTCCAGCTAGATACTTGTCTGGGTTCCAGTTAGCCCATATGCCTCCTCTGCTTGCTCTTTTCGGGTTATTTCTGTTTGGGAATTAAAAAATAGACCAGGAAATGTCTGTAACTTGGCTTCTCTGACTCCCTTCCCCTTCCTGCCTCCTGAGTAGTGCCTTAAAAACAACGACCTCTAGTTGGGAGCTGCAGGTTCCACGAGCTGCTCTGGATTTGTTAGGGATCATTGGAAGGCAGATTTTATATCTGCTGCGAAGGGCAGAGGAAAGGAAACGTGGGACACCCCAGAGAGGCTTCCAAGAGTAGAAATCCAGGTAGTCCTGTCCTTGAGTGGCTGAGCCTCTGCCTTGATCCAGCTGCACCATCATCATCATCTCAGAGGCTTTGCAGCCAGAGTCTGAGCAGAGCATAGCCAGAGATAACACAGAGAAAGGGAATTTAATCAACTCTGTGTCGTATCTCAAGAACAGTTTGCTCCCAGCATTTTCTAAACATGCTTTCTATGGCTTTAAACTGATAAAGAGTAGGTTTGGAAGAAGTTTTATGAAGGAATTGTTCCCTGGGAGGGTGGGCAGACCCTGGCACAGGGTGCCCAGAGCAGCTGTGGCTGCCCCTGGATCCCTGGCAGTGCCCAAGGCCAGGCTGGACACTGGGGCTCACCTGGGGCAGTGGAAGGTGTCCCTGCCAGGGCAGGGCTGGGATGAGCCTAAAGGTCCCTCCCAAGCCAAGCCAGTGTGGGATTCTGTGAGACATCTTTAGGCAGACTTCAGGGAGAGCCTCAGCCCCCGGTGCAGGTGGGAGCTCCTCACACACAGCAGAGCTCAGGGACAGAAGTGCCCATGCTGGGACATCTGCTCCTGTCTGTGCTCCCTGTGGGGATGAGGAACAGGCTGATGTGTGCAAACCCCAGCTGTGGACAGATTTATCACCACTGATGTCTGAGCATCCTTCCACC
Organism: Erpornis zantholeuca; assembly: GCA_013400515.1. Taxonomy (NCBI): domain Eukaryota; kingdom Metazoa; phylum Chordata; class Aves; order Passeriformes; family Timaliidae; genus Erpornis; species Erpornis zantholeuca. Next base: position 517,635 of record VZTN01033432.1, on the reverse strand, counting down.
TGATGTGTTTATTCCTAACTGTGGCCTCCTTGTGCTGATTTGCATGAAATGTTGGCTGCCACTCATTCCTGTCTCCATCCGCTCTGCCTCCCATCCTTCTAATCTCAAATTAGATGCCCTTATCATGTCCAAAGACCATTTTTTAAATCGTGAAGCTAGAGATTTTTCTTTTCTTTTCTTTTTTATTTCCCCAGTGAGACCTGTGAAAACAAAATGATAATGCAAAGGATGTTATAGTACCAAAGAAATCCCATCATTTTCTTGCAGTCTCTGCCTGCTTAATGTTTAATCAGCACCTCTGGGAGGTAAAACCATCATTCTGAAAATGCTGTACTTGTGTGAAATTTTAATGTGGAATCTTTGTTTCACCAGGTAATGTTGGCTTACATGCAACAAACCACTGTGTGGACGATGATAGAAGGATTGATTGTGCTATTTCTTTCTGTCTGAGCCCCTGGGAGGCTTTGGAGCTGTTTTGCCACCATAGCTGGTTAACACAGAGGCTCTCCCCACCACGATGCTGAGCTTTCAGATGCTTCTATCGTGTGTCAGAGTGGTTTGGTTTTCCTTAACTCTTCTCAAGGGCACAGTGGGAATTCTTGCACACTAGCACAGCCAGGGAAAACTTGGGAAATAGCTTATGTCCCTAAAATGAAAAATATCTCTTTACAGATAAATGTGCTTTGCAACTCTCAGTTTGTTTTTTCCCCTCTGCTGGGCACTTTCCTCTTCCCTGAGACACAAAGCAAATACTTCATGTGTCCTCCCTGCAAACACATCTGGAGACATCCCACACCATGCAGCAGAATCCCTGGCCCTGTGGTAGCTCCCAGTCAATGATCAGTCACAGGTAAAGACAGATCTGAAGGAGCTGCACTTCAGAATTCTTTTTAGCAATGCCATGACGATTCATTGACATTTTCTACAAAAAAAAATGTTGAACAGGAATCTAATTTCTAACTGCAATTGCCTAGCTGTACACCTCAGCATGTCTAAGCACTCTCCAGAATATGCAGAGATAGAAAACCTTGATGGTATTTTAATTTCCAAACCGAGCAAAGGAGTGAGAGCAGCACAGCCCAGCCCAGCAGCACGTCACCCAGAGAGGCAGGATGCAGATGGACAGAGCAAACCAGATCCAAACTGTGACCAAATCCCACCCTAAGTCAGTGTGAGGCTCAGCTGATTACATAAGGCATCTGTGCTCGCACCCTATGGCAAAGGAAAGCTGGCATAATGAGAGTAATACTTGTAATTTTCCACTTGGTGCCTACGTGAGGCAGGGAGTGCAAGGGCTGGGTTGTGTTCTGTGGGAGAGCTGGCAGAGCAGCACGAGATTTGCTTTGGGATTTTCTTGTTTTTCTTCCTCCATTGTGTTCCCTTCCATCCTCCTCCTCTAGCCTGTTCTTTACTGTAAAGGAAATGCCCCTCGTGGTTGTGTCACTGGTTCAGAACTGGAGCCTCCTGCTGCGCCAGCATCTCCTTCCCTGCCATAAAGCACCTCCAGCATTACAGATGTGGGTATTCCGAACTGCTCCTGCCTCGTGGCACCATTCATGATGCTGGCAACTCCTCATGGAGACAGAGCTCTTCCTTGGACCTTGGGAGGGCAGGGGGAGCGGAGAGCAGACCTGGTCACCACCAGGGTTTCTGTGTGTGAGCCCCCACAGGAGGGGGATGAGCCTGTGCTGCGTTTCCAGCAGAAAAATTCCCCTGGGGAAAGCTTTAATCACGTTAAAAAATAAAGGAGCCGTGGCCACGTTAGGCTGGGGAGGTATACAGCTACTTAATGTAATTCTCCTAATGGGAAAAGCAGGAATGGCCCTTTCAAAGCAGTGTTTTTCTCAGTTTAAGTGGTCAGCCTTGGCCTTGGCTCGCTGGGCTGTTCCTCCCCGTGTGGAGAGTCCTGTCTCCGAGCTGGAAATGGGTTCACTGGGTGGTGCTTGCCAACAACTCACAGTGTTTGTGGATTTTTTGAAAACAAAAGCAAACAAATTTCAAGCTGAATTTTCCTAATGCTGTTCCCTGTGATTCTCTTCCTCTGTCTCTCTTCTTTCTTGCCCTCCCCCCTTCCTCGGCAGGGAAGATAATGTCCTGCACCAGTTCTGCTGTCCACCTTCGGGGTCTAGTAGCCCATCCTCAAGATAACAGCGAAGCTGGGGGTCGCTGGGTGCAGTCAGTGCTCCACCTGTGCAGTCCATCCATCCTCTCCTCCCTTTCTGGTGTCTGTGGGCTGGCACTGCGTGGGATCCCCGTGCTGCCAGTGTGAGCAATGCCTCCTCTCCAGGCCTCCCCACAGCTCTCTCCTCCTGCCCAGTGCTGAGAACACACGCCAGCTGTAAACAGGTTCCTCGAGTGCACAGTTTTATTTTGAACTAAAATAAACAGTACCATAAGCCCTGAGGTGGTGTGTGAGTTTTGTTGCTGTCTGTGCCCAAAGGGATTTCTTCTCTCCCACATGTGGGGTGGGAGGGCAGCTGCTGTGAGAGTCTGTATCAGGCTGCTTGAGTTGGTTCCAAGGTTGGGCAAACACCAATATTTGACGTTTTATGGATGTTACTGCACAGAGATTCACCCTTCTTGCTTTCCTCTGGGCTGGTTCTGAGCAGCCAGCACGTTCCTGGTGTGGCAGCAGATCCTCTCTGCATGTCTGCTTCCACCCTAAGCTGCTTTGAGCTCTGTCTTCTCCTCTCCTTTGTGCAAATCTTGGACCAACCAAAGTACCAGGTCGTTGCTCGTGTGCTTCTGTTGTCTCATCAATGGAAATATTTCCCTCAGAGCTGTGCCCGAGGTTGTCACTGGAGGATTGAACTTGGAGCTGAACACCCCATGGCTGCAGCTGCATAAATCAGAGTGTGCCCGTGGCTGCCCAAGTTCCTACTGCCCAGAAGGCTCTTCCTTTGTTCTAGACACATCCTGTGGCTCTAAAATAACCAGAGAATTTCTGCTGGCTGGGTCTTCCAAACTTCACCAGTCTGAGCAGATATTACCAGGGAACAGCATTTCTCTGCAGTGGCTTTTGCTACCCTGAAAAGAGTGGGAAAGAAGGATTGGGAGAGGGGAAAAAGAGATTCTTAAATCCATAGTTGCTATCATGAGGTAAAATTCTGTTCCACACTGTCTGGGGCTCGTGCAAAGGCAGAGGTGCCTTGATATAGGGTGAAAGGCAGGTATTTATTGGTACTTGTGTGCAGCTTTGAGGCTGAGATAAAAGGAGAATCACCAGGATCAAGGAGGGAAGAGCTGTGGAGGCAGCTGAGGCTCACTCTCATCTTTACAACATGCTTTTCCCCCCAAAGGAATGGGTACCAAAGCAGAACACAGGTGATTTGCTTTTCTGTAAGGTTTGATCTGCTGTCTCCCTCCTTGCTGTGAGATGTTCCCTGTGCAGTGGCCCAGGCCTGGGGAGGGATTTGCTGGCACAGGAACCATCAACCTTCGTGGTTCTGCAAGTGCTTCTGCCTCAGTTCTGCTCACTGCTCACGCTCTGTGGCTGCTGCTGTTCTTTGCTATTGGATGTTCTTAGTTTCACACATTTCCTAATCACTTTTCATTGCCACAGAGAGAAAGGATATTCATTCCCACTGTAAAATTTCAAAATCATGTATGCAAAATGTAGTGTGGTGGATGAGTGCAGTTTGTTACATCCCTGGAAGTGCTCTGATGTTCACTGGGCTGGGTAAAGCACTGAAATGTTTGAACACTGCTCACCATTTGGGTCTTTTACTCTGTAATTAAATTTCTCAGAGTTGCTTCCCAAAGACAGAAACAGTAGGAATTTCTGATATTTTGCCTTGCTTATCTCCCTCCCAGATGTAAACAGTGATTACCACTCTCTCCTCGGTGTACTGAACCCTGGAGCACTGTAATTATTCCCTTCCAGAGGGGAAGGTTTGTCCAACCTTCCAATGAGGATCTTTTATCTGTTTGTGCACAGGAAGACAAAGAAGCAAGACTGATTTAACCATGCAAATTAAACCCCCAACCTGAAGAGGCAGGGAGTGATTATCCTCAGAGTGGCTGCAGTTAATGATGAGTCTCAGGGGGAAATGAAGGCAGAGCCTGCCCAGCGTTGTTGGCTGTCACAGGACACTGGCATGGGGTGTTCTTACCCAGTAGTTTTCCAATTAAGGGGAAATAGGGTCATTAGGGGCTGCTGGCATTTGGAAGAGTTGCAGTTTGTAGCTGTAGTGTCCCTGAATTGTGGCATTTTCTCTCTGCAGAGCACACAGAGAGCTGGTGCAGGGGAAGCCAGAAATGCAGGCGTAAACATTTCCCTCTCTGAATAAATCATGGCTGGCTAAATAAAACATGCTGTGCATCTCTGGGTTTAGCAGCAGAGCCTGGTAGGGGCTCTCTTATTAACCAGTTAGAAGTAGATGACCTAAAATGCTGCATGTTATTATAAAACAGAGAAAGGTACCAGCAGAAAAATTCCCTTCCCGTTCCTAGGTGAATTCATGCTGGCTTTGTGAAGAGTCAAAACCCTCTCATTGTGCATTTCAGGATGGAAGGCAAAGTAGAAATGGCATTTTTCTTATTTTTTTTTCTTATTTTCTCCTTCCATGAAATCAGAGGGCTGAGTAAAATCTGCTGCTTTGGGGGAATTCAGATGGGGAACTTCTCCCTCAGCACCTTTAGGCTCTGGCACTGTTTGGGTCAGGCTGGTTTGGTTTCCTTCTGCAGTGTGGAGTTCTCCTCTGCAAACACATTCAGCTCCTGTGGGTTTTGCCTGGAATGGGTGGGTGAGGTTCCAGAGCCACCACTGCCTTGCTGTTATTTTCTGCAGTTCTATTATTTCCTCTCCCTAACCAACTGTGAGAAGTCACTAAAGGAGCTCAGAGCCCCTCGTGGACACTCTGGGCTGGAATGGGATGGATTTTTGTGCGCCACTAGATGGAGCAAAAAAAAAAAAAAAAAAAAAAAAAAGGAAAAAAACAAAGCAGTCCAGCTGAGATGAATGAAGATATTTCATCTCCCCAGGTAGATTTTAGCTAGCTGAAGGAAAATACTGTGTAATGTAGGAGAAGAAATAATCCCCCCAAAAATGCAGCAAGGGGTAGATCTCAACAGGGCTGCAGTGGAGGATTTCAGGTGCTCCCCTGGGCAGGCCAGCAGCTCTGCCATGGAGTACAGATTGCCACCACTGCAGGCAGCTCAGGATCCAGGAGGAGTTTGAACTATAAAGTAATTTATGGCCGAGGGAGCTCCCTCCTTGGGCAGGTGCCACCGGAATGCAGCAGCACTGGGACAGCACTCGAGGCCACGGGGAAGAGAGGCTCGGAATTCCCTGCTTGGAAAGGCTGAGCCCCTCTGCAAGGCACAGTTGTGCAAGGGGGATGTTCGTGTCCTGCAATATTTGTTTGCCAGATGAACCATTCTGAAGGGCAGCACTAACTCCTTTTTCACCTCCAACGCCGAAATGGAGCAGGGAGTTCTCAGAAAATTACAACCCCAAATATATATATATATATATATATGTGTGTGTGTGTGTGTGTGTATATATATATATATATATATACACACAATCATCTGTGGAAGTACTCGCTGTCTTTAGCTTGTGCCAGGATTCCTGGGTGCTGGTAGAATTTTTTTGAGGTTTTTTTTTTTTTTCTCTTTTGCAATAATTGACTATTTCCTGGCGTGGGGGCTAGAGGGAGCTCCAATGCAGCCTTCCCAAAGCTTTCCCGGTAAATCCCTCCTGCCTGGCTTAATCCACGGAGCTGCAGAGGACAGGAGGGAGGAAGCCAGCTCCATGTGCTTCTGCACTCTGTGAGCGCTGGAGCTGGGCTGTATGGATATATACGGATATATATGGGTATATATGGATATATACGGATATATATGGATATATATGGATATATACGGATATATATGGATATATATGGATATATACGGATATATATGCCAGGATACCCTGGCCCTGCCACCCTCCAGCTCCCTGCCCACAGCCCGGAGATGTCCAAGCACTGACCCTCCAAAGAGCCCTTGGGGACCTTCCTGGCATGGGAGGGACTCCTCAGAGCCAGGCAGGTTTGGTTCCAGCAGCAGAATGCCACGGGGTCACGAGGAGAGAGCAGCAGTGCAGCTGATGCAGAAGCAGAATCGCAGGGTGGGCTGGGCTGGGAGGGACCCTAAAAATCCTCCAGTCCCACCCCGTGCCATGGGCAGGGACACCTTCCCTAGACCAGGCTGCTCAGGGCCCACCCAACATGTTTTTTTGGTTCTGGAGAGAGTGCCAGGCCAGCATTTGGTGTTAAAGCCTTTATGAAATGGAGGTGCTGCAGTGGGGAGGTTCCACAGCCCCTGGTGAGCAAGGCCCCCTTGGTAGAGCCCAGCTAACACCTTTATCTGCCATCAGTGTGTTATTTCAGCCCTTTCTGGGAAAGGCAGGTGTTGCTGTTTTCCCTTTAGACCTGAGATTTCAGAAGATTTGAAAATAATTATCTGTGTTTGCTAAACGAGCTGCGACTCTGGAATTCCAAACAACCAAAAGCTGTTTATTTGATTTATGTTTATTTCCCATATTCAAGTGAAAATTTGCAAAACAGTGTCATGAAAATATGACCTTTTCTAGGTTTTAGTGTTTCAAGCAAGTCCTTCCTGTTCCATACCCACTCAAGTATTTAGCTTTTTTTATGTTATTTGTGTGCTCTTTGGCCTTTAATGATCTTTGGCTGATGCATTCCTAGAACAAATGCATAAAATCAACCCAATTTATGACCCGTTAATGTAACCATTTTATCCTAAAGAAATTATGTCACATCTCATTCACCTCTGAATTTTTTTTTTTCTTCAAGCCAATCACTGGAGCATTGCACACCTGAAAATGAGACAGCATCGAAATCCATCTTGCTCTCTTCAATTAAATTCATTTTTACGGAGAATTCAATTAGTTGTAATTGCTGCTTTACGACACGCTTTTGCCGGGGGCTGGGGTGGTAAGATAATTAATCTCCATCAGGAAATGTTGCTCAAATCATTTTCCTTTGTCACCCAGCGAGGGCTGTTATCAATCAGGAGGCGTCTCCCGACCCAGGGAGCACAGGCAGCTCTGCCAGTGCTGCTGTGGTGATGCCTTAAATGTCTCCCTAGGAACAGAGAGCAGGCAGGGATAAAGGAATCAAGGAGGGATTGGTTGGAAAGGCCTTCAGAGGTACACTCTGGGCTCCAGAGGCTCCTGCCTCAGTGCATCCCAACATGGACAAGGACAGCTCCCGAGTTCTTCCCACTTGGATCTCAGCATCAATTCCCCAAGCAGGACCCAGGCAAGGATGGAATTTGCCCAAGCTTGCCCCCCTGTCCCCAAGGTGATGCTGATACCCAAGTGGGAAGAACCAGCACTGTGTGTGTGTGTGAACGTACACAGAGCAGTTCCCAGGTATGGTTGGCCTCCAAACACATCCAGCTGCATCCAGGGGGCAGCCAGAACCCTTGGATGCATCTGGGGCTGCATATCCTGATTTCTGGGTTTGCACTGAAGCTGCAAACGAGTTCTTGTGGGAACAAAGGCGCCCTGAAGTGTCCTGCTGTAAATACTGGAGTTACTTAGGATGAGTGTGGGAAGCACTTGTGAGCTCTTGAATTGTGTAAATCCCATGGTCGTCTCATTGTGGTTTCAACTGGCTCCTTTTAGTATGAAAATTCAGGGAAAATCATTATTTCAGTAAATTGATAAAAGTAAGATGCCAGTTAGCTGAAAAATCCTCTTTCCTTTCAGCTGAGGAGGCTGCTCTGTGGTTCCCCATCCCTTTCCCAGCACACACACCACCAACCCCACGTTTTGCTGTTTGGCCACAGAGCTGCTGACGTAGCTCCAGTTGGGTTTGGGTCTGGATTCTGTGCTGGTTTGCTAATTGCACATTATTTAACTTAGGTTTGTGAGCTTTTGCTTCCAGAATGCAAACGATGCCTTTAAAAAAATCCAACCTTTTCAGCCTGTGTGTTTGAGCCTAGAGGGGAGTGTGATCACTGAAACACTGTGCGTGTGGGGTGATAAAGAGGTTGTTTTCTCTCTTTAGAAAGAAACATCAGGACCTCTGACAGACTGATAGAGCACGCTGGAATGTAATCCATTGAATCTGCTTATCTGAAATATCTCTGTGACCCTCCTTTAGAGAAATGATGGGATTAAGATACTAGAGGCAGCTTTGCTGAGTAACAGGGGAGCAGCACATGGGCTGCAGGGCTTTGAGCAGCGTGTGTAACTCTGTGTGTTTCCTGGGAAACAAAGGAGGGATGCTCACTGATCCACACCTCCTCCCTCGTGCTGCTGCTGCCGAGTGCTGGGGGAGCACAGGGGAATATTCACCGACTGGGAGGGCATCCACTGAAATAGGCTGGGAGTCATGTGAATTCTGAAATGGCAATGCTGATGGTTCTGGAGAGCTGCAGGAACCAATGGCTTTGTGGTGGCAGGTGATAAATGAGCCCTGGCAGTGCGGGCTGGGCTCCTGCTGCCCCTGGAGCTGGGAGGGGGAGCAGGCTCCTGTCCAGCCCTGCTGGGAGCTCCTGCAGGATGCAGAGTGCAGGGAGCTGCTCCAGCTGCAGTCCCAGCTCCCACTCCGACCTGGGCGTGTAGGGGCTGCTGATGGGAAGGTGAGAAACAAACCTTTAGCCTGTAAACCAGGGGGAAAGTGGAGTGGGATGTGTCCCTGGGCCAGCCCTGAGGTGCCAGCAGGAGCTGTGTGCTCAAACACCCTGCAGCACTTGCAGGAACAGGCTCAGAGAGGTGTCTGTGCCTGAGGATATGATGTGCTGTGGTCAGTTTGTGTTCCTTTTGTACTCACCTGAGATCCTTACCCCCCACTGCATCACTTGCACAGAGCTGCTGGAAGCTGGTTTGGGAGGGCAGTGACAGAGCTGGCAAAAGGACACAAAAGCGAGATTCGAACATTTCCAATTCCACATGCAGTTCGGGTTTACTCCCCAGCCTCTGTTTGCTGTTGTTTTCCAGTGGGGTGGTCTCAGAGGCCATGGGAGGATGAGGATGCTGCTGCTCCCTGGGTGGGTCCTGGCGTGGGGAGTCGTGCAGGCTGTCCCTGTGTGCTGAGGCTGGGCTGTGTGCTGGGACACTGCTCACAGAGGGGAGCAGCTGGCCCCACCTGGGTACTCTCTGATCCTTCACGGTGATCCAGGAACCTTTCACAGGATGTGGAAGTGCTTTGGGATTTGTGGCTCTCACGAGCATCCCTTTCTGTGCAGAGGACACACAGACAGAAAGGGGAAGCTGCTGCTGGCCAGGGACACAGCGAGGGCTGCTGCTGGAGAGCAAGTCTGTCCAACCATGCTGATGTACAAGACGTTTTCAAACACTTCAGCTCTCAGATTACATTAGCAGGCTGGACCTTGGCCTCACAGGGGATTAAACATAGATCTGGAAGCTTTAATGTCTTCAAATTGAGTTATATACAATTGGCTGCTGCTATCACAACACTCCTTCCCTTCCTTCTTTGGAAAACCTCAATTCCCATGTCGCATGTATGGGCTGGGTTTGTTTTCGAGGTTCTGAATTTGAGCTGCAAATCGTAGTGCAGCTTGTTAATAAACATCTGATCTGTGTAACTCTGGGAATAAGTGCAATTTAAATGATGGGCATCGCTTCTAACAAAGCCAAAACCACATCACTGCAATATTTTAATATGAAATCAGTTCCTCTGGCAAGATAACACCTTGAAAAACAATGCTGGGTAGATGCTCAGCAGATAATAAATTCTAAACTGTTTCTTGTCATTGGGGTGGGTCCCTGATAAAGATTTTTTTTTTTCCAAAAAGTTCAGGGCTTGGGGACTTGCAGCTCCTTTGGAAAACCCAGCAGAAGGCTGGGCTGCCTCAATACCAGGCAGACACAGCAGTGAAATCCTGAACAGTGCCATTAACCTCCAGTGTTATTGTGGGAGTCAATTTAGCTCGTGGCAGTTTCTGAAAGTTAATTTTTCAAGTAACATTTTCACTTGTACAGCGTCTCTGCCAAGGGGTGTGAAGGGATGGCTTTCTTTGAAAGGCTGGATTACCATTTCCAGTCCTGTTTCTGAGGAATGGGTGTCCTGCCTGAGTTCCATCCTTCTGTCACCTTCTCTTTGCCTCTTGGGGTTGGATATTTGTTGTTTCCTCCCTAATGGAGCACTGAGACTGGGATCCACGGTGTGCCAGACCATCCTCAAGCGAGGGCAAAGATTTCCATTTGGTGAAGCTGCACTTTGGAGTATAAAGAAATAATTTAGTCCTCCTTTGTGTGTGAACACGTGGGGTATCACAGCACCAGCCTGCAGTGAGCAGGTTTCCCTTTCTTCCGTGAGCTGCCAGCTCTTAGGAAGAAACTGTGCCAAGCAGCAGCAATTATTCACTGAGCAACACCCCAGACAGGGTCTTAAATATTTAATGTATCATTCTGCATTCCTTCCCTCAGCGTGAGAGGGATGCAGCACCACAGTGCTGGGTCTGACAGAGCTCAGGGCTGCCTTTCCCCTCACACCCCCTCCGAGCTGCAGACAGCAGATCTTTGTGCTCTGATGCTCCAAGAGAATCTCCCTTCTTAGCCAAAAGATGATATATTTAAGCAGTCTTTATTTGGGATCAAGCTGGGGGTTTGCTTCAACTGCAATTATTTCATCTGTCACCGCCGTGCGTTTTCGTGCCAGGAGAATATCTTGGCTTTTCTCAAATTGGATATTTTTCTGGCTGCTTGCACGATGTGTGCTTGTGCTCTGTGGTTATTTGTAGCCTCTGCCAGCAGTAGGAGAGGTAGTGCTGGGGTCTCCTCTGTCCTCTGGTGAGCAGCTAATGGAGCAGTGGCAGCCATCTGCAGCGATGGGGAGGAACTTCCCTGCCCCAGCTCAGCATTATCCGGGCAGATTGAGCCCCGAGGGCTGGCGGGGACCCTCAGGGGGCCCTGAGGAGGGGAGGCAGCTGGGCCGAGCCATCAGCATGGGTACTCCCCCAGGATTATCCCCTCAGCCCTGTAAGAACCTCCTCAGAACTTTGCCCTCCACCGAGAGAGGGTGGAGGAGCATCACCAGGGCTGGGGCTGTCCCTGCTCCTCCCTCTCAGCAGGAGCACAGTTCTGGGTGCCTCTGTCACCCTGGGCTTGCTGCAGGCACAGGGACATCCTCCAAATGCAGTGATTGTCACTGCTCCACACGGAGAGGCAGGAAGGGCTCTGCAGCAGCCCCAGATCAAATCCCCTCCTTGTCTGTAGCCACAGCTGAGCCAAGCACCACTGCAGGTTGTCCTCTCCAGTGCTCATTCCCTGCCCTCTCTGTGTCACACAGGAGCCCCACCTTAGACCATTTCCAAAATAATCCTCAAAGATACTGAGTTTTGTATTGATGGAAAACCCTTTCTTTCATCACAAAAAAAAAAAGGCAAAATAAACCAGAGCTTTGTATCATGGCTCGAGGTGCCAAGAGCTAATTGTGTGTTCACCTCAGGGTGCTAAAACATTGTGCAATAGGATCTTTTAGACAGCCAATTGCTGGGAATGCTCTCTGCTCAGCACACAGTGCCAGTAATAGGAGTTGGAGCCTGTGGCCTTGTTCTGTGCTCCAGGACAGAACTCCTGACTAGAATTGTGTGTGTGGTTTTTGTCTGTGGATACCAGAAGCTTACTGTCTGAATTTCACACCAATGATTTCTTGGGAATGTTTGTGTTTTCTCCTGCATGCTGCACTGCAGAAGTGTGCTGGGCACAATTCCTGTGCTGATGGACACAGATGGGAGCTCCAGGCAAGCTCCTCATCCAGCAGCTGTGGATATCCACACTTGGGATAATCCTTTTAGCCTTGACAGCAGCTCTTGTGCCCAACAATTGCACACATTCCTCAGGTTTCCTGCTGACCCCCTTAGCAGTAAACAACCCCAGTGTGTGCCCAGTGCAGCTCCAGTCCCTGCCACCATTCCTCTGCCTCTGCCCTGAGGTGCCAGAGGTGTCCATGACCACGAGATGTGGTTCAGCTGAGTCACGAGTGAAACCAGGGCACATTTCCTGCAGTCCCCACCTAGAAGGACCTTGCAAGCTCCATGGAAACAAACTGGAGACACAGAGCAGCCCCTGGGGTGGTTTGGAGCATTCCCTGGTAATTCCAGGCAGTTTGTGCTCTGTCTCAGCTCAGTTTTCATCAACGCCTTGGGCACAGTTCTGCAGTTAATGGCACTTTGGGAAATTTTTTTTTTTAATATCTTTATTAATACCAATGGAAATTATACATATATAGACAAGTCTGTTATACTTAACAATGTCTTTTCAATGGCTTCATCATGAGAGAGTGTCTGTGCTTCTTTCTGGGGTACAGATGTCCTGAGGCAGTGCCCATTAAGAATAAAGAGGATTGTCAGAGCCTCCTGCTCGCTTTCCTCACAGCACTGCAATATTTTATTTGCCTGTCCAGTTAATTTGTCAGAAAGCAAAACAAACCAAACAAACCTAATTTTGGGGTAACCTAAATGAGATATATTTTTATTATTCCTGGAGTGACCCTGTGTGCAATGAGATATTGGTTTGCTGCAGCTTTAATGACATTGTGTTCGGAATCTGGGTTATTTTTATGTTTTAAATTAACTTTCCATCTCTGAGCAGTTTGAAAAGAAACCAAAAGACTTAAATGGGATTTTAGCTGGAAGGAAAGCAGGGGAGTGATGATGTGATTGTACTAAAGTTATTCTTTAAAATATTCATTAAAAATATTCTTTAAATTCAATAAGAATTAGCCAACTTTCTGTACCCCAAATCCTGATCTTAGGGTAGAATTTAAACTTGATTTCTCCTGTTTTTGCTGGGGGGTTTTGTGGCCACTAAACGTTGGTTTTCACCTTGTCAGAGGACTCCTGAGGTTCTCCACCATGCCAGGTTGAGTCTGTGGGTGGGTGGCCAGGTGAGAATGCTGGGCTGTGACATTTCTGGGGGTGTAGCCCTCCTTTGTAGGGTTTCTTTTCCATCTTCCTGCCCACAGTGACCTGCGTGGGGATCTGGCTCACCCACAGGATTTCTCCACACCAACTCCAGAAGCTTTTCCTGTCTTTGATGCTGTTTCTATATCTGAGCTTCTCCCTAAAATCCCCCATACATGAGTTGCACCAGGGGAGGTTTAGGTTGAATATTAGGAAAGATTTCTTCCCTGGAAGTGTTGCTAACCCTGAAAGGATTTCTTTAGGCACTTTTGTGCCTCACTGGTTCTTGCAGCACTGAATCTGTCGGAGTTGTTTTCAGGTTGACAAAAATGTAAATATCTCAGATTGTTTTTCTTCTTATCTCTTTGGCCAAAGAGAAGAACCTCTGTTTTGAGATTGTTTTCATGGTTTGTGTGGTACACACTTTGTTCTGTTCTGTTCCCACAGACACAGAAGATTCCAGCAGCTGAGCAGGCTGAGGGAATATCTCCCTCTCCTTCTATCTTTCTTTTTATATTAATATCTAATCTAAATATCAATTCACAATAAAGCCTTCTGATTTCTGACCACTCAATCAACAGACTCTGATCGTTTGGAAGGGCCCTGAGAACCAGGGCTGCTTCTCTTTGACACTGGAAGTGCTGACAAATCCCAGGGCAGTGCTGGCATCTCAGCATCCCTGGAGGTGCTCAGAAAACATTTGGGTGTGGTGCTGGATGGGCCTGGCAGTGGCAGGGTCCTGGCTGGGCTCACCCTGGAGGTGTTCCCCAGCCCTGGTGAGCTGTGGCTGGTGACTCCCAGAGGGTGTTTTTCCCAGAAGCTGTGCTTCTCCTGTGTGTTTAGACACAGAAATGCCTCTCCTGGCTGAAGGTGTGGGTGCTTGGGGAGCTGCCCTGGGTGCTCACTTCGGGAAGGAAAACCAGGATTCCTGATGAAGCTGTAATCCTGCTCCTCGGGGTTGTGTCAGGAGTGCCCAGAGTGGCACCACAATCGAGGGGCTGGGGCTAATTACCTCTCATTAGCATCTCCTCTGTATGCACGGCACATCCCTGCTGCACGGACACGCTGTCTGAGAAACATTTATTTATGGCACCGAGGGCCAAAACTGCTCTGAGCAGATTTTTTTTTTTTGCAAGTCTGGGTTAAAAGCAAAGGCAGAAAGCCCTGCTGGGTGAGCAGGCTGGCACCTCCTCAGCACACCCAGGGACGGGAGGAACTTAATTAGAAGGAAATGAAGTTCACCCTTTTGCGGGGTCAGCATATGGGAGCCTCCCCCTCGAAACTCAGCTCTATTCACAAATCCTGAGCTGCAGAAGCAAACAAATTACAGGGTGGCATAAGCCCCCCAGAGTTATTTTAAAGCTTTAGTGCTCTAGTTAAGAGCTGTTTGGACAATATGGTTTGTTTCCATTCCTGTGCAGCTAATTCTTTCTGCTTTTAGGGCCTCCTCCCTTCACACCACCCTTTATTTTGGTATAAAATTAGGTAAACAAATTAATTTTGGTAAACAAATTAGGAACCTTGGGATTCAGAGTAAAGATTTGCCACTGATTTATGAATGCCCACGTAAATATAATTAATGCAGTTCTACTGTGGATTGGATGAACCTCCACAGGCTGTACATGTTTGTGGCTATGTGAGCAAAGGCTGATCTGTGGCCATTCGTGGAAGGGATGGAAATGGCTAAGTGCAAATAACCATTTAAAAACGATGGGGCTTTGGCTGGTGTTTTATGGCAGCCTAAAAATGTATCTCTGTGCTATATATAGATATATATTATTGTAATAAACCTGGAGTCATGCTCAGTGAGAGCAAGGGTGATTAGTAACAGCACACTGCATGTTAAATATTGCTGCTCAAAAATCAACGTTCTCAGAGAACTTCCTGAGTGCTTGCAGTGTCTCACCTGAGCTTTGTGCTGCAGTAATTCTGCAGGAGAACTCCACAGCAGAGAGCAGAGAGCCCCAGAGTGTAAAAGTCACTCAGGTAGATACCTTTGGAATATTGAAGATTGATCAGGTTGTGACTAATTCAGACAAATGTTTCTCTAATCTAGGAAAGGGCTGTTGGGTTTTATGTTTGGGTGCTTTCATTTACTCTCATGTTTAATGGCATGCTAAGTGCTCTGAAATGTCAATATGGAGGGAAATGTGAAGTCGTTGATGCTTAAGGACATAGCATTTTTGATTAGTTCATGCTTTTAATTTGGTTTATACCTTAATACTTTATAATTTTATTCTTTTGCTGTCACCTCAGGACTTCACTGGAAACAGGAAGCAGCATCTCAACTGACCCTCTCAGGTACTGTAGCAATGCTAGATGGTAGTTTTAGGTTTGAACTGACAGAAATGCCCTGTTCTGCATCAGCTGCACATCACTCAACTTTTATCTTGCAAAGCACCCCCAGCAGAGGCACTGACCTCATAGCTGGGTTTTCCTAAGAGTGGATAATTTGCTCTTTCTCCAGAATTTCCAGCTTGAAATCCTGTTCAAACCTGGAGTCTGAGCTGGGAGGAGCAGGGAGGGGGGGACAGAAGGTGTGTTTGTGCACACACCATCTCCCTCTGAGGTGTTTATCACCTCTGTGCTGACCACATTTGCTCTGTCCCCCTGTCCTGGCAGGTCCCTGCTGCTCTGGGGGAGCAGCTGTGTGGAGATGCCACTCCTGCTCCTGTTGCTCAGCATTTTGATGGCAGCAGCCACCCTTCAGAGAGCTCTGTCACAGGAGGCACAGCCAGAGCTGGGATTTGACTTTGATCACTCCATTTAGACAGAAATGCTTAGCCCTGTTAACACTGCATATCAAATGGGTACCTTGCATCTTCTGTTCTCATCCCTGCACACTGAAAAGTGCATCAAAGGCACAGACTTCCTTTGATAAAGCTGGGGCAGAGTCCCTCCCTCTCAAACTGGCAGCTCTTTGGGTACAAGTCTTCCTTTGGAGATGTTCTGGGTTGGGGATGTGACTTTTTCCCACACGATGTCATTTTAACCTTGCTCCAACAAAACGCTGGGAGCTGTTCTCTTTAACCTTATTCAAACCAAGGCCCCTCTGCAATTAATCTTCCATTATTATCCAGTGTAAAGTCTCCTGAAAGTGAAGCATTTGCCTTGTTACCATTTCCTAAGCAGCCACCCCCTCTGCTGTGATATTCCCTTTGTCCTCAGCACAGCAACACTGGACCACGTTCAGTCCCCACTGTACTCGTGTCCCATTCCCAGTGTGGTGGGGACACTGGGCCTTTGTCTGGCAGGACAATGCAGGGAACAATCCCAACTTCCCCCTGCTCTGCTCCTCTGAAGATTTATTTTAGCAAGAGCATCGTGCTGCTGGTGTGTGATTTACCAGAGCCAGGTATTGCTGCCACCTTTATGGCAGGCTGGAAATAGAGTTTATTGCA
Source organism: Erpornis zantholeuca (assembly GCA_013400515.1). Classification (NCBI taxonomy): domain Eukaryota; kingdom Metazoa; phylum Chordata; class Aves; order Passeriformes; family Timaliidae; genus Erpornis; species Erpornis zantholeuca. Next base: position 501,349 of record VZTN01033432.1, on the reverse strand, counting down.
ATGTTTTTACATCCATTGAGTATTTTTTTTTTCCATGGGAGGAGGGTATCAGTGAGGAATATGGAAGAATTAGATGCATGCAGTAAATCCTTTTTGAATTCTGTGGGCTGGGCTGAAATAATACATGGAAGTTCCCAGACAAGAGTGTAAGTAAGTAACAGCAGTTGAAGAGATGTATTTTGTGAAAGATTGTCACCAGACAAGTCAATTTTCCTGATCTGCCCAACTTTTGAAGCCAGAACACCAGGAACTCCAGCAGGCACTGGCTTCATGCTGGGGTTATTTCATCCCTCAGTGGATTGTTTTCCTTCAGCCTCAGAGCTCCAGGGGCTGGCAAGAAAACCACCCCTAAAAAAGGAGGTGGTGCAATGTTCCATTTCCACTCGGCCCTGTCCTTAGTGGCTGTTTTTGAAAGCCTTGTCAGAGGCTGAACTCTCAGTGACTGCAGAAATTCTCAGCAAACTGCTCACAGCCCCAGCCACGGAGCTGCAGCACATCCAAAAATCCCTGCTTGTACTGGGCCTGGGAATTCTGAGTCAAAGGTTTCGGCGAATGCCTGTCTGAAAGAGCCAGCTCTCCATCCCGGCTGGGCGTGAGGTGAAGCTTAATTTCCTTTGTTGTTTTCCTCTGGAAGACAAGTGAAAATGAAGGACGTGGTGAGAGCGTGGGGCTTTTCATTTGCAAAAGTCCTAATTAGCATTTTCCCTGCGTGCAGTGTGGGATAATGGGTGTTGGATGCTGTCAGGAAATCCATGGGTACATGGCTCCAGTGCTCCGAGCCCACTGCTTTGAAATAGATAATTAAGGTGATAAATAGTATATTTTTTTTTTTTTTCTGGAAAGGATATGATGCTGAGAAAGAAGTTGCTTTGCAACGTGAAGAGACAAAGGATAAGTTTCCTGAGAGGTCTCATTTCAGGATCAAGTCTTTGGCTGGCATCTCCTGAGCTTACTTGTCTGGGGATGGCTTTCCCCTTTTTCCTTGATCCTGGGAATAGCTGCCCTTGCTTATGGGATGTAACCATTTTTTTTCTTTCTTTTTTTCCTTCCTTTTTTCTTGGAATAAAAAAAAAATCAGACACAAAAATGTTACAACAGGGAAAACTCAATTTCTTTTCTTCTTTCTTTTTTCCTTTTTTTTCTTTTTTTTTCTTGTGCCATTTTTCTGTGGAAACAAAGGAAAAAGGATTTCCCATTACCCTCTTGGCACCACCAAACCCAAGGCAGGAGGCAGTGCCAGGAGGTCTCCAGGGCCTTTCCTCAGCTCCTCTTTAGACAAAACTACCCTGGAGATCAGGGGATGAAAGATTTTTGATAAGAAAATCTAAATATCCTTACCATGATGGCATCAGTGACTTGAAAACTGCCAAGCTAACGAAGCCCAGGGGAATAAGAGTCCAAGAAGAAAAACAAGCTTGAATTTGGGCAGTGTTTTGTGTTGTTGGGGGGTGATGTTGCTTCTCAGAGATATCCAAGTTGTGTTTGCATAGGAGTCACCAGCCCTGGTGCTGGTCTGAAAGAAAGAAATTATTTTTAATGGCCCAAATCAAACACATTTTTTCCTGCAAGTTGCTTTTCTCATGATCTGGTCGTTCCCAGCACCTGCCCTGTCCTGTCCAAGGTGTTTTTAGGGAAATACCACACAAAGTGTGACCCTGGTTAAGCATAACCCACTGATTTCTTTACTTCACTGAAGAAACTGCCAATTCTTCCTCAAATATATTTATAATTTCATTGATTTAAACTTAACACAAAGCAGTTTTCTGAGAAGATGCAAGGCACTTCTGTAACTGCACAGTGACAGTGAGTAAAACCAGAACCCCTAAGCATAGCTTCTGTAGATCCCTAAATATAGTTTATTATCCAGGGGAACTGGACAGGTCCACATGGGAAAGAGCCTCAGGTTGAGGCTTAGGGGTTTGGTTTTCTTTGCATATTTTTAAAACAGTGTTAAAATTCTTGTGGCTTTTTTGGGGGAGGGGATTGTGGGGGTGTTTTATGGTTTATTTGTTTGGTTGGTTTTTCTATTTGGTCGATTGTTTGTTGGTTTTGTTTTAAACACTTGTCCAAGCGCCAGAGTGGTTTTGAAGTATTTTGTCAGATTGTGCTTTTGTTGTTGCCACTGTTGAACTCCTTCAGTTCCTCCCTGCCTGTTTGCCAGGGTTGCCAGCTGTAGCCTGGATGTTTGCTGTGAGTGATTTTCAGAATTGGAACAGAATGAGAAACAAACAAATTGTGGCTCCTGGAAAAGTAAACTTATGGCAAACTGGATACAAGCATTGGTTGGTCTCCACTAGGGTTCTTCCCCCAGAGGGTGCTGGGCACTGCCCAGGCTCCCCAGGGAATGGGCACAGCCCTGAGGCTGCCAGAGCTCCAGGAGTGTTTGGGCAGCACTGCCAGGGATGGCCAGGGTGGGATTGGGGTGTCTGTGCAGGGACAGGGGCTGGGCTGGGTGGTCCTCGGGGGTCCCTTCCATCCCGGAATATTCACAGAATCCCAGACTGATTTGGGTTGGAAGGGACATTAAAGCCCACCCAGTGCCAGCCCTGCCATGGCAGGGACACCTCCCACTGTCCCAGGCTGCTCCCAGCCCCAGTGTCCAACCTGGCCTTGGGCACTGCCAGGGATCCAGGGGCAGCCACAGCTGCTCTGGGCACCCTGTGCCAGGGCCTGCCCCCCCTCCCAGGGAACAATTCCCACCTAACCTCTAACCTAACCCTGTCCTGTGCGATTCCATTCCGGGATCCTCACCCTTGGCAGTTCACGTTGGGATGGAGAGGAAAGGAGAAGGGGGAGGGGAGGGAGTTGGTAGAATTGGGCCATGGAAAAAGACAGAAATGTTTAAAGATTTGTGCTCCTCTCCTCAGAACAAAAGCAATCCGCTTTTAGCGTGCCCAGCAGAGGTTTGGATGGCAGACGCTGCCGGTTCTGCCATCCCCCGGCTCCCAGCCCGCTGCCTGCGGCTCGGGCATGGCTCCGGAGCGGCTGCGGCTGCCGGCATCCCCCGGGATGCTCCGCCGGGATTCCCCGGAGGGGCTGTCCGTCCCCCCGGCAGTCTGGCTGGCTGTCCGCCTGTCTGTCCGTCCGTCCGTGCGTGCCCCGGGGGCTGTCCCGCTGCCGCCCCGCGCTCCGGGGTTGGTTCATCCTCCCCCCTGCGCTCCCTGGCAAAGCGCGTTGGGAACAAGATAAGCACAATCTGGTGTGTGAGCGGGAGGGTCTGAGCTCCCGCCTGCCTTC
>VZTN01033432.1:471482-498058 GCA_013400515.1 Erpornis zantholeuca | reverse complement strand
CTTTTCTTTTTTTTCCCTTCTCCCTTTTTCCTTTTCTCCGCTCTTTTCCCCTCCCCGTCACGAGCAGCCCCCGGTGCCCGAGGTGCCGCAGACAATGGAGCCGATGTGCTGGTACAGGAGGAGCTGATGAACAGAGGGGGAGAAAAAAAAAGGGAAAAGGGCAAACGCCTGCAGCCCCGTGCGCTGAGATCAGAGCTCTGCCGAGGGCAGCGGGCAGTGGGGGCAGAGCCCACCGAGATCATTGCCTGCGTTTTCCGAACTTCTGGCAGCTCTAAGGATGCTTTCCACGGGTCCATCAAAGCCCGCAGCTGGAATATATCCACGCTGTTTGTCCAGAGGGCTCTCAGAATGGCCTAAAATAGCCGAAAGGAGAAGTGGGATTTCTGTGTAATAGCAGTGATCCCGGTAGGACTGGGGGCTCGGGGAGAGAGAGATAAACGGCGATCAAAGAGCGCCCGTGAATTGGTGTCCTTTGTGCGGCTGCCTCTTTGTACGAGCGGGGGGCACCGGGGCTGCAGGTGCCGAGCCGAGTGCGGGGCACAGCCCGGGGATGCGGGGACACAGCCCGGGGATGCGGGGACACCGGGCTGCTGCTGCTGCTGCTGCTGCTGCTGCTGCTGCTGCTCCGCGTTCCGCTCATTCAAAGCACAACAAAAAAGTCTTGTGCCGCTAAAAGCCCGCTGCAGACCGCGGCGGCGGCGGCAGGAGTGCCGGAAAATGCTGAAGTTGAAGGCCTTCTGCTTGGATTACTGGCAGTTTTTATGTCTCCAGCCTCTCCATGGTTTCTATAAAAGGTAAGGAAACGTTAACTCCGCGGTGCTCCTCAGCACGGGGTGGCTGCACATGATGCCACCAGGGTTTTTCCTCGCTGCTCTGCTCCCTGGGAGAAGAGAGAAGGGAGTGGTAGGCAATTAATGAGAACTTGTGACAAAGATTGTAAGGCTGCCTTTTTTTTCTTTTTTTTTTTTTTTTTTTTTAATTGCATTAATTATCAGCTGCTGTTTTCTCTGTGCATGCAGACGTGAAGGTGAGGGTGCTCTTTGGCTTTAATATCTGCTTTAGGTCACATCACCTCAGCTAAGACTCTGTACTTTTTCTCCCCTGATATTTTCTCCTCAGGCACAGTAGCTCGTGCTGTAGTGTCCACACTGTGCACAGCACCAGCAGATTAATTGAAATGTCATGGAAATTTATGTAATGCAGAGAAGACCCTTTATTTCCCCATGATATTTAGTAATATAATAGTTCATCTTTGCCCTCCCTCCCCACATCAGAGTCATTCAGAGCAGTGGGCACTTCACTTAGGCAGGTCTGACACCCAGCTTAAATGATTGATGGTGAATGGTGATCCTAAAGAATAGGTCTGGGTGTCAGAGGCACGGAGCTTGCCTATTTAATGGAACAGCAAAATAAGCAATTCCATTTAACATGTCCCTGAACTTACCCTGATGCTTTTTAATCTAAACTTCGTTTTCCTTGCTCCTGATTTACGCTGCTGAGCAGAGGGGATTGGGTGGGTTTGAATTTTCTGGGGAGGGGGGGAAGTGGGGATCCCTTGGCTGTGAACAAAACCCGTGTGGGTCTCTAAACCAGGATTCCGTCCCTGTTCTGTACACTTTCTGCTCTGGCTACCTATTGTCAGCCTACAGAAAGTGCTTTGTACTAAATGCTAATTGCAGTTGAATTTTTCATGCAGTGGCTGAAGGCTGGAAAAGGGAACTGTTCCAATCTTTTTCAAGGTTTCAGGGGTGCCCCGCACTTTCTGCATTGAGTAACACGGGACCCTCATCTGTGACCATTGCCTTGTGGAGTTTCAAAAGATGGCTTTATTCTCCTCTTCTTGCAGCTTTTCACAGATTCCACTGCCAAGCCAAAAAATTTCCAACCTAGCCCCAGCCCATTGTGATGTTTTCCTTGCTGAGAAACCATATAAAACAATAGAAATGTGGCCAGACTGTTTTGACACAAATAAATACTAAACTCGAGCTTTCTGTCTTGGATTCCTGGCGAAATCCCAGCTTTGTGGCAAATGAATGACTGGGGAGTCACTCTACATCTCCTAATGGAAGCCTCTGCAATAGGGCTGCCCATTTATTTCCTCCCAGATAATTAATTTACTTGCCATCAAAACCTGGATGTGCTTGAATCTTCTGTCTTCTGCAGTGTTTGCATGAACAGCACTGAAACCAGGCCTTAAGCACTTCAATATCACATAGAGGTACTTTGTTCTCATCTCTCTGAGAAGAAAAGAAAATTGAAGGAAAGTTGCAACTTCCTCGTGTATGAAACAAAATAATTTCTTGGTTAAAGCACAAACAAGTGTGAGAAGCAGGTGCTGCAGAATAACAAACCTTAAATGCAAGGAAGTTCATCTGAAAAGGAAAGAAAAAAACTTTCTGGAGGCTTTCAATTACTTTTTATTAGTGATTGTAAATTGTTTAAAATGCTCTTGGAAATGAGCCCGGGGGCAGTGGGGAGGTTCTGTGTGTGCCCTGTGTATATATTTCCTATTTTCATGTATAAAATGAGGTAACAGATAACTAAAACAGGACTTGGGTAACATTTCCATGGAGTGACTGTGCTCTTCCCTTCTCTGCCCTGCCTGACTCTGATTTTCAGCTGCAGTCAGTGCTCAGGGCTGTGGAAAATGTTCATGGTTGCTTGGAAGCTGGGACTTGCTGCTCCATGCTGGAATGTCCAGCAGTGCTTTCCAGAGTTTGGTGCTCAGGGAATTCCTGTGGCTTTGTGTCCAGAGAAGGGAATGGAGCTGGGAAGGGTCTGGAGCCCCAGGAGAGGCTGAGGGAGCTGGGAAAGGAGCTCAGCCTGGAGAAAAGGAGGCTCAGGGGGGACCTTGTGGCTCTGCACAAGTCCCTGACAGGAGGGGGCAGCCAGGGGGGGTCAGGCTCTGCTCCCAGGGACAGGACAAGGAATGGCCTCAGGCTGGGCCAGGGGAGGTTCAGGTTGGATATTGGGAACATTTCTTCATGGAAAGGGAGGTCAAGCATTGGAACAGGGCAGTGATGGAGTCCCCATCCTGGGAAATGTTCAGCAAACACACAGATGTGGCACTTGGGGACAGGGGTGGCCTTGGCAGTGCTGGGGAATGGTTGGACTTGATGATCTCAGGGAGCTTTTCCAGCCTTAATGATTCGGTGGTTCTGGGTCTGCTGCCTGGCCTGGACAGTTCTGATCTTTGGGATCCTTTTCTCCTGCTGTGGGAGCCACTTCCATGGAATTGAAATCCAGGGGCTTGAAGAGAATTCCGTGCAGGGTGCGTTGGGTTTGTGCTGTGGGGCTGGGAGAGATGGAGCACAGGGAACAGGAGCCATTCCCCCTCCCTGGCTGGGGCACTGCAGTGAAACTCTGAGCCTGGCTGGTGGGACACACAAAACTGGGACAGCTTTTCAAGTTTATTTATGTACACAGGGTAAAGATGCAGTTCCGAAATAGCAAGGTGGGCATGTGGCACTCCTGAGGAAAGGCCAGGTAAGGGCAGGCAGCACGTGTACAGAGAGAGCTTCTCTAGAGTTTGTTCTCTCAGCACAGCCAGGGAGAGGGGAGAGAGGGAGAAATCCACCAAGCACACTCCCAGGCTGTTCCTTAAGTCTGGCAGCACCTGCAGCAAGCAGGGCTTTGCTCACCCCATGCATATTCACAGAACAAAGTTGCTGCAGGGTGCAGTGGTGCTGGTGCCTCCAGGGATGTGTTTATAAACACATCATAAACCAGCAGCCCTGACTTATCCAAGTGTCAGCAAATTGCATGAAGCAAACTGGGGGGGCTGGGACAGAAACCTGCTCCAAGGAATGTTTGGTAATGCAGTGATTTGTGAAAATGAGGTTTCAGTGCTCTGCTGAGTGCATTTTGGTCAGAACCCCTCACCTGAGGGCTGCTTTTGGTACCCCTGGATGCAAACACGGAGGGTGCTGAGAGGAGTTTCTGTGCCAGATTGAAGTGTGAGATGAGCAAATCACTGCTGGGTTTCTGTGGCTTTGCAGGGTGAACGTCTCATGCTTTACTCCCAGGATTATTTTAAACCCATGTGAGTTCAGGTTTAGCATGTGAGAGTGAAGATTTTCCTTAGCCGGGGGGGAAGCTTCGTGCTGTGCTGCTGGCAGCTGCTGTGGAACAGCTCAGGCAAGAAATTGTTACCATTAGCATCGCATTAAAGATCAAGCAGAAGGTGAGGAAATGTGTGACTGGCACTGAGGACAGCTGGAATCTGCAGATTTTTCCTCCCAGAATGTCTTCTCTCTTCTGGCTAAAACAGGAGAATTTCAAAAAACACAACGAGAGTGCCAAGTGCGTAAAGGCTGCTTTATTGGAATGCCTTGTTTGGCAAACAAAACAGTTTTAAAATCATTTCTTGTCATTTTCAATTTTTCTTTCATCGGTTTGGTCTCTCTAAAGGAGGCCAGAGTCCCTTCCAGAGCAATTAGGGCCATTTGTAATGAGCCATCCCAATGGAATAAGCAGAGTGAGAGGTGCCTGGTTCTTTGAAGCCAGGGATTAGCTGGAATCGTTCCTGCCACTCTTCAGCTGGGACTCACAGCTCCAGCACCGTGCTCCAGGACAGGTTTGAATCATGTTTAAGCCCATCTCTGCTCAAAATGGGTCTGCATTTTGGTGTGTGATCCATTCCCGTGAGGACGTTTCCGTGTTGATTAAAAATGAAAATGCTTTCACGAGGTCGCTCGTTAGGAGCAGCTTAGTGCTGCCACCCTGGAATATCAGAGTATCTGGGTGTCAGAAGCTGCTTAAAGCCACTCTGAGATTGCACTCTGCAGGGCACCTGTGCTCATCCTCTTTCCCACTCTCTTATCCTGGAAAAATGTGTAGCATTTGAAGCCATGAAAGGAATTGCCAGCCTTAATTTAGATGCTGTTTCAAAGACAGCACACGGGCTTGAAATGATCTATGCCAGGGCTGTCCTTGAGGTTAACTCTTTGTTAAGAAGAATGTGCTTTGTGAGGCTTTGTTCCTCATTCCTGGTGTTAGCAGCATGGACTCTGCTCCGGGGTTATGTGAGGTGGCTTCAGAAGTGTTGGGAAACTGGCACAGGGCAGTGCTGCTGCTTCCTTAAAGGAAAGGAAACATAAAAAAAAACGTGTAAAGAACTCCCAGGTCACGTGTCACTGCGTAATTAAATCCATTATTTAAAAATAGATTTAATAAAGGGGGGAAAAACTATGTACAATTCTGTAATCCCATATTCCTGGAGGTGATGGCTGTGTACTAAAGACAAACCTCAGGAACAGGGAATAGGGGGAAAAAAATCCTTTAAGTTCTGGTTGCTGAGGGCAGGGAACTGTTTATTATGGACGCTGCTGGACAGCGATGGCAGTGGGTTTGTGTATCCTCCTGCTCAAACTCCCAGCTCCTTTGCAGCATCTTAAACACGACAAAAGCAAAAGTGGGTGGGGAGAATTCCTGGAGCTTTGCCTTGAACTGGCGTCTGCAGTTCACCATATATGTTGTTAGAAACACGCAGTTCGCTTTCACTCGACGGTGACTTCATGCAGAGCGGGGCTTAGTCATGTGCCTGGGGAGCATCTCCAGAGGATGCTTTGGCGAGGCTGCTGCAGCTGCAGAGCAGCTGGGAGCTTCCCCCTCCTCCCAAACCCACACACACAGCCCGCAAACAGCACTCCTTGCAGCATTCCCACAGGAAAGCATGGAGAGCAAACCCTCGAGTAAAACGCACAAAGCACAAAATGCCTTAAGAGCCATCGGAGGGTTTTTCTCTGTGCTCGGGGAAGTGATTCCAAGCTGAGAAATTGGGATGAAAATGCACCAGATACCTGCTAATCTGGTGGAAGGAGTCCTTGTGGTGTCTTTAGTGGTTGTCTGTGTCGGAAGGAGTCTGTGTGCAGGTGTTCTTTGCTCTCGTGCCTGAAATTCCCACTTCTGGTTTGCCTTCCCAGGCTGCTCTTCCTCCCTGCCAGGGACACCCATCCCGTGGGATCCCCTCCCTCCCTCCCTGCCCATGCCCTGCTTTCCCCGAGGTGTGCGGTGCCATTTGGGCTCGCCTGAGCAAAGCCCTGCACGGCTCTGTGGGGCTCTGGTGCCTCCCTGTGCCAGTGCTGGACCTGGCTTAGGCTGGGTTTCGGACCTGGCTTAGGCTGGGTTTCAGACCAGGCAGTTCTTTGTGTGTGTGCCTGCCTCCCCCCTGCCTCTCCCCTGCTTGTTCCCTGCCTTTTCCCAACTTCCCCCACCTTTTCCCCTGCCTTTTCCCTGCCTTTTCCTCTTCCTTTTTGTCTTCATTTTCCCTACCTTTTCCCTGCCTTTTCTCACCGTTCCTCCTGCCTCTCCTCTTCCTTTTTTCCCCTGCCTTTTCCTCTTCCTCTCCTCTTCCTTTCCTCTTCCTTTTCCCTGCCTTTCCCCTGCCTTTTCCCTGTCTTTTCTCCTGCCTTTTTTCACCATTCCCCTGCCTCTCCTCTGCCTTTTCCCTCCCTACCTTTCCCCTGCCTTTCTCCTGCTTTTTCCCACCTCTCCTCTGCCTTTCCCCTGCCTCCCTGCAGTCTCCATTACATCAATTCTCCAGGCTCCCTGAAACTTCCCTTTTCTCCACCCCCTTCCCTCTCACCCAGGAGCCATCTGTGAGCCCTCAGGTTCTCCCTTCCCCACACTTGTACAGATTTTACCCTTCCACAGACGCCTTTGAAGGCTGATGTTGGGGTTTTTGGAGCCGTGCTGGGGGTTCCTGCCCTTTAGCTGCATCCCTGGAGCACACAGGGTTTGCCAGGCTTTCCTTTCCCTCTCCAGTCTCTCCTGTAGCTGGATGCAGCTGATGGGCAGCCCCTGGAGCAGTCACATTTTAATTGTGCCTCTGGCTCCGTGCCCTGCAGAGGGGAGTTGGAAGCTGTCTGAGCTCCCTTTGATCGTGGTCCAAGACTGAGTCACAGCACAGGGAGCCTGGTGGTGGCCTGGAGACATCCCAGGAGCCCCAGAAGCTGCAGCTGGGAGGTGCTGGAGGGGCTCAGCCAAGGATCCCAAACTCTGCAGCCTTTTGGGGGTGAGGGGAGATGCCCTTTATGGAGATGCCAAGGCCAGGCTGGCGTTGTTGCCCAGGACTGGCATGTGTGTGTCCCTGCTGTCAGCTCCCAGGAAACTCCGTGGTTTGCATCTCCTTAGGAATGTGACAAATCAGCACAGGAGGTTTCAAAGGGAAGGGAAGAGAATGCAGTGAAGGCTGGGGAGAAAATGTGGTGAAGGTATTTTATTAAAACCTCCCAAGTCAAAATGCTGGCTTGTTGCAAGTTGAAGTTTTAAAGGTGCCCCGAGTTGTCCAAAAAGCCAGAATGCTTTTCCAGCTAAAAATTTAAACTCCATCTCTTTGTAAAGCTCCCTGCAATCCTTAATTGGTAATAGCTGCTGTGTAAGGGGAATGCTACCTAAGTTAAAAATAGGTCTGGGACTGACAACCCAAACCAGGCTGGCCCCAGCAGTCACATTTTCCTTTTGTCAAGTGACCTACAAATGCAACGAGCATCAGAAGTGCTGTGAAATCCTGGGCTGGGACCATTTCACTGGGGTGGAAACTTCAGAAGAACAGGCAAGCTGTGTTCTCACCCTCATAGGCTGCAGCAGGGCAGATTCCTGTGGCAGGGACGTTGAGCTGAGCTCACTTAGGCTGGGCCTGAGGGGCACAGTGGCAGCACTCAGGTCACCTCACACACAGTGTGGGAGGGGATGCAGCCACCCAGAGCACACAGCTTTGTCCAAAACCAGCTCAGACCTCACATCCTGGGTGCTGCTTTCCTCTGGGCTCCTCTCCCTTCCTGTGCCCACCCAGCACTCTGCTCATCATCCTGCAGGCTCTGCTGCCAAACGGGAATGGATCTCCAGAGGGGGGAGAGTAATGGAGTGTGAGACTCCAAATTAAGCCTTGCCTTTCTAATAATAGCATTTAAAAGTAACACACCACCTACAACTTGTAAAGGAACCTCAGCTCCAGCGTTTTTAAATGCTTAGAGTGATTTATGTCCCTTGTGGTATCTTTGCCTGCAGCAGCTTTGCTTCCAGTGTGAAAATTAGAAAATAGATTAAAAGCCTCCCGTTCCTCAGAAATGGCCTCAAGCTGTGCCAGGGGAGGTTTAGGTTGGATATTAGGAAAAATTCCCTCACTGAAGAGGCTGGGACAGGCTGCCAGGGCAGTGGTGGGGTCACCATCCCTGCAGGGATGCAGAAGATGTGCAGATGTGGCACCTGGGGACAGGGATGAGTGGTGGCTTTGGCAGGGCTGGGGAATGGTTGGACTCAATCTTCGAAGGCTTTTCCAAACAAAATGATTCTGTGATTCTGTTCTGCCTTTACCTCCCTCCCCAGCCCTCATCACTGGGGATTTTTAGGGATTCCTGAGTGATTCCACCACGTAGCATTGCTCTGGGTTCCCTTGGGAATCAAAACCATTGGGAGAATCCCCTTATTGTTCCTAAAATGGGTGGCATGTGCTTCACCATGGCCAAGGTGAGGGCTTGGACAAACCTGGTGGGTTTTTTCCCAGCATTTCTATGATATTGATTCTCCCAGTTGTTTTCCCTGCCCTGCAGCAGCTCCTGTGTCCAGTCAGCAGAGCCAAAGCTGTGTGTCTGCCTCGGTGCTCCAGGCTGCCTCGCTGCAAACTCTCCTGCATCAGCATTTGCAGGCAGTGCTCCCCTGCAGCTCCAGCAGAGCCTTCCTGCCGACCCTGCAGCTCAGGGCACCCACCTTCAGCTGCCCCACGGTGTGCCCAGCTCCCAAAAGCCACAGCAGCATCCCTGAGCTGGTGGTTGTGGTTGCTTGAGTTAGAGATTTCCTCCTAGAAGAGATGCAAAATGTTTTGTGAAGTTCAGAGTCGCTTTCCCCGTTCTACAGGCAGCAAAATGAAGGTCTGAGGCATCTAGTGTGGGCTCTGGTGATGCTGGGTTTGGAAAACACTGTCCTGAAGCAGGAAGAAATTTTGGAAGGAGGCAGAATTTCTCCTTGCACCTTCCTCTTGCAGGCTGGGAGGACTCAAGAGCTTGTTTTATGTGGGACACTGCTGTGGGTCCAGACACACAGGGCTGTGGAGAGGGAGAGCTGCTGCAGGTGCCTGCAAGCAGGGCAGAGCTGATAAAGGTTTCCAGGCAGAAAAATACCCCAGCAAATAAGTAAATGTGTGCGGGGAGCTGAGCTCGGGGTGGCTGGGTGGGTGCAGTGATGTGCTGCAAATGGAATCTGCTGCTTCACTGCCAGGGGAAGAGATAAGTGATGCAGCTCTCATCCACACCCAGAGAGGAGGAGCAGCCCAGCAGCACCTCCCGAGTGCCCACAGGCTGCAGGCTGTGTGAGCGTGGCACAGCCTTGCCACGGGAGTGCTGAGCAGGGGTTAGGATGGAGGGATGGGATGGAAAATCCATGTCCAAGGCAGACACGGCACCCTGAGGTGCTGGGCTCATCCTGGCTGTCCTAAAGGGAAAGCGAGCGAGGCTTCAAAGCAGTGGAATCACTTGATATGCAAATCTGTGCCTTGTTTGGGGCATGCTGATGTCACTGGGAACAAAGGGGAGGGATGTAAACAGCTCGGGCAGAATGGCCTCGCTGTCTCACTGCTCCTGGAAAAGCTCCTCTGCTCCTCAGTAAGGTTTTTCTGGCTACCAGCAAACAGCTGATGTGTCCAGTTTCCCTTGGCCATCCCTTCTGTTGCCTCCTGGGTAAGGATACTCCAGAGGAGCTGCTTTTAGAGCAGGCAGCCCAGCACGAGAGACAGAAGCAGGTTTGGTTAATGGCCAGCTCCTGACGGGGATCAGCAGCTGTCCCCTGGTGCTGTGGGTACATCCAGCCAGGCCCTGCCCTCCCCAGGCTCTGCAGGACTGAACATTCCCCTCCAATACCATCCAAGGAGCATCTCACAGAAACACCTTCTTCGTGTTTGCAGCAGCATAAACAGCACTTGGTTACAGCAGAGATGTAAGCACAGAACTGAAATGTGAGTTATATCAGCTCATGATGTGATCTGCACGGTGTGCAGCATTTTCTGGATGTGTATGGCGTGGTCTGTATTTCCTGTGGAATAATTACAATAATAATAATAATAATAAGATATAACATTCCCTGCCTGCTTAGAGGAGAGCTGCCTGGGCTTGTCCAGGTCTCTTAGGGAATCCGTGGATATCTCAGAAGCTGAAATACTCTCTACACTATTTAATCATCTGTTTTTTGTGTGAAATGGTGCAGTAATGATTTAAAAACCAAAACAAATCAGAAGACAATCCCCTTGCAGCATCTCACCTCTGCCCTGTGATGCTCCCAAATTATTGTAATTCCTTTGGTTGCTGGTTGTGCACAAAGTTTAGAAATGTGGGTGAAGGAGGTGATGAAAGCTCTGCTCCCTTGTAGATCTCATCCACTGAATCTATCCTTAGAGACAGATAAAAACACTATTCCTGCAGATGCTGGCGCTGTCAAAATATTGGGACTGCAGGGGAGGGTGTAATCTAAATACATCAATTTCCCTGAGGGATCAGGTATGAGCTCAGAGAGAGGGAGCTGACACAGCTGAGGGTGCTGCTTGCTCCCTCTGTGCTGCACAGAACAGAAACTACTACTTTTATACCCTTTATATAACGGCTTTATTGATGCCAAGTGAATATTTATACACATTGCAAGTGTACAGGGTACAGAAACCAGAAAATCTCTGCTGTAGGCACCTCCCCTCTGAAACTGGGGAGTGAAGGAAGGGGACAGGGTTCAGCTGGGCTGCCTGAACTGACAGAGCTTTGTCCAGCACTGAAATACATTTCGGTGATTATGTTAGGAGCAGATGTATAAAAGTCTTCTAATGCAATTTTCCTTCATTAAGCCAGCTGATTTAAATGTACAGTGTGCTGTGGAACTCGGCGTGACTTCTCCTAACGAGCCATCAATAGCTTGCTCCAGGAACAGTTATCAGAAACTCCTAAAGCAGAATGTGTTTCACATAATGGGAACAGTCACGAGATCCTGGAGGAAACAGCCCTGGAGAAAATGGAGTTATGCAACAGCAAGCAGACAGTTAATCATGGAATGATTCTGCTCCGTGAAGAAACAGCGTGAACTTGGTTTCTTGCTTAATTAAGTTTGATAATATAAACATGCATGTGATGTCCCTGCTCCAGAAGGGCCCCTGATAATGGTGCTGCTGACCTCTGCAGAGAAGGGAGTGTGGGCTGAGCAAAGGCTCGGGGAACTTTCATCTGTCAGAGCCACAACTCTGACTCTCAGGGTGGTCTTGGAAATGCCAGGGCAGGATTTAAAGGGCTCTTCTCTAGAACAACAGTAATAATACTTTTCTCTGAGGTTTGTGCCATGTGAGTGTGTGCTGGGGTTCGAATTCTGCTGAAACTTTTGGCAATAAACGCTGTGTGTTTAAACTTTTTCAGCACAGCAGAAGAATTCCATATGCATAATCTATAAGTTGGGGGAGCTTTGGGGTTTTTTGGTTGGGTTTTAGTTTGTTTGGGTTTTTTTTCCTTGTGCTTGGTTGGTTTGGGGTTTCTTTTTAATCAGATCTTGCCATTTTATTGTCGCTGTCATCTCCGGGATGAGTGTCCCAGCTGATACTCACCACTGAAAGCCATGACTTCTTCGTGTGCCTTCAAATCCAGCTTTGGAAAATGACTCATTACTTTTTTTGGCACCAAAAAGTTGATTACAGTACAGAAGAAGTTTTGCAAACAGCTGAGGTCTCCTCCAGCCCGAGGCATTTGCTGGAGTGTGCACTGAGTGAGCATTTACAGGTCTCGTAAGGGATTTTCTAGGGCAGTGTTACTGGGCTGGGGGGGCTTTTTTGAAGCAGAATAAATGGGAATAACTCTCTGGCAGGTGCTGCCTAGGTAGGGTTTTCTGACTCGGCAGCTTGGAGCAGTGAGTGCAACACAGACCTTTCCGAACTGCCTCTAATAATCTCTTCTGGCTCGCAAATAATGTAAACACCGAATCTTATAAATCACGAAGAAAGGAGTAACCCGACACTTCAGATGGGAAAGCTGCCTTCCCTGGGAGTTCACTCGAGTGGAGGTCGGAGGAATCACTTGGAACTGGTGAATCAGAGCTGGGCTGCTGCCTGGACCTTGGGCTGCTGTGTGCTCCTGGGGCTGCCTGGAGCCCTTCTCCCTCTGCCCGGGGAAGGTCATGAAGGGAGATGGCAGTGCCATGTGGAACCTGATGTGGAAATACTGCATTTCTGTCAGGACGATCAGGTACGGGGCAGGGGGGAGGTTGTAAAGGTTCGTTTTTGGGGCTGAAAGCTGCGTGTGTTGGAGCTCACCTGTGCTGCTCCCTGCCAGGGTTGTCAGGGCAGGCTCTTCCCCAGCCTTGTACCGAGCAGGCAAAGAGAAAATGACAGGCTTACTGTAGAATCCTCCAGGAGCATGGAGTTTTCTGTCTCATTTACAAGCAGGAGAAAACAGGAGTGTGAAAGAAACCTTATTTTAGCCAACGAAAATCAGAAAGTTCTGATTTTCTCCCGAATGCTCGCCTGTCACCATTTTCTGTTTGCCCTGTCTCCCGAACCCAGAGGTCGAGCAGTTGTTCTTGGCACCCTGCAAGCATCGCTCGCCGCAGACAGCGGGGAAGGGTGGCTTTTAGGGCAGCATGAAACTCTGGGCTCGCTGTCTGCTGTCTCCGGTGCTGCGATCCCACCTGGGAGCCGCCGGGGATGGAGGCAGGGATGGGCTCTGGGTGCCGAGCGTGGCTGGGCACAGCCCCGGGGTGTTGGACACTGCTCCCTGCCAAGAGCAGCTGCCGAGGATTCCAGCGGAGCCCGTTCCAGGAACGGAGCTATTCACAGAGACACTCGGTGATTGTGAGTCCTCGCGGCGATTTTTTGATACATTTCTAAGTGGTTGCGCGGTCCCAGGCTGTGGTTTCTTGGTGGGACTGTGTGGGTTAAATGGTACCTTTGGCCAGCTCCCCTGGAGAGGTCATGTAATCCAAATAATTACTGCATTTCACACTGCATAATTACTCTGGGCTGAGGAAATCGTTTAGAGAGCCTGAATTCCTGCATGGACTTTCCTTACAACTCCGGGTGAGGCTGTGGGAAGGCTTTTTATCATCAGGGTACCAAAATAAAGCTAAGAAGTAGTTCCCAGCAGAGCCAACATAACAGAAACTGGAAATAATCCCCCCGAGAGGATTCGATTAAGATAAAAGTAATTTTATTTATGATCTGCGTTCAGAACCAGCCGCAGAGGGAAAGCCTGAAAGAGCCACATGAGTGCAGCCTTTGCAGCCCAGATGTTCATCCCGACCTGGGTGCTGCTGGAGCTGCCTGGCAGAACTCCTGTGCAAACCCCTCAGCCCTGAGCCTGGACGATCCCACTAAAGCTAAACTTTAAAAGTTCCTCAGAGGCCTCGGGCGTGGTGATTTTCCCGAAGTTTGACAAGCAAGTGGTGATGTCCTGTAAACAGCCAGTTCTTTATTTCATCAGTGACCTTACTGCCGTGTAGGGTGGGTTGAATATTAGCTGAGTTATTCCCTGCAGGGCTTATTTATAGAGCTGGTGGTGGCTCTCACAGCCAGGGAAATGCCGAGTAACAGGAGGATTTTCAATGAATGTTTTTGGTTGTTTTGACAGATCCTATCTTTCTTTGGCAGCAACGCCAAGAAGTTAAAGAGAATAAAAAAAAACCCAAGTTTTCCTTTGTGGAAAAAGTTCTCTACCACCCTCAGTTGCTTTTCTGAGGCAATTCAGAGACCCCGAAACCCTCCCTGTGTTTTGGGAGACCCCAACAACCACTGGGGCTCACATCCAGGGGGGCTATCCCAGTCCTTCTCCCTCCCTGCCTCTTCTGGAGGTTCCAGCCAGCCTGGCTCTGCTCTGTGCCCCAGCAGAGTACCTTTGGTGTTGCCCTGCCCTGGTGGGAGCCTCTGTGCCCACCCTGGTGCCTCCACTACACTGGGCCACTTGTCCTGCAGCCCGGATGAATGAGAGGGTTTGTGCCTGGCTGAGAAAACAGCCCCAGCTCCAAAAGGAAAACTTAGGCTTCAGGGTTGATCTTGTTTCCATTGGACTGCAGCAGCTTTGAGAAAACCACATTTGACTGAGTCTTTGTTGCCTGTTGGAGCTGGGCTGTGTGGGCAGAGCCTGTCCACATCCGTGTGCCTGTGACCAGACCCCAGAGCTGTGGGGTCAGCTGCCTGCAGGGAAATGCAGCAGCTCTTTTTAGCCTAGGGGAGGGTGGGTGGTGCTGGAATAAGCTTGGGAGAGAGCAGGACGGTGTGGAGTGGAAATACACTAAAAATAATGGTGCCTTTTTTCCTGCTGGGGGCTCTTGGCCAGCTCCCGGAGCACAATTGCTGAAGTTGTAAAGATGAAGGGATTTCTTCACTGCTGTGCCAAAGCTGAGCTTGTTGCACGAAGCCTGAAGCCTGTGTCCTTCCAGAGCTCGTGTCTCTGAGCCAGTGAAGCCTCACTGCTGCCAGGTTATTTCCCAGGGCACGGCAGGGGAGAATCCCAGAATGGTCTGGGTTGGAAGAGACCCTTAAAACTCCTCTCATCCCACCCCCTGCGTGGGCAGGGACAGCTTCCACTGTCCCAGGCTGATCCAAACCCTGTCCAGCCTGGCCTTGGGCACTGCCAGGGATCCAGGGGCAGCCACAGCTGCTCTGGGCAGGAGAGGCAGGGTCTGGCTGACCCCCAGAGCTCAGGTAACCCCGAGCCCCAGGACAGGACCCACCCAGAGCTGCTGTGTCCAGGGGCAGAGCTGTCATTCCTGTCCCTGGTGGGACACAGGATGATGATTGTGCCACACCGCAGGCTTTGGGCTCTCCTGGGGCTGCAGTCCTTCCCTCCAGAGGTGTTCCTGTCCCACGTTCCTGGGGTGGAAATGGGGTGTGTGCTGATGCTTTAAATGACTACCTGGAAACAGAGAGCAGGCAGGAATAAAGGAATCAAGGAGGGATTGGTTGGAAAGGCCTTCAGAGGTACACTCTGGGCTCCAGAGGCTCCTGCCTCAGTGCATCCCAACATGGACAAGGACAGCTCCCGAGTTCTTCCCACTTGGATCTCAGCATCAATTCCCCAAGCAGGAGCCAGGCAAGGATGGAATTTGCCCAAGCTTGCCCCCCTGTCCCCAAGATTGTGGTTTGCAGTTCTTGTTCTGAGTGTCCTTGGAGAGCAAACTAGATCTTTTTATTCCTCTCTAGCAAAGAGAACAGCACTGAACGAGCTACAAAAACTTCAGAGTCACACTAGCAGTACAGGATTGGAAAAATATAAAAGTTAAAAGCTAAGACATCAGTGCCAGTCCCCGAGGGAGGTGCAGGGGTGGCAGTGGCTGTGCTGTCACAGCAGCCCCGTGGGAGAGCCTGGCCCCTGTGCTGAGCCCTCGCTCTCCCCACGTGTGCAGGGAGGGATGCAGCTCTCCCCTCTGTTGTTAGAAAACATGAGATGGACACACACACACACAGAGCATGGTCCAGGTAAGGAAAAACTTCATTTTTACCCTGATATTTATAGATTTTCTAAAATGACCACGGGCTGGAGGGTAAGATCCCTTCCTCTCCAGTCACACTGGTCAAACTAAAAGTTTATCAAATTCTTCTCTATCAAGAAAGGAATATAAAACAAGAGAAACAGTTACAGAAACAGTGCTTTGTTTATATGAAATGCATTAAAAAAAACTAACTCCAAAAATAAAAACACCAAAAAAGTTAAAATCAAAACAACACCCCTCTGCTGGGGAGTCTCCACTTGTGATCCTAGCAGGTGGAAAACTTCCCCAAAATCGGGGAGCTGGCAAAACCTGGAAGCAGAGCTGGGGAAAGCATCAGTCCTCATTTATTTCTGCTAAATGAATTTATTTCAGTGACCCAGCAGGGGTGGGGGACAGGCACATGCACAGTGAGGAAGTTGTTTGTCAGAATGTTCGGGTTGGCTGTGGTGCTTGCAGGGTCCTGGCAGTTTTAGAGCAGAGCAACAAGTGTCAGGGAAGGAGCAGAGCCTGCGTGGGGAATGGCTCATCCCTGCTGGGCTCCCTGTGCCAGGCAGCCCCGGGCAGGGGGTTAGTGGTTGGAGACTGGAGCCATCTGAATCAGCACATCCCAGCCCGCAGAGAATAAATTACAGGGTTTGCAGCAGTGGAACACATAGTTTTCAGCTTGCATCTTAAAGTTCCAGAGCAAGTAATGGAGGAAAACAGTCAATGGTTACTTCTTAGTGCTCCACACATCTGGAAAAAAGTAAGAATTAGTCCTCAGTCTGAGCTGTCAAGGAGTTTCTTCCCTTATTTTCCTCCTGCTATGAACATTTTCCATTTTGGTTCGGTCATACTTTATTTTTAGTTGTCTGCTTTGGCTTTTTTTTTTTTTTTTTCTGAAGGCTGACAGAACAATGCAGTGATTTCATCAAGTGAAGCCAACACCCTGACCCGTGCAAGGGTCCCCTCTGGGCTTTGGTGGCATTTGGGGCAGCCACTGGAGCTGGGGTGGTCGGGATGGAGCAGATAAAATTTGGAAGCTCGGAGCACATAAAGTTTGGTGTAACTTGGTTAGGGACTTGTTCATCAATGTTCTGAGCATCCAGACTGCTCCAAATCACACTGGGATCAGTGCAAAAGTGTGGGCTGGGAGCCAGGGCTGGGCACAGTTTGCTCTGTAGCTCATGGGCAAACATCAGCAGCTAGCTCGTGACCAGAGATAATGGGGGAGATAATCAGATATTCAATTTGTGCTTGTCAGTTCTCACCTGAAATGGCAACTACAACACCCACCTCAGCTGTTCCTCCTGGCAGCTGCAGGGTTAATGTCTGTGGAGCTCCTCTGGATAAGGAGAATATCAGTTTTGTATTGTTACAGGGGTAAGCAGTGGAGTTGGCAGCTTTCACTGAGATCAGACACTACCAATGTGATTTTCCCGTAGCTACTTTATGGCTTAAACACTAGTCAGAATTACGAAAAATCTACTTCTAAGATTAAAAAGAAAATAAAACCCAAACAAACCCAGACATATCCAGATTTATCTCCCCATTCTGTTTGGTTTTGTATTCAGTTTCTACGTGGGTTTCTTTGCCATCTGCAAAATGCTGCACTTGAGGAGCTCCGAGACAAAGCCCAGTGCGAGTCATTGTTACTCATCCCAGGGCTTTAATCCTCAGACTCTGCGTGGCTTTCTGCAGGCTTTAGGCTGTGATTATCCCAGAGCAGGGCTGGGAGATGTGCTCGGTGCAGCAGTGCCAGCAGCCCCACGCTGCTCAGGGAAGGTCTGATGCGCTCCCAGTGCCAGTGGAACAAATCCCGGCCAGGGTGGGATAAGGTTGGTGTCCTCAGAGCTCTGTCTTAGGGGGAGTGTGAGCGTGTCCTGTGCATTTTGCATCCTGAAATGAGTCACTTGCACAGGCAGCTGGAGAGGGAATCACCGTGGCATTAATCTCACTCGCTCTACCTGGAGCAGCTTGTTCAAGGGGGGAATTGCTCTGCTTGGCTCTGCTTTGAATTGTTATTTTTAAAAAAGTCACTTAGCTGCCTTTAAATGCTGCTTTAAGTGTTGTGTTCGGCTGGGGCGGGCGGGTGCTTACACGGCTGGGTTGTTTCGATCTGATTGTGTAAATGAGAGCTTTGTGGTTTAAGTTCAGTGAGCTTCAGCTGGTTACAGGTTACAGCCCTCTCAGAGCAGAGGGACAGAACCTCATCGGCTCCTTCTGCCTCTTTTTTTGTCCTGAGCACTCATTAAAATGCTCCCACTTAGTACTTCTGTGTGCTCCTTTTGCCTCCCACTCTGTATTATTGATAAAAGCTCAAAATGCACAGGCAGGGGCTGTCAGAGACAGCAGGTGATTGCAGGTTAATCCTTGCTCGAGGGTTGGTGGAAAGCACCAGATTGTGCAATATTTGCAGGTTTTTGAGTGTTTCTGTCCACAGAACCCTGGAGGGGAGGGTGACTGCCCAATATAAAATGTTGGCTTTTTTTTTTTTTTTTTTGCTGCTGCTGGGGAGCTCCTGGGAGCTGCCAGGTGAGGGTTTTAGGGCAGGTCACAACTGCAGGAGGAATTCTGTTGGCCCCCGGTGGTCCACACCCCCTCGGTGATGGGGAGTGATACAGCAGGGCCAGGGCTGGGGGCTGCCTTTGCTCACACCAGCTTCATTTTCAGGGTTTTGTTGTTTCACTGCAAGGCTGAGTGTGCTGAGCTGCTCTGGTGTGAAAGGGGCTGGATCCATCTTAGCTACGCAGAGAAAAACTAAATCAACTTCCAGCACACTTTGGAGTTCTAATGTCCTTGCATTAAAATTACTGCATCGATGTTCTGCTCAAAGTTTCAGTCTGGGCTGAGAGCAGCCCTGGGTTAGACTCTGCCCAGGCTCTGTCCTTCCAGGGTGCAGGGTCTAATGACATGCACTGAAACCCTAGAAGTCAGAAACCTAATCCAGGGCAGTCTGGAGAAGTTAACAGCCTGTTTTATTATTCCTTTACACAGACCTTCCAAAAGAGCTCGGTGGAGCAGAACCGTGGGTTACTGAGCTGCTAGGGCTGTTTGTCTAGGGGTAGAGGAGTTTCATTCTGTTCAAGGGAGCTTTTTGTACTTTAATGCTCGCTGGAGGTGAGGCATATGGTAAAAATATATGTGGCAGCTTTTTGAGCAGGATTAGTTTGAGTTTTGTGCTGCTCCTGCTGCTCCTTGTCTCCTCAGACAGACCTGGGAACTGGCATTCAGGCTTTGCTCTGAAAGGCTGCTGCTGCTGCCCTTCAATTACTCAGTTGTTTGTATTTTTTGATATTTTTTGACTCCTGAAGTAGCCTTTCAGCTTGGGTCTTTTTGTTCTGAATGTACAAAGAAATAAATTATATGGGAGCGTTCCCTGCTCTTCGGTTTGAACAGAATTGTCTTCTAGTGGACTGTAAAGCAAATTAGGTAGGGAGAACATAAAGCTCTGAGCTTATCTGGTTTTAACAAGATCATGCATTTTCCAGAAGGAGTCAGATGACGTTTTAGGAATTGGTAAGTACTGATCAATGCAAAGCTTATGAATCATGTCATTAACATCTGTGCTGGGGATTGATCATAGTACGAAAACGTGGGGCGTGAAATGATTGTAAGGAAACAGGCTTCTGCTTAAATGCCTGGTAAGTGTTTTATTCCTTTCCTAATAGGAATTCATTTTGCCACACAAGTATAAATTCCAATTCTTGCCGTGTTTTCGCTGTCCTCCATGCAATATCTGCCTATTAATCATTTTCTTTGACAGTAATCATAAAACCAGCAGGAATTCATGCAGTAAGCAAAGTGTCACACGCTCAGTCATCTTTAGCAGAGACAATAATTCATGGGTGTAATTAACTGCCTCTGACAGGTACGGAGTGTGAGGCCTTTGAAGTGGGGTTGTGTTGTTGGGGGGTTTCCTGTGCTCACCACTGCTGGGGGGGCTGCCAGAGCTGCTTAATGAGGCTCCCGTGACAACTGCAGGGACAGACAAATAAATTAAAATAAAATCAAAGCTCATCACGTTCGTATTTACTGGTTAATGAAACTTCAGCAGAGCTGGAGGTGGGCAAGGCACGGCAGCCTGAGCTGCTGCAGCCGTGCAGCATTTCCATGCTGGGGTGAGGAGCTGCAGGCTGATCAATTAACAATTAAATATGCTCCCGGGTTAGTCACACCTGCCTTGGCCTTCTGGAAAGGTCTCAGCAATGTGCGTGGCACTCTGCATTCAATGAATTCTCGTTAGCTGGTGATAGCAGAGCGAGGAATGATATTCCTTGCTAGCATCAGGGGGCACTTTCATGGTCTGGTGGGGCCTGGTCTGAGCAGGGAGAGCACCGTGAGTGGGAATTGCACGGGGGAATTACACCCTGGCACGGAGCATTCTGGTTCAGCTCTCCTGAAAGCCATTTCTTTTCACATAAATTGGTTTTCTAGTGCGGGAGTCCCCTTGGACTCTGCTTTCCCACATGGTCTTGAGGACTGAATCAGAGCCACCCTCGTGTCGCCATCCCGAGCGCCACTTCCCTCACATGGGGGTCAGGAGAAGCCATCTTTCCGAGGAGATCTTGGAAATCAGGATCCCCCAGCATTTAAGGGTTAAGGAGTTAGGATTTAAGGCATTGGAACACCTAGGCTGAGCTGGGGTGGTGTGTGCCCCTGCAGGCCCTGTGGCAGTGCTGGCTGTGGCCCTGGGGCAGTGCCAGCACCCTGTGCTCCCGTGACAGGGCACAGGCTGATCCTGCCCTTCCACCTGCAGCCTGGGTGCCTTCCTGTGCGAGAGCAAGAGGCATTTCCAGCTCTGGGCAGGCTCTGTGAGAAAGGCAGAGCACGGAGCCAGTGTGGGCTGGCATGGAGGGAGCTGCAGCCTCCGTGCTGCTCGGGAGCCTTTGGAACACCATGCAAGCCTTGTGGATAACATACTTCCCTGCTAAAAGGACAGCCTGGTTGCAGTCTCCTCTGCTGCCTGCAGCCCTGAGGATCTCTTTGTCTCATGTTTTCTGAACCTTGGTCCCACCTCTGGCACTTTCTCCTCTCGGAGCTGGCAGGGCACTGAGTGCCCGGGCTCAGTTGGACCAGCCTGGCCAGTGCAAGGTGTCCCTGCCCGTGCCAGGGGGTGGAACAAGGTGAGATCTAAGGTCCCTTCCAACCCAAGCCGTTGTGGGGCTCTGTGAAGCTGGGAAATGATTCTGTGATTATCTCAGGGTCCAGCTGGGAAGCGCGGCCGAGGCGTCCAGGCTGCTTCAGAGGGAGCTGTGGGAAGGAGATGCTGAGCTTCTGATGCCTCTGGGAGGATAAAAGGCACGTTTGTACTTTGCCTTGGATGCTCTTATCTAAGAGCCAGCCCTGCTTGCCTTTGGGAAGAAGG
This sequence comes from Erpornis zantholeuca, assembly GCA_013400515.1. Taxonomy (NCBI): domain Eukaryota; kingdom Metazoa; phylum Chordata; class Aves; order Passeriformes; family Timaliidae; genus Erpornis; species Erpornis zantholeuca. The sequence goes on along the minus strand of VZTN01033432.1, from coordinate 477,270 downwards.
GCACAGAAGCAATAGCTATTGGAGATCCAGTTATAAAAAAACCTTTATAAAAGCCATCAAAACAGCCCCCATGCTGCTATTGTGGGGTTTATTATGTTCCCGAGAAATGGAAGCTGATTTAACAGAAGTTTCACAATGAAATTAGGAGATACTGTGTGTTAAATTGCATATTTTTAGTCTTGCATGCTCAGCTTAGGGTTAAAGCTCAGCTCCAGTTTGCTTGGAACTGTTGGGTGTCCACAAAAGACCTGCAGCTGCTGCACAGGGGTTCTGCACAGGCAGATGTGCTTGTATCAGCAGATGTTTGCGTGGCTCTATTCTCTTCCATGTTTAAACCAGCAAGAGTGAACTATTCCACCAAATCACTGAGACTGGGGCAGATCAACCTATTCAGTTCCTTATTATCTGTTTGAAATGATCTCCTGGTATTTCAAAATGAGTGAGAACCAAGCTGCTTCATCTGACTGTTTGGGGGAGCTTGACACTGCTGCTGTAGTGGGCACACAGCCCTGAATTTAAGCACTTTTCCACAAAGGCCTTGGAGTGCTCAGCTGTGGGGTTTTCCTGGCCATGGACACAAAGACCTGATGATAGAATTTCACTGTCTGGATATTTTCAGGTTAATGTAACAAACACTTGTGGAGGAAAGGGGAATGCAGATAAATGCTTGGCTTCTTTCCAAACGTCCAGCACTGATTCCTTAAAAACAAACTCATGGAGAAGAACACAGACCTTAAAGGCAGGTAGCCTCTTGAAACACTTGTCCCAAGTTGTTTTATCCTTTTTCCAGGCTCTGGAACCTCTGGTGGTTGTTCCACCTGCACATTCTGAGTGCTTGAGCAGATTTGTTGCTCAGGTGATTGAGTCTTGCACAGTAGCTCAAGTCCAGGTCTAAAGGGAGACTTTAATGCCTGTCTTGTTGGTGTTCCTTGGGATAACAGCAAGGTGGAGAGGGAAAAATGAGGCTGGAAAGGGTGTAAATGCCACTTTGTAAGTGACTTCTGTGCCCCTGCTGTGCTGTCCTGTGTCCTCCCATCCCCACATTGGTTTTGTGGCTGTAACAGTCCCTGGTGAGGGATAAGGAAAAGAGTCCACGTGAAAACAGGCTGGCAGGGCCATTTCCCCCAAACCAGAGAAACAGTGGAGCTTTTATAGGAACTGGGAGTGGACTCCATTAAATGCATGGGCTATGGGCTGTGTGTGCCCTTTCAAACAAAGGTGGGGATGGGCGTTCCTGCAAAGACATCCAGAATTAAAATCATACATTTGCAGTGTTCCAGGCCAGGTTGGAGAGGGTTTGGAGCAACCTGGTCGAGTGGGAGAGGTCCCTGCCTGCGGCAGAGGTTTGGAATGAGATGGGATTGAAGGTCCCTGCCCCACCCAAACCACTCTGGGATTCTGTGGTTCTGTATTAATACAAGTCCCTGTGCTGTTCAGAGGGGATTCAAACATTAAATAGTAGCAGGCACGGTGCAGTTCAGCTGCTTCTTTAAACAGAAAAACCAAAAAAAACCCCAAGGAAGCAAAAACCACCCAGAAATACTCCTTTTGCAGTTATTTCTGTACCTGATACTTTGCATTTTATAGTAAGTATTCAGCTGTTAAATGGGCTTTACTGGCTTACAGTGCTTTGTATCAATTTTTGATCATTTCCTCTAACTTTAAAGAAAAGAAAAGTGAATTTCAGGCACTTAAGAGCCTTAGGGGAAAGCTCTGAGCCCTGTGGGGTAGCTATGTGAGTGGTGGATGGTGTGAAGCTGTTTTGAGGAGGAGAAATCCCCCTGGTCTGTATTTTAGGTACACTGAGGGGTCGATGGTTTGGTGGTGGGGTTTGTTCATTGAGCAGTTCAGATAATCACGTTAGGAAACCAAGGAGATGAGGACTGAGAAAGCCTTTAAGACACGGAGTCCTCAAGCCTTGATACAATCATTTTATAGACATTTTCATCTGCTTGTTGGTGACTGTCAGCGACCTGAACTCGGGGTCTGGAGGGGTTTCCAAACTCTCTGGTTTCCCGCAGTAATTCTGGGGCAGCGTGAAGAGGAGCTTTCCAAAATGCAAACAGATAAGTTCAGCAGAGGAGAAGACAACCTTCCACGACTTTGCTGCGCTTGCAGGGAATGACAAAGCACTGCTAAGGCTCTCCCTTCCCTCCTGCCCGAGCCTGGGAGCTGGGTGAGGTGGTGACCTGCTCAGCACCATTAGCTCACAGGGCTCTCCTTGCTGAGTGCTCAGGGCAGTTCGTGCTCCTTGCCTCCTCCCTGCCCCTGCCTAATGATGCCATTAATAAGAGGAGCTCTGTCCCTGATTTTTTTAGGAGAGACAGAGAAAAGAAGCCCTCAATGTCCTTGGGGTGCTGATGCCCAGATGTGTCCCAAACAGATGGACTGCTAAGGAAACAAGAGACCTGGGAGGAAATCTCAGCCTTTTCCATCGCTGTCTCTAATTTTTCATGTCTATCAAAGCACAGAAGATGAATTTCACTGTGTCTGTCTCTGCTGAGAGGGAAGGGAGGGAAACATTTTGTCCAAGCAGTCGGTGTTCATTAAAAAGAGAGATGAACTTTGCTCAGTGCTTTAAAAAAAGGCCTCAAAATCTGGCCCGAATCTAGTGCTAGTCATGCATTCTTCATAACTTTCCTTTCAAAAAGCTTTTAAAACTCCTCAGCACAGGGCTAGGAGCACTCTGGGTTGTGAAATTATCTTTGCAGACCTTGGGATTTTTTTCCAATGGTAATTTCAGAGCTCATATGTCAACAAAGCAGGGTACAGAATTACCATTTCCCTCTGGACTTTTCAAATCTGTATCTCCAGGGGACATCTCGAGACCACATGACATCAGCTCTGAATATATTAATAAAAATGAAATGTGGCATTTGTTAAAACCCTTTTGTTGGAGAAACATCCTGTTTTTCTGATTAAGTGCTGTGTCAATGTTACATCACACTGACTAGAGATGTTGCTGGGTATCAGCTGGGCTGACAAGCTTTAAAAATACCTGGAATCCTCCTCTTGGCATTAAAATCCACCAACATTTGCTAAAGTAATTACTTCTGTTCAATGAATCTGTGGCGTGTCTGGGGAATTTGCTGCTGCTGAAGCTTTTTTTTTTTCCCCCTCCAACTTACGTGTCACAAAGTAATTCCTTGCAAAAGCCTTAATATAATCATTTGACATGCAAATAAATAGAACTGTGTTAGTTCTTGGATGGAAGTAAGGCTCTGGAAAAGTCTTGTGGTTCTTAGGCAAATATTTTTCAAGTGTTTCCTCCCCTTCAAGATGGAGATCCTTCTAATTAAGCAGCTAAGGCAACAAATGCTGTCCAGCTGAGGGGCAGCTCCAGGGTTCAGACCCCAGATGGTTGATATCAGGACGTGACTTATCTACCAGAGAGCTCCAAATGTGCCCTGGGTTTTTTTATTTATTCTTTCCCCTCGCCCTTCCGGTGCTCGGGCAGTTTGTTGTGTTCCTAGCAAATATTTATGGGGTTTGTCCATTGACTTTTCCTAAGGATTACTGAGCTGGGAGGGAGATTTCCCCAGAGCAGGGGAGCTGCTTTGGTCAGCATCCCCTTCCTATCAGTTTCTCCAGCTGCAGTTTCCAAGGGTGCCCTGAAAAACAACTGGAATGAAAGGCTCACAATGAGGATAATCTTAATATTTACTTTTACAGTTTCTCTGGACAGTTAAAGCCTGTATGTTTTTATAGGCTGATCAATACAAATTTCAAACAGTTTTGATGTTCAGCACTGCTGAAGCACAGCCTGGATGTAAAGTTTATCATCACTGGTAGCTGTATAAAAATACAGCAATGGAGCCTCTGTCTTTGGGTTTATTTTTTTATTAGATTCTACAATTAAACAGCCTGGGAATGTCCCAGGCCTGGCTGGACAGGGCTTGGAGCAGCCTGGGATGGTGGAAGGTGTCCCTGGCCATGGCAGGGGTGGAATGGGATGAACTTTAAGGTCCTTTCAACCCAAAGGAGTTCGGGATCCTGTGACTCATAATGGATGTGCTGATGTGTTGATTTAATTGTGTGGGTTTTAAGTAGTCTTCAGTATTGCAGAATGAGTTTTTCCATGGAGCTGAGGACTTTGGTTTCTAATTCCTGATGTTTAGAGCCTTCCTGAGTTTTGGAAGGCTGCATGGTAGGAATTTCTCTTGGTTCAGATTCCCCAAGCACTGTGGTTCAGGCATTTTCATATAAGCAGAAAGAGATTCTGATCTCTGGAAAGTCTGGCAGGAAGGTCTGAACAGAAGCTGGGTATTGCATTAGTGCTCTCCTGGAATCTGTTTTATAGTGCATGGAGTGCACAGGTCTAACTGATGGCACTCCCAACCTGTGCAGAGTACCCAAAATACCTTCAAAACTTCAGATCAAACTCGAAGTTAGATTAGAAACTGAGTTAAATGTTTTGGAGAAGTGCTGGTTTAGGTGTTTTGTGGGTTTGTGTTGGAAAGGTGCAGTATTCTGCTTTGGCACTGAGAAAAAATGTAAACCACAAAAACAGGGGGAAAAACCCCAACAAAAATTCCCACTTTTAAAGTTGAAATTTGCATAAACGTGGGTGAATTTCCTTGGACTGAACATTTCTGCCAGGACCTGTGTAGATGCCCTGTGACATCCTGTCCATGTTGTTTGTATCTGCACGTGGATTTAGGGGCAGGGAGGAATTCTTCTCCTGACAGGTGCTGTGATCACTCTTCTGTCAGATCCATCTCTAAAGAAATCTGTTATTTACCTGTGGTTCAAATGAAGGAAAATGCAGTTTAAGGAACTGCTTTGGTGCCCTTGACCCAGTGGGGAAACTCCCCCTGACTCAACCAGGATCTCACATTTGCCCTCAGGAGAGAACCAGTGAACCTGGAAAAAGGTACAAAGTGTTCCCTCAAACTGATGGCTTTAGCAATAATTCTGCTTCTTACAGATTCCAGGTATCTTTATTTTCAAAATAAAGCAAAACTTTGCAACTCTTGCTCCAGTAGCAATAAAATGTTTCTTTTATGTGAGGTGGTGAGTTTGTGATCTGCTCTGCTCTGGCTGTGCAGAACTGGGGAGGTACCAGCAGAAACAAACTGGGCTGCCCAAAGCTGAAGGAATTGGTTTAACAGGACGTGAGGAAAATCCTCTTTATTGCCTGCTTGTAACAGTTCCTGCCCATCTGGCCCAGCTCTGGTGTCTCCCTAGCTGCAGGCACTGCAGGTGTGGGTTCAGCTGAGGGTGTGCAGCAGCAGCAGCAGGGTGCTAGCCCAGGGGAACATTCCCTGGGTGGCTGTTCCCAGGGAAAGCTTTCCCAGCTTTTCCTCTGCACCCTCTCCCTGTGCCTGCAGGGCTCAGGGGCAGAGCCAGAGCAGCAGAGGAGATCCCACGGAAAGCTGCTTCAGCAATTGGATTTGGGATGTGCTGAATGCCCCAGCAAACCTCAAAGCTGGAGGCTCTAATGGGGAGAAAACCTCATTTTGGGCAGTGGAGCTTAGCTCCTCTAGGCAGGTTTAGGAGCAGATCCTCCATCCCTGGAACCACCCTGCTCTGGAGATCCCTCTGGGCTGGGCAGAGGTGGCTCTGAGGAAACTCCTTGGCTCTGTCATGGAAAGAGGTGTGCAAAGACATAACAACTCCAGGGATGGGGCAACAAAAATATATACACCTGTATAAAATATATAATATATAATATAAATACATTATATATAATATATAAAATAAACATAAATAGATATAAAAATACATATATAATATAGGTATAATATATGTAATGTGTAAAATAAACATAAATAGATATATAAAATAG
>VZTN01033432.1:379721-466987 GCA_013400515.1 Erpornis zantholeuca | reverse complement strand
TAAATGTATAAATATACATAATGTAATATACATAATATATATTATTTATATAAATGTAATAGTTTGTAAATCAATTAATATAATATATTAATTTATACAATACAAATCGATAATATAATTTTAAATATTAATTAATATAAATAATAAATTATTGATAATTTGATATAATTTAANTAAAATAATAATGAAATAAATCTTGATTTCTCAGCGAAAGGAGGGTTTAATTTCCTCTGCCCCAGGTCAGTCCTGCAGCCTTGGATAGTCCCAAGCTCAGAGGTTTGAGGTTGCTGCAGAATCCCAGAGTACCCCGAGCTGGAAAGGACTCTCAGGGCTCGAGTCCTTTGTGAGCTGCACTGCTGTGCTTGGGCTCTAACCTGGGCTGGGAATGGCAATTATTAACTCCTGAGTGTGACCCAACAAAATCCTGTGCTGCTGCTGGGGCTGCCGTGGTGCCTGCAGGGCTCGGGGTGGTGCAAGCACCTGCACAAAGCCCAGTGCACACTCGTGGGGGAGAGGCAGGAGACTCTGGGGACTGCAGCATCCAGCAGCCTGCTCTGGGTGATGAGCAAAGCACTGCACATCCATGCCACTGCAGCTGTAGGGCAGTGTTTGAATTATTAAGGCAAAAGGAATTTGAGTGGCATTAATTGCAGCTGGTGGATCTGTCAGTAAAGGCAGAGATGGGGAGTTCAGCTCATTTGTTGGGCTTTGGGAGGCAGGTGAGGAAATGTTTTCACATCCTACAGAGTAATATTTTCTGCTCTGCCTTGCACAAGACAAAGAGCACCTGTCCAGGCAGCACATCTGGATAAGCTGAATCCAAAAGCTTTCAGGAGAGTGGGCCAAGGAATTCTCTCCAACATGTAATTAATTGTTTTCTGGGGATGGGGAAAACAGAAGCCAGAGCACTGCAGGTTAATGTAATTTTCATCTTGGAGGAGAAAGGAATGGTTTAGACAACTGCTAAATGTGGGAGCCTGCTACTGATTTTTGAGAGAGCTGTGGAGCAGCCAGAATGCAACTTAATTCTGCTGGCCTGGGTCAGTGACTGGTGGGGATTGACTTGGAACTGAGACTTGAATTGAAACAGACTTAAGCTCTGCCTGAGAGCCTGCCCTGGCTTTGTGCAGGGTGCCAGGTGTCCAAGGCAGTGTCATCCACACTTTTTGGTGTCATTCTGACAGTTCTCCAGCTGGAATTAGTGCAGGGCAGCCGAGTTTCGGTGGAGTCAGGAGGTGCTGCAGTACATGACTTTTAATATTGTGTTACACAATCGCTGTGCCACCTGCAGGGGACACAGAGGGCCCGTGGGGACAGCTCTGGGATGGTTTGGTCAGGAGAGTCCAAGCAAACAATGGGCATGTTTTAATAAGTAATAGGTCAATAGGTGAGAGGTGATTTTAATAGGAAATATTCCAGGTAATTTTAATAGGTGAATGTAAAGCAGAGAGTGTGTGCCATGGGGTGCCACGGCGTTCCACCACTAAAAATGGACACTGTACTCCTCATACCTCACAATTCATTCTGAATACCTTAATGGTAAAAGAATAACTGTTTTATTTCAACCCTGAGCTTAAGCACTGCTGATTTTACTGTCTACATCAGGAAGTCACTACTAAAAGAGGCAAAACCCAATCCCCCTTGGAGATCCTGGGAAGTCTGGTCCCACTTGGAGAGCTGAGCCCTGCTGCTGGTGGCACCAGGCACTCCAGAGGCACAAGGGGTGATGTGTCCTGGGCTGTGGCTGCAGCTGCTCCTGCTGTGACATGAGTTAAAGCTGATGGCCTCTCTCAGGGTGATGCCTTAGGTTTTAACTTTTATATTTTTCCAGCTCTGCCCTGCCCAGTGTCACTCTGCAGTTCCCTGGAGCTCATTCACTGCTGTTCTCTATGCTTAGATAGATATAACAAAATCTAGTTTGCTCTCCAAGGACACTCGGAACAAGAACTGCAAACCACAATCTTGGCGACAGGGGGCAAGCTTGGGCAAATTCCATCCTTGCCTGGCTTCTGCTTGGGGAATTGATGCTGAGATCCAAGTGGGAAGAACTCGGGAGCTGTCCTTGTCCATGTTGGGATGCACTGAGGCAGGAGCCTCTGGAGCCCAGAGTGTACCTCTGAAGGCCTTTCCAATCAATCCCTCCTTGATTCCTTTATTCCTGTCTGCTCTCTGTTCCTAGGGAGCCATTTCAGGCATCAGGGCTATCCAACAGAGCTGCTCCTTCCTGGGAGAACATTTCCCAGGTGCTGCTTTTGCCAGTCCCTCCCCCAGTGGAAAAGCTCTCTGCAGAGCACGGGGGGGAAGGTGAATGTTGCTCATCTGCTGGAGATGGGGACAGGCTGCAGACTGTGCCAGCTCATCACAGAACCATGCTCAGCAAGATGTTTTAATGCAGCCATTTCCCCTTTCTCCCCAGCTCGCAGTGATGCTCTGGTTGTGCTTTCTGCTTCACATCTTCTGTAAGAAATGAAGGAACAGGTCACGAGAGTTAATTGGGAGCTGAGCTCTTCCCACAGGCCACGGAAAGACCATTTGGAAACAGAAATAGAAAAGCTGCCCTAGTGTTCCTCCAGCCCTGGCCTTTTGGAACAGCTTTGGCTCGTGTCCTGCCCGGGCTGGGGCTGGGGCTGAAGGATCCCTTCTGGATGGATGTGTGTGGCAAAGTGCAGTGAGCTGACACAGTGAGAGGACACCAGGCCAACCTCACCTTTACCTCCACATAAATACCCTTTTGAAAATGCAGCTATTTTTAGGAACTGTGAATTAGCACTGTTCTTTCTGCATGTCCATCCTTCCACTTGGCATTTTAGCAGGAGGGGTTTTTAAAGCTGACCTGGTTCCAAAGGATACCAAAGGATAAATTCCTGTTTGCTGGGTATCTTGAGCATTTTTCCTGATCCAGCTCTTTACTTGATCCACCAAAGCTCTGAGCATCAAACCAAATACACACCAATGAGTTGTACAGGCAAAGGAAAGTTATTTCAAATATTGATACTTCCCATGGATTTCTCTAGCCCTATTTCCCTCACTTTTCCTTCCTGTAAAGATGGAAAGAGGCCATCTCTTCTTTACTTAGGAGGGGGAGAAAAATGGTTCTTTAGAGTTATTTAAAGTGAATAAAAAATAATTATTCCATCCAGATTGGAAGTCAAGGGTTCTATTTGCAGCTCTGTGGCTGGCTCCTGATTGCTCCTTGGCACGGTGGCACCTCGTGACTCACATGTCAATGGGCTCCAACACGAGCAGCTCCTGCTCCTGGCAGAGCTGCACCAGCTGCAGGACCCCTGTGAGGGGCAGGGATGTGTTCAGTGGCTACACAGAGCCAAACTGGGCCACCAGCAGCAGATTCCCCACTCCTGGAGGTGTCAGGCACGCAGGATGGGAGCTGTGCTCGGGAGCTGTGGGAGCCCAGGAGCAGGAAGGATGCAGGGTTCAGACTGATGCCCTTTTGGCTGCAGTTTGCAATCTGCAGCCAGTCCAGGCAAAGCTTCCCAGCACTTCTATCTTGTCTGTGGGTCTGCTTTAGGAGCAGGGTAATTCTGGTAAATGCTTGTCAGTATTTCCCCGAGTTTGCAGAGGTTAAATGAAAGTGAGGTCAGAATTAGGTGGTGTTGAGCTTTGTCTGCTTTGACTTTGGGGGAGAACTCCCCTGAGGAGGTGCTGGGCTTTCAGCTCACCTCAAAGGTGCAAATGGCACTGGTTGAGAGCAAGGAGCCACTCCAGTGTCATTCCCACAGCTTTCATCAGGATTTCTGCAGACTCTCCCTTTCCTGGGACCCTTTTTGGACTCCTCGTGCTCTGGCTTGTTTTCCCATCCCTCAGCTCCACACTGGGAGGTTTTCTGCCTCTGAAGGTCAAAATCCTCCTGGTGACATCACAACTGATGTGCTTCCAAAGGGGCTGAGCCCATGGAATCACTGGGAGGTTTCAAGATGAAAACATAAGGAGAAGTGAATCAGCTCTTACGAAACAATGACCTCCTCCATCTCCCCAAACAACTTCGGCAGTGCAGTAAAAATAACACAGAGGAGCCAAGCTGTTCCCAGAGTGAAAAAGGGATCAGGTTTGCAGCTCGGGGCTCTGACAGAGCAGGAGGATGGATGCTCTCCTCCAGTCAGCCCCAGCCAGCTCACTGCACACCCTCACTCCAGCTCCAGCTGGAGCATGCAGCCTCGATACTCTTGGGTTTTATTCTCATTATTGCCGCGGTGATAGAAATTGTTCTTACCAATGTGCATTTCAATTACATTCTGCACTTATTCAGCATCTTTGCATTGGAAATCTCGGAAGTGCTTAACAGAAGGCAGTGAAAATCATCTCCAGTTTTCCCTCAGGGGAAGCTGAAGCAGGCTTGTAAGGACCTCTGGTGTGGGTTGATAGTTCTCTGCTTCTGGAGAGGCAGCACACTCTGACTTTTAGGTGTTTTTTTTTTTTCCTGTTCTTTTCCCCCTCTTTCCTGGGAAAGCCATTCCAGAGGCAGTGCAGGGGGATGCAGGAGGTGCCTCAGTCACTGGGAAGATGTCCTAGATTTTGGGTGTGTTTTGACCTTGAGCCCAGGAAGGGAGAGCTCTCTGCTGCTCAGTGACCGATTGCATGGCCAGGATGAAGAGGGGACCTGTCACAGACCACATCTCTGCACAAGTGTCTCTGCACACTCACACAGGGACAGGGCAGAGAGATCCTGGTGGCACTGGAGAGCTTGGGCTCGTGCCAGAGGATACCTGAGAAGGATGAGGAGAGGAGACAGGAGCCCAGCACACTGCTCCTGTGTCCTTTGTGTTTATTTCCCTTCCCAGCTGCATTACCCTCCTGCTGTTTTAGTGTGGCCACATTCCCATGTTGGAGCACACACTGCTCGAGGCCATGGCCTTGCAGGGAGCTCACCTGGCTGCCCGAGGCTTTGTCCCAGACACACCTTAGCTCCCCTTGGAACACCATATTTCTCCTAAAACGGGATGACATGATATTTCTCCCTAAAGTGATGAAAAATACCCCAAGTCTCCTAAAAACATCCACTCTGTGCATCCCTGCAGAGGAGAGCTGAGAGCCTGGGGTGATAGAAGGGGGTGTGGGAAGGAGCAGGTCCCTGAGACAGCAAACTGGAAGGGTTTCCTGTCTGTGAGGAGGGACCAGGACAAGGAATAAGGAAGGAGATGGAACAGCCAGCCCATGGCACGGGGCTTGGTACAGGGGGTGTGGGACTGACAGCCTGAGGCAGCCCCTGGTTATGAGGGAGGGTTTGTCAGAGGGGGAACACCTCCTCTGTCAGCCCTGAGTCACACTCCTGCCGTGCTTCCCAGCCCTGGGAAGAGCTGCCAGTAACTTTCAGTGACTTTGAAAGTCACCCTCAGTAATGCCAGCCCAGAAAACCAACGGAGCTGAATGGAACACTGGGATTTCATCATCAGAGGAGGCTGCTGAGCGAGAGCTGAAGCAGTGCCCAGGAACCCTTTCTCAGATTTGAGAAAAGGGCTGTAAAAGCCTTGGGCTCTGAGTTCAGCATGGAACTGGTGGCATTTCCATCCCAGACAGGGACAGGGCAGTTCCCTGCCTCTGGCTGAATGCAGTCAGTGGGGCTGTGCAGTCAGACCCCATCGTCACACGTGCAGTCACACGTCTGGCAGGTAGGAGAAGCTGCATGTAGTGCTTCAGGTGCCATTTCTGTGGATTGTACTCCTAACATCAAGCTCCTGACCTGCCACCACATCTGCAAAACTCCAGAAAAGTAGTGGGGAAATTCTTGTTCAAAAACAATTCCTTTTTGAGGGATTTCTCTGCAAAAGTGGAAAGATCTGGCAATTGGTTGGACAGATCCTGGCTTACTTTTTCCTTTACATGTGTGTAATTTGCTGCTGCTTGGACCATGACAACTGGTCAGCATCACTGGAAGAGTCTGTGCTGAGACTGTGCTAAAGAGCACATGTGAAAACTTAGCTCAAGTTTGACCAGAAACAGCGTAAACAGAGTTAGTTTTTTATGCAATCCGTGATTTTAAGCCCTAAATGACTTTGGGCTGCCCTACACCCAGAAACAGCAGTGATCTGACCTGTGCTCTGGGGTCGAGCTCAAGCTGCCCCAGTAACACAAACACAGAGCAGGCATTTCAGGGGTAAAGGAGATGGTGCTGCAGAAAAGAGGTGGGGGAAAGTTGTTTTCTGTGGGAGCAGGAGAAGCCTGACCCATACATTTTTGGCTCAGAGGTGCTGAGAAGTTCCCAGAGTGTAAAACAGATCAGCCTTGGAGCTTGTGGGGTCTGACAGGGAGGAGGATGGGTGCCTTCCTCCAGTGAGCCCCAGCCAGCTCCTTACACAACCTCAGCCCTTCCAGTGCCTTGCAAAAAGCTGTCAAAGGCCATGGGCAGGTTCAGGGAATCCTGTGGCAGCTCGCAGGGGCTGACACATATCCCGTCCGCTTCAGCAGCGTTTAAGAGGGTAACCCAGAGGAAAAACAATCACTAATAAAACCACAATCAGAAGACAAAACACTTTCTCCTTGGGGCGCGCGAGTTACGCTCGCATCCTTTTGCTGCTCCTGCACCGCCGTTCCCAGCGCCGAGTTGCTGTCGATAACAACAGCGATAACAACGCTCCATTTTTTGGGGGCTGAGCGGTGTAATATTTGGGCTGAGCGGCGCGGGAGGCGAATGTTACCTGGGAATTAGCGGGGAGATGAGGCGGTGAGGTGCGGGGAGGCACGGGCGGCAGCGGCAGCAGCAGCAGCAGCAGCTNGCCCGGCCCCAGCCCCCGGCAGCGCCCGCCGGGGCTCTCGCTGCGCATCCGCCCCCGAGGGAAGCCGCGGCAGCTCCGCCTGGGTGTTCGCTTTTATTCGTCCGCGGCCCGCGGAACAATGAAGTCGGAGGTAGGTGAATGATGCAGTGCAGAAGTTGCTGCGGCGGGGGGGTCGCCTCCGGGAGGGCTTTAATTGCCGGGGGGNGAGCTTCGCTACGGAGATGATTTAATGTGCCGGGCTGGCGGTGAAGGGGGGGAAAAAAAACATTAATGGATTCTGTTCGTGCATGTGTTGGGCTGGGGGGAGGCAGAACCAGGCGTTGTGGGTGCAGCAGATGACATTTTCTAATTATACAGCTTTCTGTTATGCCTGAAGTAGTCATGTACAAAGGTTCTGCTTCCCTGGTAATGAGAGACAGGCAAGGCTTTTCGAGGCAGAGCTACCCATTTAACTTGCTGGAATTAACGGAATGTCGTGTTTCATCCTTATAAATGCATATCAAGTTCTCAGCAGAAAAATAAGGATGTTAATCATCGCAGCTGATGTGCTGTGTTATGTAGATTGCTCGCATTGATTCCGGGCTGGGGGTTCAGGTTTCTTATTTGCATTTAGTCAATCAAGCCCGTGCCCACCCTGAATCCCTTCGGGTGAATTTCTGTTGATTTTGTTGCTGGATGTATTTATTCTTCTTTGTGTATCTGCCTTTAAATAAATCATCGGAACAATAAACAATCCTACAGCAGAGGGAGCAGAATGTTTCGGTTCCATCGCTGCAATCTATGCAGTTGGGGAAGGAGGGGTTTGTGCAAACCATGAGTGTGCTTCAGGTTTATAAAAATCGATCTCCTGGCCGTGTAGTCCATGGGAAGGTGTGGATTCATGGGACAGACATGGGAATGGATCCTCATGAGTTCCCCAAGCACTGGCACTGTCCCTAAGGTGTTCTGTCCTTACGTAAGGGCTGCCTGGGGCAGCTCTGGGGGAAAGGGCTGCGATTTTGGGGGCTTGGTTGATTATTTTTTTTTTTTTTAATAGCTCTTAGTATATGTAATACATTTCTCGGGCTTAATATATTTTTACAACAATTTTGCTAATTCCTGTCAGGGTCATTGAATTTAAGAGATATTAGATTAGCGATAGTAGGTTAATGTATTTTTATTTTAATGAGGTATTAATCGTTGCTGGGTTTGCCAAGTACCAATCACTCGAGACTGCTTTGGGTTTGGTGTGACCACGCTCCCTGACAGCTTCAGAACGGTCGGAACAAGGGAAGCAGGAATCAGAGCTCAGCACCGGGGCAGGAAGTTACAAAATTCCCATTTAAAAACCCAAGGTCTCGAGGAGGTGCCTGTCAAAAAGTCATGGAATCACTGAGGCTTCGCACAGAGGTTTGATTGGGAGAGCGTGATCTGATGGAGCCTTCAATTTCCACATGCAGCTGCAAGTAAAGGGATGAAAAATCCCCCAAAGTCATAAGCTGAGTTAAAATTCATAGCCGGAGTGCATTTTTATGGGAATCTTCAGGAACAGAAGGAGAAACGCCTCGGCCTGCCTCAGGCTCACCGACAGGAATGCCAGCAGAGTTCCTGGGCTGGAATTCGAGTCCTGTACGTGGTGAGGATTCCCTGGGCTGGGTGCAGTGGTTCCCTGGTTCTGGGGGGGCAGTGGGAGTGGCACCCAAATCTGGGGTGTCTTTAAGGAGACCGAGAGGTGCCAGGTGGGTTGGAGGGAGTTTGGGCCGAGGCTCTGTCACCTGGAGAAGGTCACAGAGAGCCTCAGCTTCCCGCAGCTCTGAGCTCTCCCCACCTCCTGTGTTTTCTGAGGGCTTGGGTAGCCCAGGAGTGTGGGCACAGCTCTTCTGCTCAGCCAGGGCAGGACTTTGGGAAGTGCCTGCCAGTGTCTGCGCTGGCTCCTGGGTGATGGGGAGCACCCAGGGCTCCAGCCAGCAAGGGAGAAGCTCTGCTTTGTGCTGTTTTGAGTGCTTGAGGAAGAGAAAAATGCTGCTAAATACTGCTAAAAGTGACCTTTTTCCTTCCCCACTAAATTATAATTTGGTTTTTAACACAGTACCATTTGAAAGCAATAATCTGGCACTTTTTTCTCATTTAAAAAAAAAAAAAGGGTTAAAACGGGGGTTTCTCAGTTAAATGGTAGTAAAAGAGACTGGTCTGCAGCTTAAAATATTGACATCTTAGATTTATAAATGCATATAATTGGAATTGCAGTGTTTGTGTTTGTAGTTCTATTCAGTGTGAGCTGTTTGAAGATCCAGAGCCTTTCCATGCATGTTTTTGGCTTTCCTGTAACCTGGACAGTAAAGACTGTGGGCGTTGGGTGTGAAGGTTTGGTATTCCATGCACAGATTGAGGGGGGAAATCGGGGACCTTCACGTCCTTCTGGCTGAAGTGATGAATTTCTGGAGGGTGGAGGCACAAGGGAAGGTCTCACTCCCAGCAGAGCCGTGCCCTGTGTGCCGAAGGAGCTCCGGGAAAAGGGAAGGGAGAGGCAGCACAGCCCCAAAGCTCCCTGCACAGGCTCTGCTGCCAGGCTGGGAGAGGGCAGAGAGGGCAGTGCCAGCAGCTGGGGCACTCCTGCAGGGCTCTGAGCAGCCCAGGTGTGTCTGGGGACACCAGAGCTGCAGGGCTGGGCAGGGCTGGGGCTGCTCAGCATCCCTCCTGGGCTGCTGGAACAAGGCNAGGAAAGGAAAGGAAAGGAAAGGAAAGGAAAGGAAAGGAAAGGAAAGGAAAGGAAAGGAAAGGAAAGGAAAGGAAAGGAAAGGAAAGGAAAGGAAAGGGTGTAGCTGGCACTGGGTATTTCTGGCACCCAGTGCTTTGCTGGGGGTTTCAAAAGCAGGCAGTGCTGTCACAGCAGAAATGCATCCCCTGCAAGGACAGCCAGGGCTCGCTGACGTAGAGGCAGTGGCAGCTGAAACAGGTAAAAGGTGAGCAAAAGCTGCTCTTGGTCTGCCAGGGCTGGGGCAGTGCTCCCTCCCCAGTGCTTGGGAGCTGCAAGGAGGAAGGAAATGCACATTTTCCAGGAGAGAATTTTTTATTGGGGAAGAAAAGAATCTCAGGCGAGGTGGATCTTGTTGTGAGACTTCTCCCAGGCAGAAGCCTCTGCATGTGTTAGAGGGGACTCCTTCAGGAGCAGGAGCTTGAGGTTTGTCAAAGCACAGGAGGTGGCCAGGCTGCTGTGCTGTGCCCCTCGGAAAATTAAGTCCTCTCCTGGAGCATGAGAAGGGAGATGACAGGAAAAAAACCCAACTTTTAAAAAAGATATTTGCTTTTCAGCGAGGCAAAACTGTGTATCTGTGCCTCCTGCAGGAAACAGCTTAGCTGGCTGCTTCCTCCATCAGCTGCATTCAGCAAAGTGAAAAATCCTGCTGAAATTCTCTTTAATCCAGGCTCCTCATCCCATTAGGCCTCCGAAAAAAAATTCACAGAGCTTGTACATGTGAGGACTGAGCAGCCTGGAGTTTAGGAAGTGTTTTGGGCACTTAGTTAGACATTTTCTGATGTGGGCAGTGGGAACAGGTACCAAGATGATGCAGTGGAGGGGAGTAGGAGCCTTTTCCAGGAGGAAGTGCTGATGTGGGAGCCAACAGCCCCTGCTCAGTGCAGTGGCATTCAGAGGGACAGGGCTGGGATGTGGTGAGGGGGAGGAGAGTTAAATCTGCTGCCTGTTGTAATTTTGTCTGTTGTCATAGCTGGTAGATCTGGAGTTGCAATAAGAACTCCTTCATATTTAATATCAAGCCTGAGGTGCCTGGGCCATAACCTCAAGGAAAATTAATTCCATGGGCTCTGGATTGGATCCTTGATGAATAATCCCAGGTCTGTGGTCTTTGCTGGGTTTTGTTTTCCTCTACAAAAATATAAATGGATGTATTAAATCAGAACTACGTCATTTTTCCTCCTGAAATGATTTTTATAAACATTTGCTGATTGGAATGCACAGCACAGGCACCCACAGCACAGATGCAAATGTCTTCATTTTCCAGATGGAAAGACTGAGGGAGAGGAAAGGAGAGAACAGTTTGCTCAGCTGCAGGGGAAAGTTGATATTAGAGGCAGAGTTGGATTTTAGAAACCTTCATTTCAGTTGTGTGCTCTCCCTCAGCAGCCTGGGAGCACTAGGCAGGATCAGTTTCTTAGGCTTGATCAATGAGATGGAGAAATGAATTTTTCCAGGTGTGGTTCCTCCGTGTGTGTGCACGTGAGATCTGCAGAACACGGCGCCTGGCAGAGGTTTTTGGCTCTTTTTGGTGCAGCCAGCTCTGGAGGTGAGCTCCCCTCAGTGTCTGGCACTGGCAGGATCACTGAGGTGGCTGTAGTGACGTGTTCCACATGGCAGCTCTGCCTGCATCCTGCTCTTTTTCTGGGTGTTATTGAAGCACAGGGGGAGCACAGCTGCACTGCCCTGAACCTGCACCGCACTGGAAATCACAGCAACAACCAATATCTGCAGGCACACGGGCAAAGGGCACTCAGGGAAAGGATTTTTCCCAGTCCTCCCAGTTCTCTCAAGCACTAGTGCAGCACTGAATTCCCCTGTGCAGAGGCAGAAAGCATCAGCAGCACAGCTGTGGTGGGATCACAGCGAAGGACAAAAGCCCAACTGCTTCACAGGGCTTGGTTGTGATGACCCCCATGGGCTCATGCTCATGTTGTGCACTCCAACAGTATTTTCCTAAGATTTAAGCCAAGATTTGGATCAGTTGAGACAGTCTTCAGGGCAGCAATCAGCTGAAGAGAAGGCAGGGATCAAAGAGTGTGGCTGGAGAAAGTGGCCTGGTGTGAGTTTGTTGTGTTACTCAGTGTGCACTGAAGGCTGTTGGTTCAGCTGTGTGCCCCTTCCATGGGGCTTCACTCAGGGAGTATTCCTGGATTCAGTTCCAAAAGGGGGAAAAAAAATTGTATTTCCTTTTAGGCACTGCTCTCTTTTTCCTTGTTTGAGAGCTGCTGCCAAAGAGGGGTGGTCTCAGATGTGTTCCTTTCCAGCAAAGTGGCATAGGGAAATATTTCCTGGTAACCAGACTTTACTAATTGGATACCATTTGTGGGGCACGTCAGTATAACCATGGTGCTTTGTATGTCTGGGTTGACATGGTGAATAGCCCAGTGGAAAAATAAAACATTACTGTGTTATCAGTAAGGGAAGCGATGAGATGGGAAATGGGAAGGGCAGAGCAACACCCTGGTTTGGGTGTCTGAGCATCACTGTATCCCAGAGAGGAGCTTATCTGGGCCATTATGCTCTCAAATCAGTGGCACACACGAATTTCTAAAGCACTGCTGGGGGATCAGGGCTGGTGACATTAACCTGCTGATGCAGTGTGGAAGGCTGGCTGGAAAGGAACCGAGCCAAAGAAAATAATCACGGGGTTAAATTTCGCTCTGGTCTCCTTCCCTCCCTCCTTCCCTTCCTGTTTGTGTGTTGCTGTGAGTCCTGTTGTCATGGGACTCCTCTCTAGTGCCATTTGTTTGTCACTTCATCCCCCTGGACTTTGTCTCTTCCCACTGCTCCTGCCTGGCTGCTCCCTTCATCTCCTCTCTCCATGGTTCAGGAACCATGCTTGTGTTGGCTCAGCACCATCCAGAGCCCCATCTCACCCCACACAGCCCCTGAGGGCCCAGGAACGTGCCCTGTGGGGTGGCCCAGGGAGGACAGGGAGGCTTTGGAGCAGACAGTGCTGGAGGCAGCGATTCCAGCAGGATCTGCAGTGTGCAGCTCCCCAGGGTGTCCGTGCAGGACTGACCTGGCCCTGTCCAACATTCTCAGCACCCCCTGGGAGCACAGAGCTCACATCCCACACATGTCTGGAGGAGACAGGGGATGGACAAGGCACAGAAGAGCAGAGGACTTTGCTCCCTCCCAAGTGCTGGCTCAGTCGGACTGGCTGGAGTTCTGTACCCCCCCAGAAGTGACACCCCAGAAGTCCCAGTCCTGTTGTGACCAGCAGCAGTCCCTGACTGGATGCCTGCTCCCCTCTGCCTCCAGCCTTTACAGATCCGGGAGCTTTGGTTTTGCTCTTGTCCCCGTTCCTGCAGGGCACCGAACAAAAGCCCAGCTCCAGCTCTCCGGCTCCGCCTTCACACCCACTCTTTTTGTGAAAAGATAAGGAAAAGCACGGAGGAGATTTATGTGCAACTCCTGTTTGGCTCCGGAGCTCAGCCATCGGTGGAAGTGAACGAGGGAGCTGTCAGCTCTAGGAGAACACCAAGTGTTAGCATGCACAGGGAGCAAAACTCGAGCAATTCACGTTGCTGAGCTTTCTGCATCCCTGTCCAAGCTGTTTGTTAAGGCAGTGTCAGGTCTGGGAAGGCTGAAATACAGCGAATGCCTGCTGTGCATGTTTGCATATCAACAGCAGAAGTGTTTGCTGGCATGCCTGGAGGCAGAACAGAACAGAACTGGTGCTCGAGGTGGGGAGCAGCACCAGGGCTGAGCCCCTGAGCCTGCAGTTGGGATTGTGTTTGCTGTGCAAGCTTTCTTCTCTGGCAAGCTCCGGTTACTTGTCTGAACGCTCCAGCTTCCCTACAGCACTCTGGGTAGGGTTACATCATCCCCTTGCACGTCCTCCTGCTCACAATACCTCATCTGAATCGCTGTGCCCGCTGAAAAAAGACTCCAGCACTCAGCAAAGCAGATCCCAGCTGCTCCTGCCCGGATAAGCTGGTTCCTGGAAGCCAAACAGGACTTCTTCAAAAGGAACCCACTTTGTGCACCAAACCACCAAAGGAGTAGAATTGTTCTGTGTACGTAGCCTGAGATTTTAATTGGACTGTGATCAACCAGGCTTGGCCCTTTCTCCAGCCTCCCTGGCACACTGGTGCCAGTGTTCCTGGGGCTGGCATTATCAGCTGCTCTGGAAGCTTGGCCAGGGAGCCTCTCATTGCTCAGAGTATAAAGTGCAGCTTGCAGTGCAAGCGTGACGGTGGAGATATGGTAGGAAGTTGGCTTTTATTCATTTGTTTCAGTTTGAAAACTCTTTGTTTCCAAATGGGAAAGCAGCATTCCAAGCCAAGGTTAACACAACATGGAGATAGGTGTAGATTTCTGAGGGATATCCTTTGGTAGGATCCCCCAGGTCTCCAGTTTGGTGTTGGGGTAGGGCAATCCATGATGAGATCGCTCATTCCTTTATTCTCTGAAGGAAAACTGGGGAGCTGTGTGCCTTGATTTATCGTCATGGTGCTGCTCTCTCTCCCTTATCTGTTGCTCAGAACTCAATAGATAAAGCTGTATATAATGCTCACTTCCTGGATTGCCTGATTTCCTGGCTGAACCAGAGGAGGTTGGCTCTCTGCTGAATCCCAGCTGGAGCTGGGGCTGTGGAGAGCACAGAGCAGCCTGTGGGTGCCAGGGTAGGGATGTGGTCACAGAAGAGGAGCCCAGCTCTGGGGAAAGGCAGCTGTGTCTGCCGGGACCCAGATGTGCCCTGGGGCACAGGCTGCACTCCTTTGTTCCCAGTGGAATTGTGCTGTGGAAGAGGTTTTATTTCCAGTGGATATTTTGGTGTGAAAAGAAAGTGTGGGTGTTTGAGCGTTCTAGGAAAAGCAAGCCACCCTCGCAGGGTATGTTTACCCAATCTTTTAAAATGTTCACTTCCTCTGACATTCTTATTTATCTTGGCACATAAATACCAAGTCAAGCTGTTTCCCCTTTCCTGAGCTCAGTGTTTTTGAAGGAAGCTGATGTTCAGCCTTGCTAAAGAATTCCAGAACCCTTGAGAGGAGGACCTGGGCAAGGAGGACGATGCCATGTTGCAAGAATGTCCTCCCAGGTCTTCTGGTTCTTGCAGCAAACTAAAAAAAACCCCAACTCAGAAGGACCACGTGATGCCAGTGCTGCAGGTCTTAGCCATTCTGGATAATATGATTACAGCAGGTTTAAAGGTTAACCTGTGTGCTGTAAATATATCATCTTATTATATGAATTTTCTTATCCTCACCCTGTCTGGAAGGGATGAAACAGCATTTCCTAAGCACTTCACAAGGCCTGCCATTATCGTGGAGGTTTCTTAGCAGTCTTGAAAGCATTTGAATTACTGTATAATGATATTCTGTCATCTCTTAGCAAGGCTCACACTCTAAACACTTTTACACACAATAGAAATTAAAATGGAATTGAGTAAATTCTGTCTTTTAAATTCACAGGCTGTGTAGTGATTGTCTGGGTGCTCTGGATTAAATTTAGGCTCATATCTAATGGAGCTGGGTTACTTGGAGTAACAAACTGTAAAATGTGAAATAGTAGGTCAGACGTGGAAAATCAAATATTAACGCTTTCTATACACTTTCTTTTAAAGTCTGTACATTATAGGCAGAGGTTTGGCTTTGCTCTTTTTCCATGCTTTAGAATGTTGAAAAAGGAAGGGTTTTTTGCTGTAAATACACAGTTTATTGTGTGAAAAAATATATGCCATGTAACAATATTTTTTTTCTAAAAATGTACAAATACAGTCGATATGGCAGCACTGGGGTCTCCTGCACTCATGCTCTTCTCATGATCTCAGTGGAGCTCAGTTCTCCAGCAGCCCAGGAGCTTTCCCAGGAGCTGTTGGTCTGCTCTCTCCAGCGTTGCACCTGAGGAAAATTCATGAGGATCACACCAGGAAATGCAGGCAAAAGCCACCGTGACCAATTGTAACAATAAGGGGCAGTGGTGAGGGTACTGAGCTACATCAGAGAAAATCCATATTTTAATATGTAGCTCCTGTGCAGGACCAGTTCTCTCTGGTTGCCTCCACGTGGATCCAAGTGAGATGCTCTCAAATTTATTTCTGTCAGTTCCTGGGCTGACAGATATTTTCTCCTTCCCAGGTTTGTGCTGTTACTTCCCTCCCTTCGTCACTTCTCTCACTTTAGACTTTCAGGATCGAGTTCAACGTGGCTGATCCTTCCCTGAGGATGTTTCCTGGCTGGTTTTGGTATCAAGGGTGGTCTCAAGCAACCCCAGAGGGCAGCGTGGGGGAGACCAGGGGCTGATGCTGCCCCTGCAGCACCCTCGTGGGTGGGTCAGTGTTCCTGCTGACCTCTCTGTTCAGAGCATTACCTCAGTGCTCACTCGTTTCTCACCCAGCAGTGTTGAATTTGAGGTGTGGGAGAGGCAATTTGAGGCAGCTGAAAGCAGAACAGCAGAGGAGGATGTGTGTCAGAGGGGAGACAGGTTCATACTGTTCAAGAGCAGGAAAACAGAGCAGGATTTTCTTGGGTGATGGTTGGTAGCCAGCCTGCCACCCTGATTTGTGGCTTTGTGCCAAGAGCTGAGCAGCAGAGTGCAAACCTCAGTGCTGAAAGGTGCTGAGAAACAGAGGTTTGTGTCTCCTCAGGGTGTGCAGAGAACCTCCCCTGCTGGGACACACCTCTGGTACCTCCGTGGGAAACCTCTGGGGGAGTTTGGTCTGGAGCAGTGAGTCCCCCTACAAATCATGGTCCAGTAATGAGCTCAGCTAAGTCCCAAAGGCATCAGGCACAGTCTGCCAGGAGATGCAGGAGCTGCCATTCCTGAAGAAGGGGAGTTTGCTCTGCCTGTGTGATACAAACCCTGTGGTTTGTAGCTCTCCATCTATTTTGTGAGCAGCCTGAGTATCAACAAAAACAGTGGAATTCTGAGATGATGTGGGCATCTCCCACACTTATCTGGAGCTCTTAAATGTGATCTTTCACAGCTTCAAATTGGTGTGTTTTAGTTCCTGCAGTTCCTAGAGGAAAAGCTGCCTGGCTGTTTTCATGCATTGAACATTTAATGAGAGAGCTTGCCTTGCCTGATTGTACTTGTCACAGCACTGTTTCACCAATGATAGAGACACTAATTTGTGACTGTCCTGACAGCACAGAGCAGACACTGCCTCGTATTGTAATGTAAAAGAAATGAAGGCTTGTGGGCATGAAGTGAAATGAAAATACTTGAGACTTCATACCAAACTGTTCAGCCCTTCCTGAGCATTTTGCTGGCCATGGTCTGGTTCTGGCAGGGACTCTGTCTGCAAGCCTTCTAGAGAATCAGAACTAATGGAAATGAATATTTTAATTGATCCCTTCAGTTGTGCAGAAATAACTAGATGGTCTCGGTTCCCTAAATAAGAATAGAAAAATGCGTGACCAAAGCTGGTCACACAGCAGTCGTGTTCCCAATGATTGGATCACTGCAAAGAGCCTTCTTTCTTTAAATAGCCACCCTATTAGCTGAAGAATGGTAGAACAGCTCTGGAAGGCATTTCTGTGACACTAAATTATGCCTGTGCAGGATCTAACTCCCTTCCCTGAGTCTGACCTTCATCTGCCCAATTCCGACAGCCCCGACGTGAGGCACCCCTTGCTGAGCCTGAGTGGGGCCAGGCCTGCCCAGCTGAGATATTTTATATAATGGCTTGTGTGGCAGGGCCTTTCTGGTGCAGGGACAGCAGGTTTGTGTCCCTGGGCACTGCTGGGCACTGCCTGACCTCGGGCAGCTCAGCACTGCAGCTCTGGAATAAGGGCACGGTTCTATGGCCCCAGCTGTGTGCAGAAACCACCAAGGCTGCCTGCTGTTGGGCAGGGGCTTTAACTGGACCAACATTTTGGTGTTCCCAGCTCAAACAGCCCCGTGGTGCTCCTGCAAAGCCCAGCAGCCCCTGTGTGACCAGCCCTGGGCTGCCCCACGGAGCCCACGGAGCCCACGGAGCCCACGGAGCCCACGGAGCCCGGGCTGGCCCTGGCCCGCAGGGGATGTTCCACACCAGGGCACATCAGCTCTGCAGGGCTGGCTCCCACGCTGAACAATCCATGCCAAAGCAGCCTTCACCTCCCACCCCCATGGCACAGGTGCTGTGGAGGGGCCAGCAGGCAGTGCCCCTTCAGTGCAGCACCAGGCTTAGCTCCTGAGGAGGGCTCTGCTGCAAATCCACGCCAAGGCTCTTCTGTAAAACAATCAAGAAGGGTTTCTTTTCATGAAAATACCTGTTTTGTTTAAATACTGCACGTTTATGGACCTTTAAATATAGAGGGAGGGAGGAATTTTTGGTTAGGGTAACATAGGCTCGTTTCTCAATATAGAGATCTGAAGCAGGACTTTACAAAAGCAGGTTTGATCCCTCTCACTAAGGTTCCAGAAACATCCTTAGAGGACTTGAAATGCATTTTTGCAATAACTGAAGCTCTTCTTCTATTCATTTTTATCACAAAAAAAGAAAGGGGCTGTTTAGCCAGGATATGAGGAAATAAATTTTCAGCATTCATAAAATGCTCCAAACAACTGCTTCCTTTTATTTGCCAAGACAGGGCGGAGCAGTGAGTTCTGTGGTTGAGATCACCATCACCAAGAGGGATGCAATGCTGGCTCGGTGGTGATGTAATCCTAATTTAATGCTCATCATTTTTTAAAATTCCATGAACTTAGTTTAAATTGGAAGAGAATCCTCAGAGTATTTTTTCCTTGCAGCCTCAGCACACAGGTCCCTCGTTACCTTGTGCGAAACATCTGCAATTAAAATTCCCTCCCGAGCGTGAGCATTTTTGTCCTGGCCTGGTTGCATCTGCAAGCTCCGAACCTCTCCCAGCCACCCTGATGACGAGTACAAATCATTTCATGCTTTTATTTGTCAGCACATTAAAGGGCAGGAGCAAGAGAGGGAGTTTAATTTGGAACATAATTGGTTCTTTTGTGGATCTGCGATAATTAAATGAGCCTACATGGACAGGCAGCCAAGACAACACCGTCCCTGCTCACTGAAAGCTTAGCTTGCTTTGCTTCGGAGCAAACTGCGAGGAGGATTTGTTGCAGAGCCCTTTTCAGTGCCAGCACGGAGAGATTCTCCTCTCACAGCTCCCTTCAGCCGTGGCCTGCTGCTGACCCTGAGCTGTCATTTGCGATAGGACTGAAATGCCACCTTCCATGTTTTTCCTGGAGCGAGCTGGCGCTCCGTGACAGCCCCGTGGGAAGTGGCCTGATGGGATTACTGCGAGGGGCAGCAGGGGACAGACATTCTGAGTGTCTGAGGAAATGCTGCTCTCTGAAAGCTTACATATTTGGTTGGCTTCTGGCCGCGGATTCTTCCCGTCAGCAAATCCGAGGAATGCCTTTGCCACACTCTGTTGCTTGGCCAGGATTAACTGCGAGTGTCCAGCTGAACCCAGCTAATCCTCAGGCTGTGCTCAGTGCACTCTTTGCAGTTGCATAAGAACTTCAGGGAGACTGCCTGGCTCGGAGTGATGCCTTAGGTTTGAACTTTTATTTTGTTCCAATCCTGCACTGCTAGTGTGACTCTGAAGTTTTCTGTAGTTGTTAAGTGCTGTTCTCTGTGCTAAGATAGACAGAACAAAACCTCTAACTTGCTCCCCAAGGACAATCAGAACAAGAACTGCAAACCTTCATCTTGGGGAGAGGGAGGCAAGCTTGGGCAAATTCCATCCTTGCCTGGCGTCTGCTTGGGGAATTGATGCTGAGATCCAAGTGGGAAGAACGCAGGAGCTGTCCTTGTCCATGTTGGGATGCACTGAGGCAGGAGCCTCTGGAGCCCAGAGTGTACCTCTGAAGGCCTTTCCAACCAATCCCTCCTTGATTCCTTGATTCCTGCCTGCTCTCTGTTTCTAGGGAGTCATTTAAGGCATGACAGGGACCCACAAAGGCCATCGAGTCCAGCTCTCAGGGAATGGCTGAACCCACAGCTGGTGTTACCAGCGCCCTGCTCTGAGCAGCTGAGCTCTCCCCCTTCCCCTTTAGGTAGAGTAAAATACTAACATGTGTAGAGAAGAGAGGAGGTCCAGGAAAGGCCTTTGAAAGAGAGATGTGACCTTTTCTTCCCCTGCATCATGAATTGGCTCCCAAAGAATTTATTCCATGCAGGTGGGAGGGAAGGTCAGGGCAAAGAACAGGAGATATTTCAGTTTTACTGAAATTGGCTCTTTTGTGAATGGGTTGACATGTGGCAATGCCCATATCCAAAATCATCTCGTCCTCACTGTGCTGGGCTGTAAAAACAGGAGTACCTCCTAGACAGAGGATCATAAAGAAAACCTAATCTCACACTGGGGACTGGGCAGTTTTATTGTCCTTTACAGGATGCCAGATGAGACCTTGCTCAGTTCCTATTCCAGTATATATCCATGCTGTGTAAATAAATTTGAGGCAAGGGCTTTTAAATGCACTCTTACAGCTTGTTCTGAAGGTAATGGAAGCAGATTAAGAATATAAAACTGCTGCAGAAAGTGCTGCTTATTATCATGGACTTGACCTGAGGATAAACACGACCTGGAGTGAGGACAGGCATGGGGGCTGAGGGAATTGATGCAGGTGAAGAGCTGTTGGGAGCTGGGAGATGCCTGCACACGTGGGGTGAAGGAGGGTGTGTGAGCAGCAGAACAGTTCTTAAAATAGCCCAGCGTTTCCTGCAGTGTGTGATGCACAGCACTTACTGTGGGGCTCGCTGCTCTCCTGGATGATCTCTCCCTGTTCCCATCCACAGGGCAGAGCTGTTTGCAGCTTGCACTGCAGCGTTCTGGGCACCTGCTCAAGTGAAAGCTCAGAAGTAAATGGTTCTTCGTTTGGAATTCATTAAAGGTTGTAAGGACACTGCTTCACATGCTGCTCTCAAGTCAATTGTGGCATAATTTAAAACTGCTGTTGCATCCTAGCCTGCACTGCTGTCTCACTGCCCTCACCCTGGGGGTTTGAGAGCAAGTACATTCTGTAGAGATAAAAAAAAAACCAACCCAAGCATATTGTGTGTGTCTGCAAAATTACATGTACACACATAAAATCGAGGGACTAAAGCTCTTGGTATAAAAGGAATTTAATCAATAAAGGGTTATTTACTCTTAAAAGATTTAAGCATAACACCATGGGTAATTCAGGGCCAAGAGGACTCTAATTCCAGCAGTTTCTAGACCCTACTACAGCATTTTGTGCTGTGGTTGAAGTGACTGGAGCCAAAGAGCCAACAGGATTCTGGGCATCCATCACCTCACAAACGCAGTCCGAGTAGTCTGCAGTGTTTGTGAGAACACCATGTTTCAATTCTTCTCTTGGTGAACTAAGAAATCTAAGCTGCCTTTTGGACCTGGAAAAAGCCTGCAAGGCCTCTTGGATGGTGTTTTGTAATTACCACGGTGCACCAGTATTTAATGAGTGACAGAAGACACGAGGCTTTCTCTCCCCGGAACTCTTGGCCTGCAGCAAAGCACTAAAACTGCACATTTCTGCTGAGCTGCCCCTGCTGAATGTGCTGCTGGAGACTCTCCTTAGCCTCCCATCCCAGTCTGAGCAGGCAATTAAAGCCTGGGGAAGCTGGATAAGAAATCAAGCACAGAGCTGGCTGGGGAGGAATGGGTTTCCCCCACTGCGAAAGGCAATTAGCTGTAAATTGTACTTAAAGAGTTTAATAGCACAAAATGCAGCTCATCTTCCCTTTGCCTGCGTGTTTATACCTGAGGAATAGGTTGTGATGTTGTTGTTTATTTACTGGTCTGGAAAATACCTTCATCAACAAATTCTCTGCAGAGATGCTGTGACAGTTGGGTGATGTGTCAGGTCTGCAGGTATTTACTGCTGATGGTGCAGGAGTTGGCCTGGGCAGAGTGGCAGGTTGATTACACGGAAGAATTTTCTCTTTCCTTCCCCTTCCATGTTGAATGCTTTGCTTTTTGTGGTGCTTGCTCCATGCCACAGCCTGTGGGGACTCTTTTCTTTGATGCTGCATTCTTCTTTCCCTGCTGTTATTTGGTGTTAAGTGACAGATGCAAGAGAGAAAAACCATCCCCACACCTCACACTGGTGAGAGTGAAGAAATAAATGAAATAAATAGTCCTTTTTGAAGTTATTACTAAGTCTTTCCATTATCCCTTTGCCATGCTGGAAGTATTCTTCATAAGGAGTTTAGGTTCTGGTGGTTTGAGGCATAACTTCCCATTTAAAATGTTGACTTTGAGTGACCACTGACCTGACAAAACCTGCCTCACCCACGCCTGTCCATCAGCAGAGGGATGCTTCTCCCAATCCATCATCTCTGTGGCAGGCTGAGGCTGAATTCTGGTCTGTACAAGGCACAGACAGGGAAATTCTGCTCATAACTGACAGACTCTTTATTTCTCTTCAGATCCTTCATTGCTGCTGATACCTTTGGCTTGATGTTAGAATTGAAAGCAGCGAAGCTGCTGTGGCTCATTCTGAATGTTTATGGCTCTGTTTCTTTGTGTATTAATCTGCTATTATGTATGTGAAATGTGGGGGCTTTTGTGCTGCATATATAAATAAAATCAAGGTAAAAAGTCTGCATTCCTCAGACGTGAGTGCCTCACTCCAGCCACTTTGGGCAGGAGGAAGAGTGCTCTGGTGTGAGCTGGGTAGAAATCTGACCCCTAGGAGTTTTTTCATTTTCTAATCTTTATTTTTCCCCAATGTTTTGGTGGTCCCAGAAGTGAGGAATTAATCTAGTCAAGTTATTTCCTGATCACCCTCCCCCCAAAAAGGGAGTTGTGGTCTTGGCCTCCACTGGCCTCTCCTGGACAGGAGAGCTCAAGCTCCTGGTTCAGGGATGGGAAAATGCAAAGTGCCACTGTAATGCTTTTGTTTAATGCCCTGCTCCATCCAGGGGATTCTCTGCATTGTAAATAGGACAATGTTCTGTTTTGATGATGGAAAAAGTTCAATTATTGCAAATATTCACTTTAAAAGGAAAGTCCTGTGGACATGGTGGGCACCATGGCTGAGGTTTTCCCAGGCACAGCCCTGTGCTGTCAGCAGCAGGTTTTTTTCCTGTTTTCAGGAACAAAAAAGGACCTTGGGCTTCCAGCCCCTGTGGTATCACAGTGCCACAGTGCCTTGGAAATCCACACCCTCAGTCCTGGATCTGGAGTTTTGTTTGTTCTTAGAAGCTCTGAACTTGCTTTCTGAGGTGACTGCTCTATTTTTAATTTATTTTTTTTTAAAGGCAAACCCATAATTAAGGTAATTTCTGAAGATGCTGGTGCACTGCTTGTGTGCTCCTTCATCAGGAGGGTTATTGAAGGAGGACCTTGGCAAACTTCCATTGTCTGTTCATGACAAGGGCCTGACATGAGCAGTAATATTAATGAACTCTGCCAGGAAGGGAATACTGAATTAATTAATATCATCATTTGGGCTTCCACTTGCCAGATTGCTGCCAATACCAGGCAGATTTTTTGGACCTAAAAGTCATATATTGAACTGAGACTGGAAAGGGTGGCAGGAAAGACTTTGAATCACCCCTGATCACTACTGGCAAAGTGCTACTTTAACACTTTGTACATCAGAATTCTTCTAACACAGCTCATGACTTGCATGAATATGAAAATCTTATTCCTGTTCCCTCAGAATTAAACATTTACAGCTGCAAATGGTGTCTTGTGCATTTGTAAATTTTATCTTGTTAATATTTATAAATCCTTCAACAAAATAGACTTGCACATAAGGCATTAATGTAGGTTTTATATTTCCTTACAGAGTGCCTTAATATAAAGGACACGAAATCTGAGTTGGAACATGCAGTAAAAAAAAAACCATTAGCTTTTACTACACACAGAAGGAACAAAATAATTACAATGTGATGTGTTTATTAATCTTCTGAAATTCACTCTTTTCTTTCTGTTGTTTGGAAAATATGAACAGAATAGCACAGTGGTTCTGGCTCTGATCAGTTGGGATTCCCAGCTGGTGGCTGGTAGGAGCCACTGCAGTTCCAGTGCAACTATGGAGGGTTTTTAAAAGTGTTGAACATCACTGAATGCATTTGCTGTGATTTTGCCTCATTCTCCAGTGTTTCTCCCTTCATTTTATTTGCTTTTGCTTCAGCAGGATCACACCTGTTTCATTATTCATCTGTTTGTCAAGAGCAACTCTGAAACAAACCATATTGGGGAAAAAAAACAGCTGAATAATGCTGCTAATAATGACCTTCTTGGCATCTCATGCCCTGAAAATCATGTTTATCCACATGTATATTTGTACAGCCAGAAAACTCTGCATCTCAGGGTAAGGCACAGTCCCTAAAGATGCTTGAACCTTTTGTTCATTTGTGAAAGCTGCTCTTTCCCCCCACTGCAGCAGGATGATTTCAGTGCAGATTTCTCTGTGAACACCAAGGAACCTCATTTCATCATCCTGGCAGCGACTGTGCCGTGCTCCCTTGCCAGCAGGAGGAAGTTCTAACAGCCTGCATCTGAGAGATTTGGGGAGAAAAACGTTTCCCAAAGCAAATCCTGATAGACTTTTAAATGTTTCTAAGTCAGCAGAAGGCGTGGTGTGACACCTGATGTTCAGTTCTGGGTGGGAAAATGACAACTGCATCAGAGGGCAGCACGAGACCCTTCAGAGGCAGACAGGGCTGGAAAACTGGCACCAGGAAAGCTCTGCCTCTTTGTGCACACTGACCTAAATGATCTTCAGCAGAGTCAGGTGAAATAATAACCAGGATTTTAATGCAGAGTGCCAGGTTTGTGTGAACAGGAAGAAGCAGAGATAGACATGCCTCTCAAAGCTAAATTGTTTCCTCTTTCATCAAGCAAAGGTGGTTAAGTTTTATCTCTTGGAGTATTCTTACAGGAGCTGGGTATAAATACTGAGCTATTTCAGTAGAGTCTTTGTTCCAGCACCTGTCTCAAAGCTCTCAGGTTGTTCTGCTGGCTGTCAGCTCCGTGGGGGTTTTATCCTGCATGAGGAATTATGACACTGTGTTGCTTGGTTCAGCCTGAAAGGTCACTTGGATTATTTATACAGCAGCCTTTCCCTGCTGCAAGCCAAAACTGTACATCCATGTTGAGCCTTTTATTGGAAATCATAAGCTTTATTTATTTTAATATGATTAATTGGAAAATCCATATTATTTTGTACCATTTAAATAGAATCAGATGAAGTGAAGAGGTTGTTTCCCCCAGCAAACTCTCACTCATTTTTGAGATTGCTTTCTACTCACAGAGCTTTAGATTTACAGCTTTTTAGGATCAGTTGCCAAGAGCTGCACACAGATTTGGGGTTTATACCTGATGTATGTTATGCTTTAGCCACAAATAGAGGAATAATGGTAAATATCAGCATCCTCCCCCCTCCCCATGCCAGGCAGTGAGAGCTGTAGCAGCTGCTGAGCAGGCTGCTCCCTTGGAGCTGCAGTGCCTGTTCTTTGAGCCCATGGAATATTAGTGTTGCTTCCAAACTGTCTGCAGTAGCTGGGCCTTGAGCACAGCAAATTAAATGGATCAGGTTTATATAACTGCTGTGTTGACAGCACAGCAGAGAGAGCCTGGGTGCCTTAGTTCTAGTGAACCCACTGGGGTCCAGAAAGAGACCATGGTGCAGAGAAACCTTCCAAACATGGCTAATGCACCAGCTAACTTAAAGTATACTTAAAATAAAAATTACATCTTAAATTATCTTACTAGAGCAGCCAGGAAGACTTAATTTCAGCCCCATGCTCATTTTTGTCTGGCCTCTTCATGCGAGTACGTCTGACCACACTTCACAGAAACGAGCCAAGAGGAGATGCTTGTTGTGCCTTTGCCTTTCACCCAGAGGGAAGTGTTCTAATGGCTTTGGTAAATTGATTAAATTGTGTTTTGAACGGTGCAGACTTGGAACACTCAATGTGTTTCCGGGTGCTCCCCTCGCAGAGCCTGGCTTGCTCCAGGCGTTTGTTCCCCATCTGGGATTTTGCCAAACTCCTCTCCTCTAGCAGAGCTGTTCAGAGCTCTGGCTGTGCTCACCAGACATCCAGAAAGCCTGGTTAGCTGCTTTTAGCTCCAAATCCTGCTGCTTTTCCTCTCGTGCAGAGTCAGATCTTCTCTGCCTCCTTCGCAAGCGCAGAGGGAATTGTCACCTCCGAGGAGATGCTGTTCTGCCAGCCCCAGCTGCACACGTGAGTCAGCATGTTCTGGGAGCAGAAATGCATAAATGCTTCTCCAAAATGAAACTCCCTGCACTGCTGTGTCAATAAAGGTGCATCTCTGCTGCCAGTTTTAAGCTACTTGCTGAAAGTCATTGTGGTGGGTAACCAAAGCCTGGGGAGTGATGTGGGAGAGAAGCTCTGGCATGGATGTAGAGCAAGCGACTGACACAGTTTGGACACACTCCACTGCTTGGGCAATTATTTTAGTAAATTTTGTGCTCAAGTACCTTTAAGAACTTGAGGATTTTGTGTTGTCAGTTGAGAGTACCAGATACAGAGTTGCAAGACTAAAAGTTCTTAATTTCTCTGATTTTTTTGTTGGTTTTTTTTTGGTAGGAAGAAGAATAATGTTAAATCAAGTACGCCTGAATTTCTTGAGATTAGATTTTAAACTGATTGAGCAATGCTTCACATGTCAATTACTTTGCAATTCATAATTGAAACGAAAGATGGCATAACATCCAAGCTGGTGGTACAGCCAAGGAAATGGAGCAGGTTTCCAACACTTCTTGTTGAGCTGCAGTTATCTTCATTTTTCTTCTCTCTCTAGCAACTTAGAATTCTCCTCCTAGAATTAAACACCGGGGTTTTTAGTCGATAACTAAAGTAAGTGCTTGTCCTCCACTGTTTCCTGCTTTGCAGTGGGGTTGCAAACCTCAGTATGCTGCATTTATGTTAGAGGCTTCAGGCCCAAAGCAATGCTCTGCTCAGGGTGGGTTTGATGCTATAAAGTATTCCCAGTAAATTTATATGATGCTATAAAGTATTCCCTGGGACTGTAAATGGCTTGCAGGGACCTTCTCCCTGGACATCATATTTGGGTGATGTTCTCAGGCACTGCTGGAGAATTCATAGGGGAGAATTAGAAGACTAAAATTTATCCTTGTGGTTGTTCAAGGACGAAATACCTGCAGCATCTGAGCAGGGTTTGGTGAGCAGGTGTTAGATGATGTTAGATGGTGCCACCTCTTTGGTTTCCCCTGCTGTGATCTCATATCCAGAGCAGAGTTTGCACCTTAAGCTTAGCTTTAACTTTGGTTTGGGATAGGAGCTCAGTCCATGAAATATTGTTCACACTAGAAACCCTCTGAGGATTCTAGATGGCTCCCCCACCTCTGAAATAGCCTATTCCATCTTCAGCTGGGCTGTCAGCCCCTGTCAGGCTCATGAGGATGGAAAGCTTTCTGCTGTGGTTTCCACAGAATAACCCTGACTGGAACTGCATCCCTCCTCTCCATCATCCTCCCCCTGTGGTGGCTGTACCAGGAGCTGGCCGTGCTCTGCCCCCAGTCACCTCTCTGCAATCCCATCAACAAAATAAAGTGTTTCTTGTAATTCAGTTTTCTGCCCTCTCGGCAAACAGAGCTTTGAGCACACCAGGATAAATTCTACCCTAGAGGAGGAGGAAATCTCTCTGGTCAGATAACATGAAATACAAATTGATTAAATTGCCAGTGCTCCTGCAGTCCTGTGTGTGTTGGAGAGTAGGAGGAGGAGGAGGAGAGACTGGAGTCCCTTTGAGTCCAGAGTATGTTTCCTGCACGTTGATGAAGATAAGTAAGATTAATATAAACTGATTCACTGAGTAATCTGGTGGATGCCAAAGATCATCCATTTACAATGCATTCTTTGTCTCTTTTATTGCCTCAAGGTAGTTTTATTTGCCAGGATACAAACGGTGAGCTCAGAGCATGGGCACCTAGACTGGGGGCGTGGGGGAGGAAAGAACATGTGATGGTAAAGCAAATGAATTCACATTGCAAATGACTTCCCATTCCTAATCTCCAGATTGGTTAGCAGCTTTTCCTAAGACACCTGGGATGGTTCTAGTTGTAAATTAACTGTTTGCATTTGAAAGGATACCCACCCTTAATTGTACTGTGTGATTAATTAACATAATGGATTTTAATTTTCTTTTTGTCTAAGACTTAGGCAAGACTTGATTCATTAAATGATTTCTGTGACAGGACAAGAAGGTCAATCAGAAGTTAAAAGTGAATTTTCACTTCAGTGCTGTAGTTTATTGCAAAAGAACCTTTCTGTTTTGAGTGTGAGAAATGTGATTTCTTTTGCCATTTTTGCCTTTTGAAGGCAGTGATTTAAAATATGCTTTGGTTTATGTATAGGTCCCTTACTGCACACCTTGTGGGGCAGGTGCTGGTTGGTGCTGTGTGGAAATGCCCTTCTGAGAGCTGCTCAAAGAGGGTGGCTTGGGACAGGCTGCCCTGTCTGTGTGCCACTCAGTGAAACCATTCTCTTCTCCCCTTAGGGCAAGAGGGGCCCATCCTTTGCTCATCATTTTTATCCAGATTCAAAAAAAAAAGGACTGCAATAACTAATAATTGTAAAAGATGAAAATTCAGCACCCTGATGTCTTCCTGCTCTCTTCAGTCGGTGTGCAGTCGTGCCAAAATATAACCCTTGTTACAAAATTCGGGAGTTATGCATTTCCAAAAGGGCACAGAATATATCCTGTTCATCTCTGAGCAAAGATCTACTGGGCACAGTCATGTGCAAAGTGTTTCCTCTGTTGCCTTTTGCTAATGGTGCCTTAGAGAGATTTAAGGCAGATCTGGGTGTGCCCCACGGATCTGACACTGGGGACACACCTTTCTTCTTCCATTTACCATATTGGTAATTAGTTATCTGCACCCAAGAGTTTGCCAGAGGAGTTTTCCTGCTCCTTTTTTCCCTGACCAAGCTGTGTAGGTCAGTGTGGTCGAGAAGGCAATGGGAAGGAGTCAGGTGTGCACCTCTGTGCTCTGTCCTGGCACACTCAGCAGGACTGGTGCCAAACAACAAATGCCTGTCTCCTTGTGTTTGGATTGCTCACTCTGTGCTGATAAACACCTGCCTCTCAGTCCCTGACACACTGCATGGAAAATGCAGCCCTGCCATTGAGATTTGGGATTTTCTCATCGCTCCTTCCCTCTGGTTTAACAGTGGGTGGGAAGACAACACGATGTTGTCCTACCCTTTCACACCTCACTTCTTTTTCCAGGTTTAGAGGGATGGACAGTCGGTGTATTTTCAGGCTGGGACTGGGACTGGGAGCTGGCTGGAGCAGCCAGTGGGACAGTGGGCACACACTGGTGCCCTGTCTCAGCCCTGCTGTGCCCCGAGCTCGGGCAGGATGGGCAGAGGTGCCCTGTCTCCCTCTAAGAACAGCCCAGACTTTTTATGAGAGTTCAGCATATTCCATAGGGAAGGGACTGGAACTTGCTGTGCTACCCTCCAGGCTCCAGTCAGGAAACAGGAACAAAAATCTCCTTTTTTAATGCTCTTCCTTCCACGTTGGTGTGGAGTGTTCCTCCAAGGTGTGTTGTTATTGCTTCCACTCCTGTTTATGTTTACCCCACTGAACTTTCTATTACCTATAAAGATTACCATGGAAAAAGTCAACATTTGTTGCGTACTTTAAGCTAGGATGGAGTTTTTATAGCTCCTGAGTGTGGTCCATGGACTTGGGTCAGTCAGTGGGGGCTGAGCTCTGTGAGCAGAGCAGTGTCACACACACTCAGCTGTTCCTGGGCCTGGGTCTGTCCTGGGTGACCTTAGCCCAGAACTCATTTTGCTCCGTGATCCCTGCTGGGGGGAATGTGCTTTGTTGGTTTGGTTTTCCATGGGGAGCACCCTTTGCACTCTACAGGAAGCCTAAGCAGAAGGTCTCTGCTGAGTTTTGTGGAGAGGGACTCTGGTGGTGCCACAGTCACCTGCAGGATGGGCTGAGGGATGTGCAGTGCCAAGAAGTGTCTGTAAATGCTCCTGTGCTTCAGTCATTCTTCTCTCTGAGTGGTACAGTGCATCTTAGTGCTGATGGATTTGACAAAATGGGAGTGTAGCTAAATATTCTTCTGGATTTAAAAGTAGTTTCACTGCACAGCCATGCACTAATAGAGAAACCATGAAAATATTTTCGTGAAATGCCTTTAAATCTAACCTTATTAGATAAATAATAAGACCTCCTTTATAACCTTCTTCTTACCCATGTGTTTAAATATGCAGTTAGTGAAAAGTGATTTCTTTACCTAAAAATTGGATTTTGGTAACTTTTTATTATTATTATTATTTATATATGGGAATTTCAGTGATGCTTGTCATTTTCCTAACAGTTTAAACTTGGTGGTTGCTATCAAAATAAACAACTGCAACACAATCTGAGCCTCAAGTAGAAAAATTCCTTGGTTTCAAATGGTGCTTGCAGAGAGGCACTCATGGAAAATATGTTCTTCTGCATGGCATGCACTGCACACGTGATCTCTCAGAGCTGCACATTATCCTGAGCCAGATGTCACAAATGCTGCTGGAGAGACAGTTCTGTACAGAATATAAAGTAGCAGCATTCCAGTATTTACTTTAATGCTGGCTAGTAATTATCTTCCCAAGCTTTCAGCCACTATCTCTGGGGTTTGTAATTCTTTTCACATACGTGTTCAAAGAAACACAGTTCTGGATTTTTTAGAGTAGAAAATGTTAGTAAAAAATGTTTAAATCTGTCATGTGTCTTTCTACTTGATTTTAGTGTGCACACTGAAGCTCACTCATCTAACTAAACATACATTCAAAGAGGAAAAAAACCCCAAAAAATTAAATATCAAGTAAACATAACCGTGCTTTTCTTGTGGATGGAGACCTTTTGAGACATTGATGACATGAAGCATAACTAAGCATTGTTAATCTCGGCTGCCATTAATCCCAAAAAAATGCTTTTTGCAGAAAATATATTATTACTGCCATGAAATGAAAGCAGGAAAAAAGAGGAAGCTGCGAGGAACCTTGTGGTATGGAATATTTTATAGGATTATTTGGGTTCAGTTGGCTTACACAGGGTGTTCAAGAGCATTAACCCAATGTGTTTTAGCCACATGGTTTTTGTATCATCCCAATATGTGTTTTCTGTCCAATTTCATTGCAAGGTATTTCCTTCAGCAAAAAACAGTTTTTCAGTCTTTTATCACAGCTGAGTCTGGAAGGGGGAACCTGTGGTTTATTCAGCTTTCCCTCTGTGATTCTGCTGGCTTAGAGCATCAGGATATATTCCTACATCCTGAGTTTCTCCCTGCTGGCCCCCATGGGCTCGGTGCCCACCCCCCTTGCTCAGCAGTGCCACAGGAACCCAGTGACCTGGTGCTGCAAGGGTTGAGGTGTGCCCGAGGCTGTGGGAGCTGTGCATTCCACAGGGAAGGTGCCACTCCACGTGAGGAGAGTGAAGGAGCCACCCTTGCACATATTTCACTCGCAAGGGACAAAGGAGTTTTATACACACAATGGCATCAGCAGAGTTATAATTGCAGTCACCTTGTATTCCTGGTACAGAGTCCTGCCTTTATTGCCCCACAAATTCAGATTAGAGATTTCCCTTTCTCTTTTAATCCATCTACAATTTCTGGTGAACGGAGTGGCTTTCTTGGCTTCCAGCTGAACTTCTTTCTCAGGGGGCTCTCTGGCTCCTTGTCAGCCTCTGTACTGCCTCTGGGGGATTTCTGAGCATCCACTATCCTTCTGACCATGGATTTACAAAAAGAAAATGTTTCCTCTTGAAGAGCCAGCGCTCAGAGCTGACTGACCTTTCTTGCAGCTTCTGCTCCTCAGGTATCGTTTCACTGCTGGGGTTAGTGGCAGCGACACTGACAGCTGCAGAAAGCCTCTGCTAAATTATTTTCAAAGGGAGGTGTTTGGTATTTGCACAAAAAAAATAATTATTCCATGTTCCTGCGGATCTGTCGAGAGAAATTTTAAATATCTTGATGGTATTATAGTGAAATGCAGTTATCTAGTAACTGATTAATTTTGTGGAAAAGGAAAACTATGTCTTGCTGGGAGCTGAGGCAGGGCCAGAGGATGAGCACATCAGCTCAGAAGCAGCGTGAGCAGCATTTCAGAGCTGTCTGAGAGGCAAACCTAAATCGTGTTCCAAAAAGCTCTGCCTAATGTTACTTTTCCCAGTGTTGTTGCCATGGATGTAAATAGTCAGGCAGTGTTATAGTGCACCACTAATACAGTTTACAATGGCTTCTAGCACAAGTGAGGGTTTATAGGATCAACTGCTGACTCTGAGGGACAAAACCAGGTCAGAGTAGTGACAGCAGGGAATTTTCAGTCAGGAATCCTGGCTCTGTCTGATGGTCTGAGTGCAGTCTAAGCCTCTTTAGGCATTGTTTCTCTCAGCACTGAGATTTTGTGTGTGTGCCTCATAACTTGCTGTAGTTTGCAGGGTTGCAAGCTCCAGCCTTGGATAAATCAGTGCATCATAGCATTTCCAAACCTTGTTATCATGCAGAATTTCCTTTTTTGTTCCAAATTCAGTGCTCTTATCCAAATCTTCTAGCCAGGGTACAGAGAGACTGCTGGAGAGCACAGCCTTTCTCTGGCAAGGTTCTTTGGAGGGCCAACACCAGACACTGATCTTTTCTCCCTCTGCAGGGTGGAGCATCTTGTTTTATGGGAGGGGAAAAGAAGCAGAACATGTAGACAGATCTGTTTCACTTTTAGTTCTCCCACTGATCTGCTAGGCAACTGGGAGAAGTTATTCTAATTTTCCTCTGCTCTGGTTTATGATCTTTGTGCTTTAGTATTCCCTCCATTCACACAGCAATAAATGTGTTTGTTTTGTAAATGTGGGGGCTTTCAGACAGGTGGTTGGGAAGTACCACTATGAGTCTCCAAAACCTTGAAACCAGCAAAGATTTCCTTTGCCTTAAATAGACTTTGGATCTGTTCTTAGGAGAGCAAAAAAGACCACAAAGATTCGTTGTTTTGCCTACTCCGTAGCAACTGACAGCAGCAAGCCTTTCCCAGATGTGTTTGTTTAAAGGCCTTGTGAGTTCCCTTTAGAAAGCAAACTGAACTTGTAGTTGTTGTTTTTATGCTTATTTTTGTCTATTGACATTTAAAAAATGAAATAATCTAGTAGAGAGCCACAGGAAATGCAGAAATGTGTATGAGAGAAGGTAAGAAATCCACCTTGGGGGGACACAAAACCAGGATGAGTACAGCAGCATGTTAGGTGTTGAAGAATTACCTGGAATACTTGAGAATTGCCATGTAATTCCAGGACACGTGGGAATATTACAATGCTTTATGTGGGTGGAGGATCAATTACTGTTCACTGATAGCTCTCACTGTGCACCAAAAGAGAATAATGTGAGAGAGGATCGTGCTGTACATCCTTGAAACTGATATATCCCAATCTTTTTTAAGGAACACTTGGTTTCCATTAGGTGTTCAGGTAAGCTTGGCTGGAGGGAGAGCATGAGAAACAGAGAATTCACCATGGGAGGCAGGCAGTGGAGGATCCACATGGGTTAGCACATTTTTTCAAGGGAGGAATTGGATTAATATCCCCCCAAATCCCACTGTGAGAGGAATAACAGGAATTTTGACCTGTATATGCAGTTTATTGTACAATGCTGCATGGCTGTATTTATACTCTGCAGGAAGAAAACTACTCCCTCGTAGTTTCTTCTGGGTTCTTTTGCCTGCATAACCCTTTGCTTTTATTCAAGCAAAATGCAAGACAAATGCTTATTTTTCAGCCTTTTTAGATCTTGGAAATAATGGTGTAATAAATGTGATTAAGTTGGGAATTACCCTTTAAGCAGGGTCATAATTACTGTAGATGTAGATGGCATGTTATACAAATTGCTGTGTGCTCATAATTACAAATTGA
The DNA here is from genome assembly GCA_013400515.1 of Erpornis zantholeuca. Taxonomy (NCBI): domain Eukaryota; kingdom Metazoa; phylum Chordata; class Aves; order Passeriformes; family Timaliidae; genus Erpornis; species Erpornis zantholeuca. The sequence goes on along the minus strand of VZTN01033432.1, from coordinate 433,712 downwards.
GTTTGTTGCACTCTAGGGGTTTATAAACTTTGTTTTAGCCATTAACACATTAAGTAGCAGTGATTTATGTAAATTACTGGATAAACCAAAATTTCAGTGTTGCGCTAAATCTGAGGTTTAATTATATTTCTGTATTAGGGATAAAATAGGGTTAGCTTTAGCAGGGAGGATTGAATGGTCCGAGGGAGTCGTTCAGTGCTGAGATATCATCATTTGAGTGCTGTTTGTTGGGCACCTGGCTGGAAACCAGTGGTCCAAAGTGAATGAAGCAGAAGTGCAGTGAGTGAGCTGGTTGTCACCATAAGCTCTTCCTGTGGTCAGCCAGCCCACGAGCTTCACAATTATTGCCCTCAGACTTCTGGGCTGATCTGGAGAATGTACCATCATGCTCTGAAATATTTGTTTACTTCCTCTTGCAGAGAGATTTCCCAGTTCCTTCATTTTTGCTTAAGCCAAGTTGATCTGACAGAGCAAAGATCACTTAGTGTTGTGCTATTTGTTGTGGTCCAACAAATTGCCAGGAATAAGCATAGCTGGACATGAAAAGTTACTTTTTGACCTCCTTACGTTGCACTACGTATTTCTACAATATCTTTGTGGCAACTCTAATGCTAATTAGGTGTCAAAATAGCAGCAGGAGGACAACAGGGAATGTACATCCTACTGGTTCTGCCAAAGCTTCTTATGCAAAGTGCAGATCAATAAGAGCTGTAGAAGCCCACGTTTGGCTCTGTGTTGGTAGAAGAGCCTCTCCTGCCCCTGTCTTCTGGGGCCTGAAGCATCAGCTCTGTATGTTCAGCACCTCTTCTGTCATCAGGATGACAAAGAAACTTAGCTACATGTCACCAAAAATTGTCCTAAGAAGTCATAGACCTAGAGGTCTGTGCTAAATCACCACCTGAGAGAGGGTGGATTGCGCAGTGTGGATTAGAGTTATTGTTACCTGAGGGAAAATGGATTGTACACTATGGATTATGAATGGAAATGGTTTTGGAATCTTGAAGCATTCACAAAAAATCCCTCCAAAAATAACTGCATCGGGCTGCCTCGACTCCGAAACCACAATGTTGTCTGCATAGTGCAGCAAGAATTTGTTGTTCTGTGTTTAATTCCAATCCCCGCTGGAATAGACACGAGATCTTGAATGTGTAGATGATTTGGGCAATTAATCTCTACTTTAAATTTTAACGACACATTCAAGCAAGAAGCGATCTAACAAAAACTTTGTACCCGAATGGTCGAAAGTAAATTGGGAATTCTTGACGTTGATGGGGGGAAAGCCATCTGTAACAATTATCCACGTGGTGTTTGGAATGGCGTGTGCTTGTACTGCTTGGTTATTTGCTGATCTAGCGTGATCATATCTGTAGAAGGAAGATTGTGTTTGAAGTGGCTTCAGAAAAGAACATTCTTCAGAAAATTCTGTGACGGCTTTTGGGGTCAGAGCTTCCCAGACGTCCTTTCCAATGCAGTCTCCTTCACAGCCCACGCTAAAACTGTCTGCACTCGGTTCCTAAATGGAAACTGTTTTCCGAAGGAGAGGTTGGCTTTTGGGAACTGCTCGTGTCTGCTTTGGATTTGTCTCTGTTTGCAAGCAGAGATGAAGCTTGATGCAGGAGAGAGTTGAGTCAGGACCAGAAAAAACGTGGGGTTGTTGTGGATCCCAGACCTTCTGCTGGGAAGAGGCTGTCTGGATAACCATGAGATGTTGAAAGAAGGCATTGCAGTGTAAATAGTCTCTGGTTAAGAGTCTCGCAGTGGCGTTCCTATGAAAACAGCCGGTGTAGGTGTGTCCTTCCTTAACGTGTTTGAGTTTCACTGAAAGCTAGTTAAACCCAGCCTTATTGGAATCCATGCCTAACGCTTCCTTAGGAAAACCACGCGAAACGCTCCCATCCAAACGCTTAAGGGCGAGTTTAACTTGAAGCTGCCTCGATTCCTTTTTAACCACCAAAAATATCAGGCGATCAACTCTCACGGGAGGTATTAAACACGAGCTGCGTGTGTGTTGTACGCACAGCCTTGCGCCGCGCTCCTTCTTGCAGTGTTTTTTTTTTTTAGTTCGTGAATAAAGTTTGGGGAAAACTATAGAGCTTGGGTGCGGGGAGGGTGTTNTGGAGGGGCGGCTATGGTGGAACGGAGCTTCCCTGCCGACACTCCGGCCCGGCCATGTGGTGCTTGCACTGCAGCTCGGAGAGGACCCAGTCGCTGCTGGAGCTGGAGCTGGACAGCTGGTGAGCGCTGCCGAGGGCTGCGGGGGTGGCCCCCGGTGCCGCCGCACAAAGGGCTCCGCGCCGCCGGTGCTGCTGCCCGCGCTCGCGTATGGGGCGGTGCGGGAGGATGGGATGGATGGGGGATGGCTTTTGTCCCCGGGGATTGTCCCTGCGGTCACCCCTCTTGTGCCTGGGGGTTGTCTCTGGGGGTTGTCGCCGGGATCGTCCTCGCTGTGCCTGGGGATTGTCTCTCGGGTCACCCCCGCTGTACCCGGAGATTGTCTCTGGGGTCACCCCCGCTCTCCCCCGGGATTGTCTCTGGGGTCACCCCCGCTGTCCCCAGGGATTGTCTCTGCGGTCACCCCCGCTGTCCCCCGGGATTGTCTCTCGGGTCACCCCCGCTGTCCCCAGGGATTGTCTCTGGGGTCACCCCCGCTGTCCCCCGGGATTGTCTCTGGGGTCACCCCCGCTGTCCCCGGGGATTGTCTCTGCGGTCACCCCCGCTGTCCCCCGGGATTGTCTCTCGGGTCACCCCCGCTGTCCCCATGGATTGTCTCTGGGGTCACCCCCGCTGTCCCCATGGATTGTCTCTGGGGTCACCCCCGCTCTCCCCGGGGATTGTCTCTGGGGTCACCCCCGCTCTCCCCGGGATTGTCTCTGCGGTCACCCCCGCTGTCCCTGGGGTGTCTCCGTGTCGCGTCGATCGGGAGCTCGGTCCCTGTGTCCCGGCTGGGGAGCGGGGACAGGCGGAGGCTCCGTGTGCCCTGCGGACCCCGAGGGTTAAAGCATCCCCGCTCCGCGGCGGTGCTGCGGGTGTCGGGCAGAGCCATACATCGGGAGCTGCGGCGGCACGGGGTGAGCTGACCTGGCGTGTGCCGCTCCAGACACCGGTGTGTAAACACTGCTGATGGGGAGCTGGGGAGAGGGCAGGGAATCACATGATTTGTGTCAGAGCGGTGTGAGCTCTGCTGCGGAGCTCTGGTACAGGCTGTTCCCGGTGCCTGCGGCCGGCCGGAGACCTGGCCTTGTCCTGGCAGCGTGGGCAGGTGTGTCACAGCATTTGCCACTCGTGCCCTCTGCCAGAAAAGAAAATAAAACTTAAAAAAAAAAAGTTTAGTTCAAAGACCTTTAAAGTACAACACGTGAATAAATGACACGGGAGTAACGGAGAGTGGAGTTTGTCATGTTTACACATAGAGTCCTTATTGTAAGGATGTTGTTAATTACCGAAGTAATGCGTGTCAAAAGAACAGTAACACAGAACTCTGTTCTGTTCACGAGCTGCCTGAAAACTCCATGCACAAACGAGCTTTTCTGGTGTGATGCTGTGTGTGGATTTATGATAAACTAGAAAAGTTATCCTGCACTTGCAGTGCACTTGCAAAATTAATTTATCTCCGATGCATCATGGAAGTTTATTCCACCAAGTAATTCGGGCAAATGCTGAGCTGTTCGACTGTTAAAGGAATATTCAACTTAGCTAAAGATAGAAAACATCTTAAATTGGGTGTGGGCATGTATGGAAAAATATAAAAGGAGGAAGTGACTGGATTCAGTGTAACTATGTATGAATGCAACAGTTGCTTTCCTAGAAAAGAAAGGCAAAATGTTTTTGATAAAGTGTTTCATAGTACAGTTTAGTCATACATTTAATGATCATTCAGCCCCTTTTTTACCCTTAAGGAAAAGAATAATGTAAGTTTCCTGCGTGGAGTTAGTAATGTTTGCCTAAGTGATGTTACCTTTGCATGGCTTGCTAAAAACGTAATTCATAACTCTTACTTTAGTGACAGATTTGCCTATTACACAGTTACATTCTGTTATTCATCATTGTTTCAGACTTTTTTTCCTCCATTTGCACGTTGCTGTGCACTTCCTTTCAGTTAAACTTGATTATTCTGCCTGATGTGCTAAAAGAGGAATTGCTGAGTACTTAGTTTGGAGTTGTATTTAACTGTGTCTGTTCTTGTGGCAGATATCCTTCATATAAACACAGAATTTATTGCATCTATCGAGTGCTTTGGGAGAACTACAGCCATGCTGAATAAAAGGACCCATTTTCCATTTTACTTGTACTTTTGTACCAGATTTGGTTTTGCTGTTGAGATGCCCTGTTCTAGTTCCTGAAAGATATTGAGACTACTGTTACAAAGTAGTCAGCTGGGCTTTTTTTCTCTTGGTTAAATAGAAGCTCAATGTTCAGGTTTCCCATGCAAAGTCACTTATCATCCTTTATTTTTCCTATTTCTACTGATGTGAAATAATTCATTATCATCAAAGAGATTGTAATCCAAGATCTGGAGCTAACCAGTGTAAACCAAATTGCTCTGTGTCTCAACAGCATTCAGTGGTGTCTTTGCCCCTTTAGAAGCCCTCTGGGAATCCTGGTGCAGTTAATGAACAACCTGCAGTTTAGTTTCATTGAATAATTTGCAGCTTTCAGGTAAGGAGACCCAAGGATTCAGTTTTTCTCCTCAAAAGCGCAAATACCAAGTTGAACAGTAACTCTGATTTGTTGTTCCTGTAAGTCTTGTGTTGGAAGGTTGCAGGGACTGGGTCCAGGGAGTGACTGCTGGGCAAGGAGACCTTCTCTGCTGGAGAAGGTGTCTTCAGCAGTGGTTTGCAGGGTGTTCCTCTGGAGAAATGGGAAGTGATTTCTTAGGATTTTGTGGCCTTACATGGGTTTTCTCACCCTGTGACCATTTCATGTTTGCAAAATGAAAAATCTCTCAAGGAAATCTATTCATGTGGCTGTAGAAAGTGCTTCTCCCAATACTGGGTCTTCACGAGGAGAATATTCTTCCATCTCCTGGAGCCTGGGATTGTTTCATGCCTTTGAAGGATTCAAGAGCAGTGCCAGGACTTTGGGTGGAAATTTTCCTTTGAAACACCAGTTTACCTTTACACTGAGGATGGTTTCTCTGGAGTCTAAAGATGGCAATTCAAGGCTCAAACTCCCCAAAGAGGCAAATCTCCTAACAGTGTAGCTGATTAGCACACTTAGGTGATTGCTCTAACGATGCCTGCAAACTGTGCTTGCCCTGAACACCAGTGAGAAGGAGCTGAATAATAAAAGGTGGCCTAGAGGTAGTCAGAGCTCTGGTGGTGGATGCCAGGTGTCCTCCCAGCACTTGTGGATGTTACCTGTAGGCATTTAGCAGCTGCTCACACATTTCACTCGTGTGCCTTGGTGTTTAACACCACTGGTGCTCAGACTCCAGCAGAACCTTGGGACACAAGTGCTGGAAGTGAGGAGCTGTGTGACTGTCCAAAGGGATTTAACCTGCTGCCAGGGCACTTGGGAAATATTAATGCCATGAAGATGGTCTGGAAACTGTCCACTAGTCCTTCATGGAATTTCAGCATCCAAACTAATTTACCCTCTTTGTAAATGAGGCTTCCAGTTTCTGTGGGATTCTGAGAGGTGCACAGGAGGGTTTAAGGTACTGTATTTTTAAATATTGATTTATTTTTTTTTTTTAGTCGTGAAGCACCACAGTCTGAGTCTGAGTTGTTGTGCCTTTTCATTGCAAGGATTTGCCATAATTCATAAAGGCCTTTCAGGATGTGATTGTTTTGCTCCTTCAGCAGTTACAAGGTTCTTCCTCTGCCAGACCCGATGGTAATTTTATCATTAATTTCAGAGTCAGGCATATTTTAATCACAGCAGCTGTCAATCAATTATTTCTTTTTATGTTTATTTAATAACAGAACTGCAGGAGACCTCAGAAACTGTAACCAAGCTGGAACCCTGATTGCTGTGTTTGTTACATTAAATGTGTGAGGATGTGCCCCTAACCCAGACACTGCCTGATCCACAGAGCAGCTATGAGGAATTACGAGGAGGTGGCTCGTGGGTTAGGGGAGAAAGTGTGTTGGTGCATTGCTTTTGTTAGCCATGCTTTGTTCAGATGTCATTTGTGTTTAAACAGGGTATGGGCCACAAGCCAAGCTCATATTCCTGAGTTTGCTGCTTTATTTCTGTTGCCTCGGAAGACTGTGTAGTCACAAGAGCAGAATCAGCCCTGCATTTGGAGATTCACTTTTATTTGTATATTGCCATTCTGTGTCAAAAATTATGTAAATAGAGGTTTTGTTTAATTCATGCATCTTTGTTATGCAAAACCAGTTACTGATCATGGACATTTTTAGCAAGACTTACTAATCAAAAATATTTTACTTACATAGTCCTTCTCATGTCTTTTAGGAACCCGTTTGAATTTTATTTAGGTTCCATTTAGGGTGCAGGCAGAGATGGCAACTTCCCTGCACTGCTGTGATTTGACTCCAGGTTTCCAGAGAAGAACAGATGCTGCTTTAATCCACTGTAGCACAAAGCCCCAGTATTACGTTAAAGGGGAATGCAAATTTAGCTAAATAAATCCTTTTGCTTCCTTACAATAGACAAAAGACTGGAATCATTCTCATGAAATAATCGTAGAGATGTCTTTAATAAAAATAAAGTAAAAAAGACAAGCTTTGGTATGATAAAAAAAAATCAAACCCTTTTGTCCCTGTGAGAGAAGCAGAAAATTAGAATGATGGCTTTGATGGCCACAGGAAATTGATGTATTATATCTGTTAGTCAGATTCTTTCAGTAGTTCAGTGTCATCCCAGTTAAACTTGTGCTTATAAACAAAGGACACAATTCCCTGTGGCCTTCTGCTGTGCAAGCACAAACAAAATGCTGCAGTTATGATCTGACTTCCATTTCCATCAGTGGCTACATACAGGGCATGGCCATAGAAAAAGAATCCTAAGCTTGTTTTGAGGGGTGCTTGCATTATTTAGTCTGAAAAATTCCAGTCGCCTCTAAAATTCACCAGATTAACAAGGATGGATGTGTCATGAACACAGAAGAGGAAAAGCAACTTCCTTCTGTTTGTTAATATATCTGTGACCTTTGCAGTCATGCTCACACAGGGCAGAGGCAGCAAGGATGCAGAGCTGATGCCTTTTCTGTCGCAGGGAATGTTTGCAGCCAGCCCTGACTCTGCACTACAGGAGCTTTCTGTCACAAGGTGTTAAATATGAGGTCATTTCAGCTGTTCTTGGATTCCTGAAAGAAAGTTCATTTTTTTTGTTTATATTTTCTTCTCTTGTGTTTTACTCTGTGAGTCTCGTTTAGAAGATACCAGTGGTGTGGAGCATTTAGTAGGAACTGGTTTCAGGAAGGAGCTGATTTTAATACTCTTAGATTTGAGAGAATGGGACTTCACAGCTGATAGTTTCCTGTTAATATTAGTCATTAATACCTTGTGGAGCGAGAGAGAACAGAGCATTACCTGGACCCAGGAGGAATTGTCTAAATGATGACAACATCATGCAATCTTGGATTCTTTTTTTGTTATTAAAAAGTAATTAAGATGTTTTTGATTAGGTTAACCTAGAAGAAAAGTATTTCAGGTTTTCCTGCTACAGTGCAGCATGTTACACAAGACCATTTCTCTCTGTCTTTGGTTGAGATTTCAAAATCTGTCTTTGCACGATATCACATTTTCATTTCACAAAATGGTGACCCTTGTTTTCAGTAACTGGGCTTCTGCCCCTGTCCTAAAAGACCATTTTCAGTTGTGACAAGATCTGTGAACTACATCATGATAAATTGCCTCTAGATGACTAAGAATTACCCAGTTTCTGTATTTTAGACTCATGTTCTGTTGTGGTTGAGCAGGCTCAGGTGCAGCCCCCATCTAAGCCAGGCTGCATGCCCATCACAGACACTGAGACAGAATATTCCTGAGCTGGGAGGGACCCCCAGGGATCATTTGGTGCAACTCTAAGTGAAAAGCAGTGCAGGGTGTTGGTGGTTCTGGGGGCCAGCAGTGCTGGGCAGCTGTGCTGCACCCAAAGGAAGATGCAACATGCCCTGCACAGCCCAAAAGCTGCTCCTCTGTGTGTGTGCAGTAAGACATTGCCAAGGCAGGAGTTGCTACCTGTGTTACTGTTTTATTGTCATCACTGAGGTGAGTCAGAAGTTCTATTGAAAGCCTACACTTGAGTCCTCTCTGACAGAGAAAGAGCTGTGAAATGTATAGACTCAGCATGATGGGGAGGAAATGTAAAAGGAAGGAAGTTTGTGAATGAGAAAAAGCATCTGTCAGCTCTTTAGCTGATTTAGAGGTTATGAGCAATCTTTTGAGGTCTCGTTTCTACAAGAGTGAAGATTTATGTGTAGAATCTTTGAGTATGACTGCAAATACCTTCTGTGTTGGAGCACATTGCCTTGAATCTCAGTGTCATCTACAACACTGTCTTTTCCACCAAGCCCCATACTTCAGCAAGAAAATACCTTATTATTTGGGTTCCTTAAACACTGTGCACACTCTGATATAAACCTTGGGTGTGCTGCAGAGGATAAAATCTCCCTTTTACGAGAATGCCTGTGATTACAGAGAGGTGAGCAGTGCTTCTGTTGCAGTGAGTTGCAACACCTCTCTCTTGGTGTGTGCAGAGTGCTCAAGGCCAGTTCCCATTCTCACTGGCTGGGTAACAACACCCTGAGCTTCACTGGGAGCAGGAGCAAGTGGCATGTTCTCATCCTTTTCTTTCCAACCTGATGAGAGTTTCCCATGCTCATTTGAACTTAAATATTTCGAAATTACATTGTTTTCCCATAGAGAAAACTGGTAGGGTTTCATACTCTTGTAGGGTTGGGGTTTTTTTAGACTTGGCATGGCAGTGTTGGCAGTCAAAATGGAGAGTTTGTGCAGTGATTAAAATTGAGTGGTGCTTTTATATTATATATACTTACAGACTGAGTTAGATCAGTATGAGGTTTCCCTGATCAAACTTGTAACAGCCCATCCTCCTTTTGGATTAGCTTTTTAAAGTATGTTGCTCTGTAATTTTGTGAGTTTTATCTGTAACTATAAAGGGAAGTCAACCAACCACTGGAAATTGAAGAGTTCCCTTTCACTGGGATTTTAAAAGTGGATAATTTTGGCCAATTATTTCTTAAATCCAAGAGAGATGGCAAAGTATCTCATGTTCATCAGTGACATTGTTTGAAAGCACAGTTCATTAGATAATAACAATATATTATAAGTAGTTGAAATGAAATCCGTTGGTTGTTCTAAATAGGTCCTTTTGTGCAACATTCATTTGCTACAGAAGTTAAAATATGGTCTAAGTGAACAGCATTTGTTCAGTGCTCTGAGACTTTACTCAATGCAGTGTCCAGTGCAGAAAGATGATTTTGTTGTCATTTCTGCCACATGGACCCTCTGCACCCTCTTTGTTTATGATGAGTCTTAATTCCCCTCACAGAAATACTGGGAAAGGCTGGTCTGCTCAAAAGTTGTTCCTAGCTCTCTGTACTGTGTCATATTTGTAAGCATTTCAAATAGTCTAGGGGTTTAAATGACCTTAAAATGACTCAAATGGTAGGCTTTATCAAGTATATTTGATCTAAGATGAGATAGTTTTGTTCTAGGTATGAAATTTCCGGGCCTGAAACATTGACTCAGTAAACAGGATTTTGCTAAGCATCTTTAAACTAGTTCATGTTTCTATCATGTGTGGTAAATAAGCAGGGAAAGAAGAGTATTATCCAGCAAGAGCTGACTGGGAAGAGGAAATCAGTGCTTAGTTTCTTACAGAACCTAATTGCCAGCGAGCTGATTTCTCGACAGCAGTGCTGTTCCCTCACCCCTTCCTTGGACAGCCTTGACACAACAGCTGAAGAGGTGAAAGAGGAGGATGGCTGCCACAGGACACCAAGGATTCCTGCATTGTATCAAATGCTGCCTCAGCTGTGTGTGCAAATCAGGGTTTTTCAGCTGCAGGCACTAAATCTTCCTTTTTAAAGTCAGCAGTGTCTAAAGGGCATGTCATGATATAAACAGTAGAATGTGTGCTAATATCTTGCTATCTTCAGTACATGCCATATATAGTGTAGGTTTGCTAAATGAAGAGGATTCCTGCTGCTGAATGGTGTATCTAAATAAATGATAAATAGTTGAGGTCAAATTCTACTACAGCTGCATTGAGAAACTGCACGGATTTCTCAAGCGTATCATGTTGTGTAAAACTTTACATGGCAAGGACAGGACAAAGTCTGCAGTGGGAGGCAGACCTTCCCAGGTTTTAAGTGATCCATCCCTCAGACACCACAGTTACCTTAAAATGGTTTGCTTTAGTCCCTGTAAGAAGCAAAGCATCCTTTTGAAGCATGCAGGACATTTTCTGATGTTAATGTGCTTTATGCAGGCACATCAAAAAGAATAAAAAAACTTCAAAAATCCTAAACCTTGGGCTGGTTTGAGCCACAAGCCTCAAATTATCACCCTATAGCCATCTTTTAATAATATCCATTTTTTTAAAGAGTTGCTGCTGAATAAATCTGTGCTGGGTGAGGATTAACCGAGTTTGGCAGAGAGTGGTGCTGGCTGACTTCACCTCGGATGGAAGTGAACACCTGTGAGCTGTACCCAGGTTCTGTAGGTGCTGCCAGTCCCCTTGTTACTTCTGCTCAATGATGGCAATGAAATACAGCTTGGCCTTTGGCAGGTGGGGTCCCCACAGCATCGAATGGCACTGGGGAGCACTGGTTGGGTTGATCCTTCTGTACATTCTTGTGTCTGATGGCCAATATGCTGCCACTGTTTAACAGAGGTGAGCTGGGAGCTGGATAACCTTCCTTCTGCTCCTTGCAAGCTGAAGATAGTCTCAAGTAAGCTCTTCCCAAAGGGATATTCTTAGTTCTTAGCCCTATTGTAAGTGTTATTCCCTAAAATGGGTGCACTGTTGCTTTGCTCTATTTCCATCTCTCTGCTGTCCATCTCCATTTCAGAAGAGACAGTGCATTCATTCCTGCACTCTGCTGTGGTGGGGAGAAAACAGCTTCTGATCCTTCACTCCCTGCTCTCTGCTGCTGCTGGCATCTAAGACTGTGGGTCAAAATGCCCTTTTTAAAAAAGCATTTTTTGTTAATGCCTTTTATGGGCTTACATAGTGAGAATTAAAGCTTGGCAGTGTCCTTGGGATGGGTGTTGGGGTTGTTCTGTGATTTAGGAATCAGGGCTTGGAGCAGGGAGCAGCTGCAGGTTTTCAGGGCACTCGGGGGTACCTGTCTGTGGAGCTCTGCTCTCCCTCAATGGCTCTCAGACTGTTTGACTCAGGCTGCTGTTATTGGCACTCTCACCACACTGAACATTACAGAATAAGCGACTGCTTTGTTAGGGTTTGCTTCTGAGACACATGCAAATGGTGTCTGGATTTTTCTTGCAATGATATTTAACTTCAGTCAGATGAATTACCTGGGACATTACTTTGATGTGCATTCAAAGGTTTCATTTGTTTTTAACAGAAACAGCTGAATTGAGAGTGCACTGGAAGTGAAACACATTGGTCAATATTTCTTTCCCGGATCAAAGCTTTTGTCACTGCCTGTGGATGCTGTTGTCCATCATAATGGCTTTGAACTCTTGGCAGGGTATATTTGAAGGTAGATTGGTTTGTTAATGTTATTGTGCTTATTGAATTTGGGGATTTGTGTGAGTTCTTAATATAATTGACTTCTGTTTACTAGACAGCACAAACCAGACATGGCAATAAGGACTGGGTTCTAGTTACAAACTGTACTAATAATAAACTTCTGCTCAGATGTTCTCACTCCAGTGGGGAATACTGTACTGGAGGGGTGGAGAAAAATCCTAAACCATGGCTTGTATGAAGTACATATGGCCAGCTCTGCATTTTGAGAAGTTACACGGAGAACGTTTTGCGGGGGTAATTTGAAATAATACAATGCACACATCAGAGCCTTAATTAAATGCACCTCCTCGTTTATGGCAGAGAGCACCACAGGTACTAAAGCACAAGGCAGCTTTGAAGCAGTGGGGTGTACCCAAAGGAGTGCCTGTGTGAGATGGAGCTGTGTGGGGAGGCACAGTTCTGGAGAGCAGCGTTTCGGTTGCAATGGTCGCTTAAAATTACCCATTCAAATCGGGGCTTCGTTGCACTTGTAAAGGCAAAGTTATATGCAAGAAATTAACTTTTGGAGAGGTTTGTTCCTGTGTGGAATGCCCACATTTGGCCTAAACATTTTGGCTATTTGAGTGGTTTGTTTCAGCCTTCGTGTTGGAAGTGTCTGACCATGCCAGCTGCTGTAGCAGCTGCCATCCTGCTTCTCTCTGTTACCCACTTAGTTGCATGGGCGACTTCTGGTCTGCATTCTCTGGGCTAGGTAGAGAATTTGGATCTATTTCAAGTGGAAATCTATAATTAGGAGCTAAGATCACAGTTTGACTGGTTTTAACCTCCACATTTTAAAAGGGGATGGTTGGTGTAAAGCAGAGGCGTAGCAATTCTTCCTCCCTGGGTATTTGGACCCGTTTATACAGAATATTTATTTTTGAGTGAGGCAGAAGTTTTACTGGAAATGATGTTTATGAAATGGGATTTTAATGCAGAAAGCTTCACTCTGTGGTTTGCATTTAAATCCCTGTCATAAATCATAAGGCAGAGTCCCAAGAAGGTATCTTGATGCTTCAGCTGTAGATATGTTCGTGTTTATAGACAGAAAAGTTTCTGGGACAAAGGAAGAAGATAAGGTTGCTCAATTGTTCTATCAGTAGATGTGACTTAAAGGGAACCAGCTTTATGTGCATTTTTCCTGAAGAGGGGAATAAATTATATTGATCCAGGGAAAAGCAGGCAAGTTAGAAAAGGGGTGGATTTGGCTGAGGAATTTTATGAAGAACCACTCATGCAGATGCTTCACTGTTCCAACAAATAAAGTATTGATTCTTCATTAAGCTCAATTTGAATTCAGGCTGTGCTGACTACCTGGAGTTTTACTGCTGCTCTATCACAGCCCTGCTTTAAAACCTCCCTGCTGCCCAAAAAACCAAGCCCTTGGATTGTCATGGCTAAGCTGAGTGCCTTTATTGCCTTGTGCTGACTAGAATTTTAAGCTGGGCATGTTTTTGTTGCTGTATTTGTCATACTCGTGCTGCCTTTCCACAGTATAGAAGAAAAGAAATTTATTCTGTGTACCCTTGAACCTGTGCTCATGCATCTAAGGATCTGAAATGCTATGGAAAAAAATCTTTAAATCTTGTAACAGCACAAACTTATTATATTGTCATACTTCTCTTTGTGTCCAAAACAATTTTTTAAAGGATTAATGTAATGCTGATTGGTTCTCATGCATGTTCTATCCAGTTGTTAGGGCCTGTTTTCAATTTCATGTCTTTATATTACCCTGCTGAAAGTCCATTCTAAAAGAGTGATGAAAATAATACTGATTTCAGAGAATGCTCATTGGTAAAACAGCTTCTCAACTTTGCTCTGTTCTGCTGGGAGGATCTTTTTGGTTCTATTTTAAAATGTTGCATGCAGTTTGGGTTTGGCATTTGCATTATTTAGAAACATGTTTCATTTCTTTGTTCCAAACTAAATCTGCAGCAAACTGGTTTGAACATTTGGATGATTTCTGTGAGCATATGTTCCCATTATCTTTATATTTTAGTTCTAAAAATGCACAGGGACACTTGACTATTTGTAAACTGTGGTGTTTCTGGGGTGAGAGGCAGCACTGAATCATTCCTTGCATCTGATGTTATTGTTACATACTTCCTTTTTTTTATATGCATGTAGTTCTAAAGATAAGGTCCTGGGCCTCAGGAGGAAAGGGACTTTCTGTTTTTCTGGTTATTAAATGTCTGTATTTCATAGTACAGTTTCTCTGACAGAGAAATTCTTGTGCCTCTGCATCCAGACCAGCAGCTCCTCTGGTCATTTTGCCATTAGTCAGTGGAACAGATAAGTCTGTACTCATGGAAAAGCTTGGGGTTTGCTCCTTACCGGAATTCAGATCTTTTTTAAGATTTCCATTTTAAGCTCAAATGTTGAAGTTCTCTTGTTTTCAAAATTTTGTCTTTATTGTGCTTACTTTTAGTTTTGCTAATAGTTTGGCAAGACTTGAAGGAAAGTCCAATTGACTTCCAGGTTAATTTCAACTGTTTTGCATTCTCCTAATATTAAACAATTAGAATATTCAACAGCTTGGTGGGCTCACTAGTAATATGCAGTTGCACATTGCAGGGAGATGAACCAAATTAATCCACTAGATTTTTTTTTAAACAATGAAATTATCAGTAATTGTACTGGACAAGTCTGGTAGGTAACAAATGCCTCAAATTGGAGATCTTTATTAAGGAGCTATTTCTAATTCCAGTTGGGACTTTTAATTAACATCTATTTAATACTATATATATATATGTATAAAATAAAAGCATAAATAATAATAATTAACAGTATTACATTGTCCATTTTTGTAGTGTGCTTAATATACTTAATTTCTCACCTGTCAGGGAGAGAGACAGTGTGTGCAGGGCGTGGAAATGAAGCAGGGCTAGAGAGGTGTCTCAGGGAGACTTCTCCTGGTTCTTGCTGCAAGCCTGGAGCAGAATCATTGACATTTTTGTGTGTTGGCAGTTTTAATAAGTGGGTAGATAAAAACCACCCTTGTAACGCTGTTTGTGTTCTGAGTGTGCAGGGGGGTTACAGGGTTGTTGGGTTGGAGAAGCCCTCTCAGTCCATGGAGTCCAAACATTGCCCCAGCGCTGCCAAGGCCACCCCTGAGCCACATCCCTGAGTGCCACATCTCCCTGCCTTTTAAACCCCTCCAGGGATGGGGGCCCTGCTGCCCTGGGCAGCTGTGCCAGGCATGGACAGCCCTTTCCAGGAAGAAGTTTTCCCAGTATCCAAGCCTCCTCTGGCCCAGCCTGAGGTCGTTCCCTCTCCTCCTGTCCTTGTTCCGACCCGGCTGTCTCCTGAACCTCCTTTTCTCCAGGCTGAGCCCCTTTCCCAGCTCCCTCAGCTGCTCCAGCCTCTTCCCCAGCTCCGTTCCCTTCCCTGGACACGCTCCAGCCCCTCCAGGTCTGTCATGGAACGAAGGACCCAGAGCTGACCCCAGGATCTGAGGTAGAGCCTCAGCGGTGCCCAGCACAGGGGACAGGCACTGCCCATGGCTGGCACAACCCAGGGGCCACTGGCCTCTTGCCCACTTGGGCACACCTGGGCTCATGTCCAGCTGCTGTCACCAGCACTCCAGGCCCTTTCCCAGCTTTTCCAGCCCTCCANACACGCTCCAGCCCCTCCAGGTCTGTCATGGAACGAAGGACCCAGAGCTGACCCCAGGATCTGAGGTAGAGCCTCAGCGGTGCCCAGCACAGGGGACAGGCACTGCCCATGGCTGGCACAACCCAGGGGCCACTGGCCTCTTGCCCACTTGGGCACACCTGGGCTCATGTCCAGCTGCTGTCACCAGCACTCCAGGCCCTTTCCCAGCTTTTCCAGCCCTCCATCCCCCAGCCTGGAGCTGCAGGGGGTTGGTGTGCCCCCCGTGCAGGACCCAGCACTTGGCCTTGTTGGCCCTCACACCGTTGGCCCCAGGGATCCAGCCTGTCTCGATCCCCCCACCGAGCTTTCTGATAAAGGTATTGAACAGAGCTGGTGCCAGCACTGAGCCCTGGGGACACCCTTGGTGCCACCCCTGGTGCCCGGCCCAGCTGGATGCCACACTGCCCACCCCTCCCTGGGCCCGGCCATCAGCCAGTGTCCCACCCAGGGAACAGTGCACCCTCCGAGCCACCAGCAGCCAGTTTCTCCGGGAGAAGGTTGTGGGGAACAGTGCCAAAGGCTTTGCTGAAGTGCCAGTAGGTAACACCCACCAAACCAGGTCACCTTGTCATGGGAGGAGAGCAGGTTGGTCAGGCAGAACCTGCCTTTGCCAACCCCAGGCTGGCCAGGCCTGATCTCCAGGCTGTCCTGTGGTGGCACTCGGGGTGACCTGCTCTGTGACCTACCCAGCACTGAGGTCAGGCTGGCACATCTGGAGTTCCCCAAATCCTCCTTCCCACCCTTCTTACAGATGGGTATTTTTTATTTGATAACCCCCAGCCAGCCAGGCCTGCTGGGAAGTGATGGAAGTTGGCTCGTGAGCCCTTCTGCCAGCTCCGTGCTGCTCCCCCTCTGCAGAGCAGCCCGACTTGTCATCCTTCACACCAGTCATATTTGTTGACATATTTTTCTTCTCCAAACATATGTAAAGTAGAAGAAGTAGAAAGCAAGCTGCTTTTCTTTGCCAGTGAAGTTTCACTTTAGTGAAATAATTCATATGGAGCTTCAGCTGCTCCTGGGAGGCCGGGAAGAGCTGAATGGAGGAAAGCCTTAGAGCCTGTGCACGTGTGTTTGCTTTGAAGGACTGTCACTGTGCCTGTTGTAAAAGGTAATTACTTCCATGCTTCAGAGGTCAGGTGGCAGGGAATAGGCCCATGAGCAAAAATTAGATCAAATCAGTCAAGCATCACATTTATTTCTGGAAAAAGTACAGAAGGCAAACGATTAAGAAGAAACCTTTAACTTTAGTCAGAACCCTGGGCAGATGTCCTTCCAACTTCTTCTGATTAGGGCAGTATCCTTTTTGCTGAGGAAATGGTTAAGTGATCCATTGAAGGTAGCGTTATTAAAATGTCAACAGGAGGTTATCATCAGCATGGGAGAGTTATTAAACAGTTCACAATGCAAGGGCGAGGAAGGCGAAAACGTCAACAGAACCTAAGAAGATAATTCCAGCCTTCCTGTTAAAAACAAATTTGCCATGCTTGCATGGAAAGTACTCACAAATAAACTCACAGCTGGGATGTCCAAAAGAGCACAGCCTCACGGCTGGCAGAACAGAGGAAGGAATTCCAGTGTTTAAAGAGAGAACGTGGAGCAGCTCAGTGTCATACCATGTCTTTAATGGATGCTTCAGAGAGAACGATCTGTTTGTTTTTAGCGGGTGGTTACACAGTTTCAATGTCACCAGCAGAACTCTGGATAGTTTATCATTTTTAAGTTGAAAGCCAGCTGTATCACAGAGGGAAAGGGATTAGTTTCCTGTCAGCTTCCTTTTTGGAAAAAGCAGTGTGTGCACACTGCAAGTATTTCCAGCTTGGGTTAAGTATGTTTGAAGATTCCTTTTGGTTGGAGTCATATTTTGATGGGCAAAGAGAGAGGCCTTGCTTTCAGTTTTACACGTTTATAGAAGCATTTTAAGAAATCTAAGGAGCTATTTTTTACTCCTTCCCTTTAAAAAGTACGCACTGTTCAGGCTGGGAGAGTTTGGCCAGGGTTAACCCTCAGGTCTTCAGTCGGTGGAGAACATTCTTTCAGAAATTCCTCTGTACTTTCTGAAGGGACAGCTGAGAGACAACAGGAGGGCTTTGTTTTTTAAGTACATATGAATGGAGGCAAAAATACAGGGTGTGGTGGGAATGTGGAATTTTACTTCTTTGGAGTTGGGATGTACCTTTCCTACAACAAAAGATAGGGCAAGTGCTGCAAATGCTTGAATTCATGCATGTGTGAAGTGTTTACTGAGTCTTTTGAGGGATAAAAAAAATAAAATTCAGTTTTTCTCTCAGTGCTCTGTGTACACAGGACGAGGCAGACAGTAAATACTGCTGTGAAACATGAAAAGGTGGAAGAGTGAAAGTGCATGTACTTCAATGTGAGAGTGCCCTCCTGTAAATACAACCCAAACACAAATTAGTATTAGTCATCAGTACTTCAGGATACACCTAGGGCTCGGTTTTCCTATTGTGTGCAGCTCTTCTAATATAAAAGGGTTTTCCCTTTCCATTATTCCTTAGCAATAACAGCATTCATGTGAAGACAAAGTAGTTTCTTTGCCCAGTAGGTGCTATTGTGCTTTTTCCACCTGAAACCATGTTGCTTTCATTAGGTAGAAACACTGTCCCTTGGGATGCTTTACTCCAAAAATATCCCATGGGAGCAATCTTTCGCTAGCAGGGAAATAAATGAGATTTCTCCTGCAAGTACTTTTTCCCAACTTTAGTTTCTGGAAACATCGTAGCTCTCAAGATCCATTAAATCCCAATCTCCATTGAGTAATCTCCACAAAAGCAATCCTTTTATGTCAAACTGTAATATAAGGGTAAGAAAATACTGCTTTAATTTGTCAAAGCAAAGACAGACATAAATAAGCATCTGTCATTTTGAATGGAACAACTTGGAACTGAGCAATCTTATGAGAAATTAGAAGCTTTCATTCATTTTACAGAGTAGCTGCTGAGTGACTTACTCCGAATTTTATTAGCAATTAGTGCATAAAGCTAAATAATGCTTAAAACGTCCATTCTCCTGCTTGACTCACGCTCTAAAGATGTCATGGGCACAACAGGCGGAGACTTGTGAAAACGACAGCAAAAGCTGTGGTGTTTGACCTGAAAGCCACATTACCTGTAACACCTGCAGGTGCACAGCAGACCTTAGCGCTCAGAACGATGCAAACAAACTGTGCTGTTCATGGAGGATTCTGTTGCTCTGGGCTCACCCGAGGCTTTTTCTGTCTCTCGTTGTGCAGTGTTGAGGGGGAGGCTCCCAGCAGCGAGACCGGCACGTCCCTGGATAGCCCCTCTGGCTACCCCCAGGGGCCTATAACGCACAGCTCCGCGCTGAGCCCCGAGCACTACGAGCACCCCTACGGGCTCTACTCCATCGCGCCCGGCCAGCAGCGAGCCCGCCGGCCCAAGCTCCAGCACTCCGCCTCCATCCTGCGCAAACAGGCCGAGGAAGAAGCCATCAAAAGGTCGAGATCGCTGTCGGAGAGCTATGAACTCTCTTCGGACCTACAGGATAAGCAGGTATTTGAGCTCTGTTGCCTCGTTCGTGTCTGTCAGCTGGGAGAGGTGAATTGGGAGGAGTTCTTTGCTAGCACCACTGCAGTTGGGACTTTTAACTCTGTTACTTTTTTTGTCCCGAGCACCTTCCCCACTTCCTGGAGAAAAGTGTAAAATTTATGTTAATACTGTTACAAGTAAAAACGGTTCTAGGAACACTGAGATTTTGCGCTCCAGGAGAGTACTAGGATGTAATAATGCAAAATATTTTTCTAAGAAAATGAGTCATTTTGAAACCTGGGTGTTTTTGTTGTCGCAGAAAGGAAGGAAGAAAGAACTTATTGCAACTGATATTCTCTTATATCTGTGAGGCGAATTCATATGTTTTTGTATTTTATGGTGGAATTTGCAAATGGCTATTCAGTTCATTACTGGGAGTTTTGAGTTTTTACTTTCAAAACCAGTACGCATTCTGAAAATTGAAGTTATGATGAGAATCAAATCATTTTTTGTGAGACTTTACCCTTGTCCTGAGCTGCATGGAGTGATGAGGATGTGTTCCCGTGGCAGGTGGAGATGCTAGAACGGAAGTATGGGGGCCGTCTGATCACCAGACATGCGGCGCGCACCATCCAGACCGCCTTCCGCCAGTATCAGATGAACAAGAACTTCGAGCGCCTGCGCAGCTCTATGTCTGAGAATCGCATGTCAAGGCGCATCGTCCTGTCCAATATGAGAATGCAGTTTTCCTTTGAAGGGCCTGAGAAAGTCCACAGCTCCTACTTTGAAGGGAAGCAAGTGTCTGTTTCGAATGACGGGTCGAAGCTGGGCTCCCTGGTGCCGTCGGAGTGCGATGAGCTCGGGGAGACGGCGACGATGAAGTCCCCGGCGGCATCCACTGATTTCACTGATGCTATAACAGAACTGGAGGATGCTTTTTCCAGGCAGGTGAAATCCCTGGCGGAATCCATCGACGATGCCCTGAACTGCCGCAGCCTGCATTCGGATGAGATCCAGAGTGCGGAGCAAGTGCGGAGCCGGGAAATGGAGAGGGAGAGCTGTGCTCCGAGCAAACCAGCGATCCACAACGTGGATCACAGGAAGCTGGACGAGATGACGGCGTCCTACAGCGATGTCACGTTGTACATCGACGAGGAGGAGCTGTCCCCACCCCTGCCGCTCTCCCAGTCCGTGGACAGACCGTCCAGCACGGAGTCGGACTTGAGGCTCCGCTCTGTGAACTCTTCCCAAGAGTACTGGTCCATGACCCACAAAGATGATAAGATAGACACTGATACGAGCTGCAGGAGTACCCCATCACTGGAATGTCAGGAGCAGAGGATGAGGATGGATCACCTCCCTCTGCTCACTATCGAGCCTCCCAGTGACAGTTCCGTGGACTTGAGCGATCGCTCGGAGAGGGGCTCGTTAAAGAGACAGAATGCCTATGACCGAGGCATCCCCAGCCAGCAAGGCAGCCCTAAACATATCCCTCACAGCATTCCTGCCAAGATCATCACCAGGGAGGAGCAGGAGGCCAGGCACAGGGCTAGGCCCATAGACAGTCACTTGGCCATCAATGGCACAGCAAACAGGCAAAGCAAATCAGAGTCTGATTACTCTGATGGAGACAACGACAGCATCAACAGCACTTCCAACTCCAATGACACAATAAACTGCAGCTCAGAATCCTCTTCTAGAGACAGCCTAAGGGAGCAAACCTTGAGCAAACAAACCTACCACAAAGAGACTCGAAACAGCTGGGATTCCCCTGCCTTCAGTAATGATGTTATCAGGAAACGCCATTATAGGATTGGGCTGAATCTTTTTAACAAGTAAGTACAGCAGTTCCTGCCTTGCTCTCCCTGTCACTGAGAATGAACCAGGAATGCTTTCCTTGTGTCAGGTAAGGTAAGGCTGGTGTCTGGTACTGACCTTTCAATGAATAAACAAGGTGCTTGTGGTGACTGTTCATGCCCAAGTTTAAGTTGATGCCTTTATAATTGAACAGCTTCAGGAGAAAAGAAAAAAATATAATTATGCGTGTTGAGATGGTGGTGAATCATTGAAGATTAACCCAATTCCTTTCTTGGGGAATCTTCCTCGATCCTGATCCATTTGTTGGTGTTTTGGTATATCAAATTGAGATTTCTTCCTGCCTTAATCACGGAGGTGGTGTAAAACTCATCATATCATATGCTGCATGCTGTTTCTAATTCCCATAAGTTTCCTCTTTAACACTGGCAGGGCCTGGCATTTGTTCAGTAGATTTCATTAAAACTTTGATGCTAAAATGCATTCAATGCACTGAATATTTTTATACTAAATGAATGTTTATTATTTATCATAAAGCTATCACAAAATTTGTGTTTCTGCCTATGACTGATAGTTTTCCATGTGGTTTGAGTGATTTCAGGCCTCCTTTTCAGGTAGCAGTGCTTTGATGCATTTGGATTGATAGGTTGATGGTTCCTGGTGTATTTGTTGTAACATTGCAGACAATTAAAGCTTTTTGGTGCCATCACATGAGCTGTGCATTACAGCACCAAGTTGGGCTGTAAACACTTTCAGGTTTAGCTTTTAATCTTTGTGAAAATGCCTTTATGGAAGGTTCAAACCAACTGGAATTATGCAAGTTGTAGGATCTCTGCTTGTGAAGTTGAATGGGTAGGAAAATATATCAATTAGCTCTTTTTTAGAAGATTTGAAAATAACATCCTTGGCAGGGCGGGTGGGGAGGAAGGTGTTGGTGCTGTTGGCTGACATTTAAGACTTGGTGTTTGCTTGGGTTTTGCACAGCAATTAAGCCTCGAGCAGTCAATGCTCAGTGAGCCTCGGGCTTGATAAGAGTCCTTTGAGTCAGCTGCAGAAGGGCGTGGGGAAAAAACTGAATGGAAAAAGTGCTCAGGCAGCATGCAGGGGTGAATGAGAGCTTTGGAAGCTGTCAGGTGCTGCTAGTGACACATCAGTAGGAGGCTGAAAGTGAAGAATAAACATCAGGAACAGACAAGAATAGAGACAGTTGTTCCAAACAGATCTAAGTGACCTTGCTGCCTGGACTTGCACAGGGATAAACCCTTTTTTTTTGTATTGTTGTGAGGTGCTGTGCAGTTCCTCAGCAGTGAGTGCTGCAGGACAGGACTGTGCACAGCTCCAGGCAGCACCTCTGTGTGCCACCTCTGGCTGGGTGGGATTTTCTTCTCCCCACTGCATTTTATCTCCAGTATTGAAAGAAAACCGAAGATTGTCGTTACCTTCTGCTGAGTTAATGTGGTTCTATTGATTCCTCAGACACTCCCCAAATATCCCACATATCCCACATATCTTGGGATTTGATCGTGGCCCTTCAAGTCCTTCAAGATTGTGACATTTTCATTAACCTGCAGTGTCAGGTATTGAACCATCACAGAGTGTGATGGTGCATAAGTCTGGAAATCCTTTTGAAAAGGGAGCTGGAAAACCTTCAAAGCTTTATTCTTTTTAAAAGCTCAGGAGTGTCTAGAGAGTGGCTCAGGTGGGATTGCAAATTGCATCTTGAGGTGAGTGGTCAGTCCAGTGGTCAGTGCAGCAGAGTCACTGCACTGTCTGTTCACCACATTATCTTCACAATACCATTAGACGAGGGAGCAGTGGGAATGTTGGCAGCAGCTCCTGGGAGGATGTGTGCTCCACCCAGGAGGAAGCACTGAAAAAAGTGGCTTTGAACTTACCTAGTACAAGAAGGCAAGTTTTTTTTCCAAATGTCTGCATCCACCAGAGGAAATTTTAAGGATGTGTTTTACAAGGAGTTCAGGTTAATTTCGCTGTGTCTTTGAAATCTTCCTTGCAAATTAAGATCCCAAGCGTTAATTAACACAAATGTCCTTTCTTTGTGATACATGAAGTTTGGATGAAATGCAAAGAATTGAGAACCTTAAAGAAGTGCACGAATTGTAGCAAATACTTCTGCTTCATTCAATAGAAATACTACAAGGATGAAGATTTTAAAAGCATGGAAAGTCACTATCATCACAGTAGAAATTTCAATTTTTAACTTTTCTGGCTTTTCTATTTCAATAACAATTTTCAGAAGCCAAAGTGCAGTTTTCTTATCAGAGGCTCTTTGTTAGGACAGACAGTTATGGGTGGGGTAAAAGTTGAGCACAGCTGGTGGTCTAGTTCACTTAGTCACTGATAGATGCAAAACAGCAGTAGCACAAAGGTCCCTGGAGAATGGAGAACACAGGACCCTGGGGAAAAATTATAGGTAATTGAAAACCACTTTTCTAGTTCTAGTGGGAGGTGTCCCTGCCCATGGCAGGGGGGTTGGAATAGATGTTCTTTAGGGTCTCTCCCAGCCCAAACTGTTCTGTGATTCCATCATTATCACTTGATCACGGAATTTTTTTCAAACTGTAACTCGGCGTTCAATTTGGAACCTTAGTGTTGATTAAAGAAGTGAGCTTTTCCAAGATGTTTTGTAGGAGCCACTAAGCTAGAAGGTAAAATATCCCCAAAATGGAATGATTTCTGCCAAGGAAACTGCAAGCTTCTGTGCATTGCCCTGGCTCTGAATGGCAGCAGTGATTCCCCCCTGGCAGTGGGCTGGCAGTGTGTGTTCCCATTCATCCCTTCCCAAAGGAAGGGCTGCAGGTGCACCCAGGGAGTGCAGCAGCTCCCAGGGAGCCTTGGTCAGGCCAGCTGTGTTGAATTAGGCATTTTCTTCAGTGCAGTTGGAAAGGGATGTGGACTGGGAGAATTACGCTAGAAACCATTCCTCCCTCACAGGCAGAAGGAAAACACTACCTAGAAAGGTTTATTTTGCAGGCTGCAAACCCTGCCAATGCAAATCCAGCCTTTGAGACTGGTTTGCTTGTAAACAAGACTTCAAGAGGCCTTTTGATTGTTGCTTTAAAAAGAAAAACAAGGAGAAAAAAAAATTAAAAAGGGCTGTGATTTCATTCTCCTGTTTGTTTTGACTGCAGGCTGGAAATACCAGGCTTACCAGTTATGGCACCCCATTCTGGTAGGATTTTCAGGTTCCATCCTGCTACTGAGGCACTGATGGTTCTAAGAGATTAACTAGGACCGAGTTTAACCCTGGCAGGGTGAGGAGACATGTCCTGCCCGTGGGTCAGCAGTGCAGGGCTGGCACTCTGTGCACATGGAAGGACAAGGGGATTGCCACAGAGCCTTGTGCCCCCAGGAGGGTGACAGCAGCTCTGGGTCCCTGCCAAGCGTTGGTGGCTGCCAGGTGTGTTTGTTGATAACAGTGCTGGGGTTGCTGTGTCCCCTGGCCGTGGTGACACACCCGGCAGGGACAGGGCAGGGACAGGGCAGTGCCTGCTCAGCACTCCTGGGCACAGGGCACAGACACCTCCTCCCGTGCTAACAAAGCACTGTCAGCAAAGTGGGGACAACATCACAGCGCTCTGGGAACTTGCTGCAACTGTGCCTGCTGTTGGAAAAGATGGGAGATAAGGGTTGGCATTGCCCAGACTCAGTTTTTAATCTGGCAGAGCCTGGAGTCGTGTTTAGTATCTCCTTTGGGATATCAGCTGTTGGAAGGCGCTGTAAATTGTTCTCCCATCTGGCAGGGTTCCTGTGGCATTGTGTTTCTTGCCATGGGAGCCAGTCTTGCTGGTGCTGATTCCTGACATTGCTGGTGAGGAGAGGCTGCAAAGTGCAGCTCACAGGCTGTTCCACTGCTCTGAGCTTGATGCCAGGGCATGGTTTAGGCTTTGTATCCTAATCCTGTGTGTACATCTTGGGGCTGCATGAACGTGACACCACTTTACAGTGCTAGAACAGAGGCTGGGCCAGCAATAATTTCACAATAAATTTTCCCAGATGCCTTTCGCCCCCCACCTCCTTTCTTTTGTCCTCTTTTCCTCTCTGGAAAGGGCAGTGACAGATGGAGAACTGTTCCCCACGTGTCCTCGGAGCATTACAGTGCTCTGGGCTGAGGAGTTTGCTGTAGCTTCTTTTATAAGGGGCCATTATCAAGGTTCCTGCTATCAAAGTTCTCCCAAAGGATTTATTGACAGAGATAAAAAGGCTTGAGTACCTGTTTGCAATATGCAATGATGTATCATCTTTAGCCCTGAAAGCCCTACTGGCTTCCTTTATTGCACGATGGGGATGATTTTATTCCAAATTTAAAACCCTCTGTTGATATGAATTGGATACTAATTTCAGGAGCAGACTTTTTCTAACATTTCTAGATTCTCTGGAATGTTAATTTAAGGAGTTTTTTATTTTTTAAGCAGGTATAAGAGGCATTTGGTGAGTGCTGGTGGGATTATACCAAAGACAGTATTACAAATTACAGTTTCTAGATAAATTCTTGTTGGAAGTCTGAGGCACACAATAATGTTGCTTGTGAGAAGGTACATTTTTCATTTTCCATGAAAGCAGCTTTAACTGTTCAACAGAGGTGTAAGGTTTCCATCATTTAAATGTAGGTAGAGAGTGAAGGTAATTTGGATTCCTATGTACTGTCACACTCAGAAAGTGCTGCAAGCTTGGTTTCTATTTGAAATCCTTAAAAGTTGCCAAATGTTACTTCTTTTGTTTCTAAAAAATAGTTTGGCAAGTAGTCATTAATTTAACTTCTGTAATAAGTGCCCTAATCTGGTGTTCTCAATTTACACCCACCATACTCATAATGGATTTCGGTTAAGATGCTGAACATATTTTCTGTATTGCTTAGAGTCAGTCTCATCCATTCAGCATTCTCATATGTGGTCTCAAAACATGTATTCATGGACTGCCCTCCTTTAAATTTGAATTTGAAAGCTCATTGGAAACATTTCTAATGATTTTAAACTTTGTAAATGCAGATTGAGTAGGAGGGAGAAGGTATAAATCAAACTGAGTTGGTTCTCTTTACCTTTGAACTAATTCTTTTGTTTTGCCAGCTGATCCCTAATATTCAATGATTTTTTTTTTGAATGATTTGATAGAAAGAGGAAGGGGGAGAGAAGAAGCTTGGCCAGGATTTCACAACAGAGCCATTTGCTGTCCTCGTGTATGTGCTGAGAGGGACTTTACTGTTGTTGCAACATCTGGACTGCAGATTATTCAGGCACAGACGCTTCCAACAAAAATTAAAATCAAAGCACTCCATGTAACTTGTCCTCTAACATGCCGAGGAGTTAGTAAGAGGAGAAGAATGTTCTTAGTATGACTCTCATTATTTCTAAAAACATTTAGCCCTAAGTGAGAACACCCAAAGAAAAAAAAAAAAGCTTTGTGTGTTTTGCTTTGTTCTGTGCATGTTTTATCTTTTCTCCCGGAGGAGCCATTTTTCCTCCTTTTATTTTTCCAAAACAAGTGCTTTGATTAGCATAAATTATATCCTGCCCGTACAAACCAGCTGAAAATTACAACCAATAGTAAACTGAAGTGCCGGGTTCAAATATGGGCACGGGGATTCCTTTTAAAAAGGCAGCATAAACTTCCCCAAATGCCGGGAGCAAACGCGGCTTTGTTGGAAGCGGCGAGAGCTGAATGTGAGTGTCCCTGGATCCCTGCGAGAGCCATGACCTCATCCCTGCCTCCAGCTCCGCCTGCCCTTCCCCAGTCCGGGCACACTCCTGCCTCCCTGTGCTGCGTGCCGGGAATGGGAGCCGAGCTCTCCTCTTGGAAAAGCATCCCGTGAATGCAGCGATTTCAGCGGCTCCCGGGTGCCAGGACTTAAATTCCTTCTCCCGTCCGAAAATTTCCAGCGGTCAGGCTGGAAGGGTGACAAATGTGACCATCTGCCTTCGCAGGAATCCAGGGGACAGCTGGAATAGGGACTTGGGAAGGCTGTGTAGGAAAAGGAGTTCAGGAAAAGAGAAGGGCCCCTCGACTCTTTCTTGTGTGACTATTCGTATCTACCAACTGAATTGGGGTTTTGTGGGTCACACATGGCAAATCTGGAGGTCTTGAAACTGGGCTTGCACAAGAGTTGTGCCTCCCCAGGGGAATGTGAGTGTCAGAGTTTCCCGTGTGCGCTCAGCGCAGTGGCAGAACTCGAGGCTGAAGTGTTCCTGTTTGGTGTGACGGCGGTGAGGGTGTGGAAAGAGCACTTGGGGCAGGGACACAAGATGACATAAAGACCGGGACTGTTCCTTAATTTAAAGGACACAGTCATCTTAAGCTGTCGTTCCTGACAGCAGCTGGATAAACATGAGGGCAGTACTCAGCCCTGGCACGCAGCTCTGAGCGAGGCAGCCACTTCTCCATAAGCCTTGCCCCAAAGTGGAGGAGTGTGTTCTGCTCTGCTGGCAGCCACACACTCCTTCCCCTGCTCTGTGAGAAGTGCAGAGGTGCAGTGGGGTCAGAGGAGGCGAGAACAACCTCACAGACTGTTTTGGTCCGTTAATTTAACTAAAATATTTCCTTTTTATTGCCTTCTTTCATGTGAGGAAGGAAGGAGTGGAGGGGGGGGGGACAAAAGAAGCAGGCTGCCCACTGCCAAGAGAGGGAATAATGAGGAGGTAGGAAATGCAGCAGCAGGATGACTCAGGGCTGTTTCACTAGCAAGGACATGTCCAGCCACTGCATTGCCAGTGCTTGGGGTGTGCCTCTTCACTGTGCTGCCTGCTCTGTTCCTCAAGGATGATGCTTCTTACACAGGAAAACCCTTTTTCGGGAATAGCTTTAAACTCTGTTTTCCATCCTTTATTAGAAAAAGCCAGACTTTCTGTTTGAGGCCCTTAGGTGCCTTTTATACACTTTTTACCCTTTTATTCAGTGTAAATTCAGCTCCAATTCAGGCAATTCTTTTCAGACCAACCTAAACATTTCGTAGCAGTAGTAACGTTTAATGTGTAATTTCCCAGCACCTTGTTAGGAAGTGATGCCATAAGAAACTGGGTGGTGAGGCAGAAAGTGATGGTAGAACCACGTAGGTCAGTCACCCAATTTCATGAAAATACACATCTACAGAGTTTCCTCTCTTTATTTTGCTCCCCCACCAAACAGAGCTGGGCACTGAGATCACTTCCTGGTGAATTCTTTCCTCAGTGGCATGAGTAGAAATTAACGTTTTTTGTGAACAGAGGTTACTCCAGGTAATTTGATGTGATTGCAAGTGTGTCCTGACCTTCCCATCTGTGGTGGGAGGTCTTGAATGAGCCTTAGAGAATTAATATCACAACGTGGGAGAAATCATCCCCACTGTGAGCAAACTGCAGTGCTCCTGCCCAAACCACAGGAATAACTGTCTGCCTGTTTCCATGACATGCAGAGAAACTGGAAGAAATGTGCTGTTTCTTGGCTTATTTTCCTAACCTGGGGATTTTTTCCTTGTAATTACCAGAAGATGCAATTTACACCCAGTTTTTCTTTCTCTTCATTAAACAGTGGTGCAACTGAGAAAAGCCCAGCTGGGGCTTCCCACTCAGTTTCTCTCATTTTCCATCTCTCAATCCCCATTTGCCTTGCTCTCGAGTGAACTCTGACAAGTCGTTTTGGCACTAGTTTTGGTAGTATTTTAAGGATATTGGTTTTTTTCCTTCTTAGCCAGAAGGTTTAAAATAGGCATAGGGATTCTTTTGGCTTTGCTGCAGCAGCAGTGGGCTCTTCAGCAAAAGCAAAGCAAGAAATACAAGCATGGAAACAAACCTGAGCTGTGCCAGACTAAGGAGAATGTTCAGCTAGCTTGTTATTGCCAGCTTGGTTATTTAAAAATATTTAACTTCCTAAATGGCTCTAAGAAAAGTCTTAGATTTTTGCTTTTAAAAAAACCATCCCTGTTTTTTAATGTTGAAGTAATGCTTATTTTTGTGACAACTGTAAATATTTTCAAAATGAGATTGCTGGTATCAAAGTCAAGGGAGTCTTTGTTTGTTTGTTTTTTTGCAGAGGTCTGGCATCACAGTTCCATTAAACTCTGCCCCATGTTTGTGAAATGGTCCTGTTTGTGAAATGGTCCTGTTTGTGGTGTGTTTCTAGCAGCCTCTGAGAAATGTTTGTACTTCTGGTTTGCTTGTTTTCTCTAGATTCTCTCCGTTTCAGTAGCAGAAGCACGGAACCAAAAAAACAAAAGTGTGCCTTCAGAAATCCTGGAGTTGTTGAGGTTTCACCAAACCTCTCCCTCTCAGTCAGGCTGGCTTTGGCCCTTGCCTCAGTCAGCACTCAGTGTGTTGTGGTTATTTACACTGTAATAAATCCCTGCTTTAATTCAGGTGATGCTGCTGCCATTGCTATTGGAAATCTCCCGTGCTCGTTTGTTAATTAATGCTCTCATTTTACAGCTCTCTTATTGTCTGGCCTCTAAAAGGAAATACAAAGATTTCATGTGGTTTTGGGTGTTTGTAAGCTTTGCATGCTCAGCAAGTCAGGGATGGGCAAGGCTTTGTGCACCTTTGTGCTGTGGTTTTGTGGCAGGTTTCTTTTCGAGGTAGTGCTTCTTATTCCTTCTCTCCTCTTGGCTGCTGCGGACACAGGCACTTTATCCACACTGGATACTACAGGTGATGGTGCAGCTCTGGGGAGAGCTTGACTGGATTCAAAAAATAATAATAATAAAAACCAAGCCAAATCACACCCCTAAAAAAACACCAAAAAACCAAAACACAAAACAACAAACAAACAAACAAACAAAAAGCCCACCCAAACCAACCACCAAAAAAACCCAACCTCCAAAAACAACCCAAATTAAAAAAAAAAAAAANAAAAAAGAAAAAAAAAAAAAAAGAAAAAAACCAAACAAACCCAAACCACACAGACCAACAAAAGCACCTTTCTGTCCCAGTCCAGTTTGTCAGGAAGTCCCAAAGCAGCACTAGGGGTGGGAGAAGAGGCTGCTGCCAGTGCTGGCACTGCCATGGGGATGCTCACCCAGCTCAGGGCTGGGGTGTGCTGGGCTTGCCTTGCACCAGGACTGGCTGCAGCAGTAAGCCCAGGGGATGACAGAGCATTCTAAGCCTGTGCTGATCCCTCTCACCATCCAGGATCCAACTAACAGCTTTTCCTCTACCAAATTCACTTTTCAGAATCCCCACAGTGTGTTTGCTGGAGCAGTATTTCCTAAAGATTTAGCAATAACAGTTTGGGTATCTTTGGGGAGTCAGTCAGCTTTTCCTCTTCCCCTCTCCAAAGGAAGAGCTTTGTCTGTGAGTGGCTTTTCTGCCTTCTCCAGCTCTGGCAGGTGTTGAGCACTTCTGGATATGGCCAGTGCTCTCTAAGAAAAGAGCCTATTAAAATATACTGGTTTTATCTGTTATTTTGAAGTTTGCATTAATCCCTCCATCAATTTTTTTTTGCTTAAAAGTCACTTTAAACCACCCTAAATATCTTGTTATTAATCAGTTTCTGGAAAGATCCTTAGTCCTTTAATCAACCTCTGAGAATCTTACATAAATAATTTCGCACATCTTTTGGTGTTGATTTTTTTCTTCTTCTTTTTTCAGTAGGTCCTTGTGAATTTTTTTGCTTTGGTTGTTTTGTTGGGGTTTTTGAGAGAGAAGACATTTTTAAGCTTTATTTTGGAAGCCACCTTGTAAATATCAAAAGTTCTCTAAATAAGTACATCATCAGCTATGCAAGGTGCTAACGTTAGAGGGTTTATTTTGATATTAGTTAATGTATTCAAATCTGAAAATAACTGCTCTGCTTCTGCTGCTTCCTCCATTGCTATTTATACACTTCTCATCTTGCCTGTTATTGGTCTGTGTAATTAACAAGCCATCAGTGGGAATTTTCCTAATCACAAAAGACTCTTAGTTGTAAGTACAAAATGGTCTGAGTCCAGCTCTGAGCAGACAGAAATGAGGATAATGGTTCCAGGTGTCCTGTCCTGTGTCCAATCCATGATCTTTGTGTGTCCCACTCCCTTCTGCATCCACTCAGACACTTAGAAAAGGTCTGGCTTTGGTGAAAAGGAATGTTTGCTCTGTTTGAAACACCTGGGTTTGCCAGCAGAGAATCCCTGGCTGTTCGTGTGGTTCAAACCCTCCCCAAAGCCTGGCAGGTACCTGCTGCAAAGAAACACCTTGGGAAGCAGCAAGTGTGTTTCTGGTGGTTTGCTGGAGGTCAGCACCACAACCTCCACATCCTCTTGGTGCATTTTGGGAGCAATTCCTTCAGACTTGGTGGTATTTGAAATTTCTGATGTTGGGGTCGCTTAAATTTCCATTATCCTGTTTAGTTCTTCAATTTCTCTGAGTTTGAAAGGAGGGAAAATGCTTATGTGAAAGGCAGAAAGGAGAAGTTCCCTCGAGTACATTTTTCTCTGAACTTATTGTTAGCTTCACTTTTGATGTAAAATTTCCTTGGAAATACAGCACTCCAGAACGCTCTGTAAAAGTCATCATTTTCTGGTAAGTACTTTTCCTGGTGAATAAGATAATGTCCCACCTGGTGGGAGGTGGGAAGGAGCTTAAAACACAATAAACCCCTGAGCCTCCCTCACTTACCAGGTGATTGATCAAACAGGGAGAGAGCAGCCTTCATCCTAACAGCTCAGGGGGTTCAGGTGTTATTTTCATATAACTGCTGCCAGGTTACAGCTTTTGTAACAAACAGGACTTTCCAATAATCCCACACTGCTTTCAAATAATCCTAGACTGCAAAAGTCCCTGGTATTTCACTGCAGAATGAGGGGAGTATCTATGGGAAAAGAGCTCCTGGCTTCCAATGCTTTGCTAAATGGGTTTTTAAGTCTGTTTTGGACACTCACCTAGCCTGGTTTGAAGGGAATTTGCATCAAGTGACTTCATATTACCAAAGCAGAGGCAAAGCTTCTTAGGTGAAAAAGCAGACCCTGACTTATGCACAATTGTACAACCACAGAGGGGCTGATGAAAAATAAATTATGTCATCTTTGTGGTGATTCTTAATGCTCAGGCTCATGCAGGTGGTAGGAATTCAGGTTGGTCTTTAGTGCAGTAAGTAATGATCCAGCATTTTCTGTGTGTCTAAAGGTGATCTTTGGATTAAGCTGTGGTTTTTGAGTGGTGTTTTCTGCTTTAACAGCCACTGGAGAGGAGCTCTCCTGGCTTTGTATCACTCTGCATTTACTGGACAAGTGTAGCTCACTAACAAGGGGGATGGAGAAAACTATTCCTGTTTTTGTTGGATGCTGTGAATTTAAATTTAGAAAGATTAAGGATTCTGAAATACAGTTAAAAAGCATATGAACATAGCAATTACATTACTTACAGAAAAGGGTACTTTTTAGTATGAAGGAGATTAATTTTAGAAGGTGACTGTGTGTGTAATCTTATTTCAGATGAAAAGAGCCACAAAGCCTGACGCAAGAAATTGAGATTTGAGAACTCCCTTATGATTAAATTATATATATTTCTCTGATCTGTCTAATTCTTAATAGGGTATTAAGTGTATAATAATGGAATATAAAAGAGTAGGAGAACTGAATGATGATGTATTTAGCAATGTTATTTGCAATTAAAACCCTGGGGAAGGGTTATGGTTGTGTGATCAACCTTGTATAAAAATAGTACGGTCACCTTGTCCTCAGATTGATTCTGCTTGCCTTAAAGGAAATATATTTTAGGTCATCCAGCAAGCTGCAGATCACCCACTCTTACAGGTGGACATTAAATCCTAATTCCTTACAAAATAAAGCTGATGATGGAATTACTGGTTCTGTAAAGGTTCCCCTTTAATATTTTTTAAAGGAATTATGGTTTTCTGCTGTGTTGCACTGCTGGATGATGTGTGCACGGTGTGTGCTGTAAGGGGGATTGTGCAGCACTCAGAAATAGAAGCAGCATTTGTCTTTATACAAAATACATTTTCTTGCCAGCTCTGTCCCAACCCTCCTGCCCAGAGCACGCTTCTTAATAACTTAAATTGAGTGGCTTTGGTTTGCTTTGTTTTGAGATGTGAGAGTGGTTACAGCTCAACCTGGAGCTGTTGGAGAGATGTGAAACACTGCAGGAGCTGGGAAGGTGCTTGTCTGAGGGAGGGAATCTGGGGCAGCAGGTGTGTTAAAGGACAAGGGACTAAAAATCTCACTTAGATGGGAGCTGCACCATTTCTTTAATTGACTCTTTTCACTTGACTGGCTGTAGTTTTCCCCCTTATTTTTTGTACTCTCAGCTTCCAAGTGACACCACTTAGATGTTTTCATTCACTGAGTTTAACTTCTGACAGCAGGCAGAGGGAGGTCAGGGGAGCTCTTAGTCTCTTGTTTTTCAGAGCAGCTATCAGTTCAGTTTCTGGAAGGTACCTCTCTTCCAGCAACAGGAGCTTTTAGTAGCTGCTGTTGGGCCTTGTTTTGTTGGCAAGGGAGGCTGTTAGCATCCAGAGCTTCTCCTTGGGAGGCTTCTGGAGCAGGGGAATGTGGAATAACAGGCAAAGATGTGTCTCAAAGCTGTCAGCTCTTAGCAGTGAGTAATGTATGCAATTGCATTCATCCTGCAACTGATGCCTTTTTCTGGACTTAAAATTAAAACCAAAACACAGTTTGTGGGGAAAGGGGGTTTTTACTTCAGTATTTATTTCAGGACCCTGGGGTACAGCACTTGGTCCAGGTGGAATGCTTGAAAATGCATGCACACTGTCACACTGAAATACACACAATTATAGGCTTTGCAAAATTAACATATTTATTAAAGATTCTTCAATGAGAGGCTCGAGTGAGTGCCCTGTTCTGAGGAACTTTTTCTTTTGATGGATTTATTTTAGTTTACAAAAATGTGTTCTGGAGAGGCTCTTGGTGTCTGGGGCTCCCAGGATGTTTGCTCTCCTGGTTTAACGGTGCCGTGGGGCTGAGCTGAGTTCTCAGCCTTGGGGAGGTACAAGTGTGGGGCTAAAAGCACTGAGAATACATCAAACTATATAAAAGAGTGTGTGAGAGGAGTATAAAAAAAAAAGCAAAAAATCATTCTGGCATCACGACTACACTGGGCCCATACTGCTGGGACATTGGTTAAA
Source organism: Erpornis zantholeuca (assembly GCA_013400515.1). Classification (NCBI taxonomy): domain Eukaryota; kingdom Metazoa; phylum Chordata; class Aves; order Passeriformes; family Timaliidae; genus Erpornis; species Erpornis zantholeuca. The sequence continues at coordinate 399,987 of VZTN01033432.1, read as the reverse complement.
AGTGATTCAATACATTGATTCAATAATTGTTGTGGGATTTTAATGAGCTGCGATCAGCTGGAATGGAAGGAAATTCATACTTCTGCGTTGTCATTTCTCCCCAGAAAACCTGAGAAGGGAGTGCAGTACCTCATCGAGCGAGGATTTGTGCCCGACACTCCTGTGGGGGTTGCCCACTTCCTGCTGCAGAGGAAAGGGCTCAGCAGGCAGATGATCGGAGAATTCCTGGGAAATCGGCAAAAGCAGTTCAACAGGGACGTGTTAGAGTGAGTATGGTGTGGGGAGAGCTGAGAGGGCTTTAACATTCTAACAAAATGCTGCATCAGCCTCCGGGTGTTAAGGATCTCTGGGTCTTGCTCTGGAGGAGGGGGAAACCACAATCCAGAGGTTGTGAAAAGATGCACGTGAGCAAATATTTGTTTCTTTGCTTTCCAGTTGAGTTACTGGTTTTGTTCTTGATCCAGCACAACACTTACAGGATTTACATTGCCTGTGGGCATGTACCTTCACTGTAAATTCATGTTTTAATTTCATTGGCCTGAGTGTATGTTATTTCAAAGGGTTTTTTCTTTCCTCAGATTCTCTAATAATTTACTGAATGAAACAAAATAATAACATAAGGCTTAACCAGTAACAGAATCTGAAAATGATTATTACAGCCAAATGGCTCCAGTGTTGGATAAACAGGGATTTCTGTGTGTGCAGGCACATGCTGACAAGGTCCATACAAACTGTTCTTTTTCAAAAGATCAGATAAGCAGAAATTGTTTTAAAACCCAAAGAAATTCAAAGCAGAAAATTGCACTTCTAGCAGCTTGGTCATAAATACCTAGACCTTATATACAAAGTTTAATTTCAAATTACTTGCTTTGCTTTGTGATCAGGTTTCCTAGGCCCTGTGAATTGGGGTGTTTTAACTGCTTGAAATCTTTTCACTGGAGCTTAGAAAATATTCATGGACACAGCCTAAATTTGGGACCAAGAGCTGCATTCTGGGCCTGAATGGGAAAAGGACTTTTGAAAGTGTAACAGAACTTGCAATAATGGCAATGCTGTGAACATCACTGCAGAACTGATAATGAAGTTTGGAATGAGGATTGGAAAGGGTGTGAGAAATGCCAGGCTCTTTGTTTCACTGTGCTTTTGCATAAAAGGAAAAATATTAAAAGCAAGGGGAATGAATGACTTGCTGTTAATCTACATTAGCTGCAGTGTTACTGGAAGGAAAATATGAGCTACTGTGATTTGTCATTGTATATCTATACATTTAAGAAAAAGCTTTTAAAAGTGGATAGTGCTTTCTGTGGTTTCTGCATTACAGAGCTGTACTTGCAGTGATTCATGTCTGGTTATTTCAAAACTAAAAGCTAAGCTTAAGGGAAATTTATAAGCCTCTGATTTTAAATCAGTCTTTAAACAAAGTATTGGAATGACATAGTTCATGTTGCTGATTATATTAAAATGGTTCCCTTTTCTTTTTTGTCAGCACTGTATTTTCAGAGCAAGAAAGTAATTATTTCTCCATAAATGTTAACTGAAAGTCATGGCAAATGATGGGGAGATGAGAATTACAATAATAATAATAGAGTATCCTAACAAGGTTGGTTTTTTTTCCTGCATTTAGGAACATTTCTAGACATGGAGCCATTTGGTACAGATTATTGTGCCTGCTGCATGCTGTCTGAGATATGATATTTTTGAGCAGTACAAGCTATTTATTATTACTGGAGGCATTGTGATAGTTGATTGGCCTGGAAGAACAGAACTGATAATTATTTGTGCCAGTGATAAATCACTTAAAATGGTCAGACACTTGTCATTCCAGCAGCTCTTCTGTTCAAAAAACACAAGGATCTGCTTACAGGTGCACATTCTCTCTGATGCTATTTTCAACTTTCCTCACAGCTTACCTGCAATTATTGCAATTGCTGCTGAAAGTTCAAAAAGCAATTCCATGAATCTCTGGCAGATGGAAAATGGAAAGGTTTTTTCTGTTTCAAAATCTTCCCTTTGGTGCTGTGTTGTTAGAAAGGGAGAGACACAATGTGAATCTGTTTTTGCCCTAGCTGTGTGGTGGATGAGATGGACTTCTCCACAATGGAGCTGGATGAAGCACTCAGGAAATTTCAGGCCCATATCCGTGTCCAGGGAGAAGCCCAGAAAGTGGAGCGGCTCATTGAAGCTTTTAGGTATGATGTGAAATAAATCCCTCAGTCGCCAGAGACCTGCTGCTTTCCAGTCAGACTCCAGAACTGGGGAGCTTGGGCACATCCAAGTCACTTCCCTGATTATTTTCAGTGTCCTCATGAGCTACAAACACTTTCAAATGTCTTTTTTTTGGGGGGTTTGCTAAGTGTGGAATAGGAAGTTTCATTTGCTGGTGTTGTTCGTGTGTGACATTTGTGTTAATGGAAAGAGTTTTCTCAGAAGTTCTTTCTGGCATCAGTTGAAAAAGATACTCAAGGATTTCTGAACATCTCTAACAATATATTTGGCTTTAGTAGTTGATATGAGTGGAATTATGAGAGCAGGCACTTTTTAGGGTATGTATAGTCCTAACTTTTCATTAAACACTTCAACAACAGTGGGAGAAAGAGGAGCAACTTATCAGTACTGACACAGGTGCATGCAGGGCAGGCTAAGATGGAAATCACCACATGGCAGTAAGCCAAAATCAATGCTCTATTCTTACCTGGTGTCAGGGTATTCATCACTGGAAAAAATGGGATATAGAAGTTATTGTATTAAGTGAAGCTACAGTGGAAGTAGAATCAAACTCCTTGCACGTTCAGGGATTGCCTTATGAGAGCATGTGGATGGAAGGCTAGATAAGAGTCTGGAAAGGGACTGGTAGCTTGCTGAGGCTGTGGGACACAGCAGTTGTGTTGTTTGGTGAATCTGAGCAGTGGCTCCCAGCCCTGACAGCCTCCCCTGGTGTTCCCAGCCAGCGTTACTGCATCTGCAACCCGGGCGTGGTGCGGCAGTTCCGCAACCCCGACACCATCTTCATCCTGGCCTTCGCCATCATCCTCCTCAACACCGACATGTACAGCCCCAACGTCAAACCCGAGCGCAAGATGAAGCTGGAGGACTTCATCAAGAACCTCAGGGGTAAGAAACCCTAAGGGCAAAGCTCCTAAAAGCTTTTCCCTCTAACTGTCCTTGGAGGGACACTCTGTGTCTTCTGGGATCAACTTGGTGCTGCTTTCACCTCACTGCCATCTGGGCAGACTTGAGTCATTTCTGTAACAGCAAAACCAGAATTGGTTCATTCAAGATTCACAAGAACTTTCATCTTGTTTTTCTTGAATGGGTCAGTTTATTGTTAGGAGCTTTCATTTTAGGACCAGTAAAACCAAAACACTTGCGGTGTTCTGGAATTTCCCATCTTGACAATGGAAGTCCTGTTTGGTGATTTTATTCCCTGAGATTGATACAAGGCAGCAATGAACAACCTGTGCTGAGCAGATGTTTCAGCTTAGCAAAGTTTAAGTTAGTGCTGAGATCTTATTGGAAAGTCCACAAATACTCCAAAAGGTCTGATATGCATCTCTTGGCATAATTTGTGGAGTTAGACACAGCACATTCCCTCTGAGTGTGCATGCCAGCAGTTCTTGTTCTTGCAGGCATTTCTGTAACAGGCTACCTCGCTGCAGCCCTGAATCACTGCATCACAAAGGGTGGGCTGTGGAGGGCTTGGCCATGTGAGACAGAACAGAGGTGGTTTTGAGTGCTTCTGTCTGCAAACAAACTGCATTTTATCACTGTATTTTTTATGGGAGCAGCTGTTCCACTGGGTGACAAAATATTCTATCTTTGCCTCTGAATGGGAGATAAGAGTTTACTGCTTTAAAACCTGTTTGAAAAAGAGACATGCATCTCCCTGTCCCCAGAAAATCAAGCTTTAAGTCACTTAGTGAAATTGGACTCCTTCCACTGCTATTAAAAATTCAGGATCAAGCATTCAAGACAGTGTGGCATTTATTAGAATGCCATGCCAGTGATAATCACACAGTGCTAAACAATAATATTGAGTCTGAGCTAATTTCTTGATTTGCTTTACCAGGGTAAATTAGTTCTTTTTGAAATTTTATAGGAAATATTGGTTAAATTAATTTTACTGGGTGTTCATAAGGTTCTCACAAAGGAAATTATTTCACGAACAGCACTGAGTAATACTGAGACAGAGGCAAAATAAAATGGTTCTTCTGCTTCCTTCTGGTGGTGTATTCCTAGGAGGATGTCATATGGAGGTTTTAGTGTGTAAAAAGGAATTTAACTCACTGTAGCTTTAATACCAAACAGAGGAAATGTGAAAGAAAAAAAAATCCTATAGAAAATCAGTCTTTTCATGTCTTAGTTTTAGATTGGAGTTTTAAACCAAAAAACCCCCCAAACCTGTGTGATTTCCATCAGTGTCTCGGTGTATGGGCAGCGAGCTTGTGGACCAAAATCAGTGCTTAAATCATGTTCACACCCCTTCTGCCTGGCTGAGGCAGCACGAGGACACACAGGAGGTGCTGGCTGGCAGCTGGCAAAAACCAGCACAGCCACCAGCAGGCAGGCAAGGCTGGGAGTGGGGAAAGCAGAGCCTGCCCGGGGTTTTACCCTCTCTGGACTGGTCAGAGCCCTGCTAACAGCAGCTCGGGCCCTGCAGGGGTGGACGACGGCGAGGACATCCCCCGGGAGATGCTCATCGGCATCTACGAGCGCATCCGCAAGCGGGAGCTGAAGACCAACGAGGACCACGTGTCCCAGGTGCAGAAGGTGGAGAAGCTCATCGTGGGCAAGAAACCGGTGAGTGCCCTCTGCCCTGCCACGGGGCACTGGCAGACAGAGCAGCTGAGCTCTGCTGCTCACCAGTGAGGGCTGCTCTGTGAATGGCAGAGGGCAGAAGCTGTCCAAGTAATTCCCTGTGAGGTTGGTGTAAAGTCTGGAGTGTCCACACATGTTGGTGAGAAGACCAGCCCTGGTTTTCAGGGCCTTTCTACAAACAATTAGAGTTTGTTGATTGAGTGATTAGAAATCAGAAGGTTTTATTATGAATTGATGTTTAGATTAGATATTAATAAAAAAAGAAGATAGAAAGAAGGAGAGAGAGATTTCTTTAGCTTGCTCAGCTGTTGGAATCTTCTGTCTCTGTGTGTGAACAACACAAACTATGAAAACAAATCTCAAAATAGAAGTTCTTCTCTTTGGCCAAAGAGATAAGAAATTTGAGATACTTATATTTTTCTCAAACTGGAAACAGTTTGACAGATTTAATGTTGGAAGAACTAGTGAGGCACAAAAGTGCCTAAAGAAATCTTTTCAGGGTTAGCAACACACACACATGGTTTTTATTCTTGCAGTCATGAGTGATGATGTTAGGAGTCTTAAAATTCTTCATGTGAAGCTCTACAGTTCTGAAATTACACTGCAATACCTGCATTTTAGGCAGTTCTCCTGCTTATTTCTAAAGCACCAAAGTGCTTTGTTGGCTCTGTAGAGAACCATATTTCAAACTTTGCACTGTCAGTTATGGCTCCATAATTTACAAGAGTAACAGAGAACTTCTGTTCACATCAGCATCTTTGTCACCTCCATGACCTGGGATTCGTAAGGGTTCATTTTATCTCAGGACATACGTGGAAATCAGGTCCCAGATTCTGAGGTTGGGTTTGAGCATGCAGAGAGGGCTCTTTTTTTTGTTCTGGGAAAAATCCTGAAATAATTTGCTGTATAAATAAATCTTCAAAGCATCTGTTGGAAAAGGGGAGAGAAAAGAAAGGCCACAGCATTTTACCTCTTATTAAGGAGCACAGAGTTTTTAAGCCCAGTATTTTCCATGCTGGGCAGTATCTAATGCAGAGGGAGCTCAGCCTTCCTGAATTCAAACCTTCATATCAGGAGTCACAAAGGCAGCCCAGAACAAAGCCAAAAAACCCTAAACTTGCATGTTTTTGAAGCCATATATCTGTTTTTTATCAGCCCTGGGGAACTTCACTGCAGCAGGGTCTGATGGGCTGGGGGATTTGTTCTTGAGGAAAAGAACATGGATCTCAGGGTTCTCCCTGTTACTGTTCAAGAGCTTTGAATTGTAATCTCTTCTCAGACAAGCCTCAGTCGAGGGATGGGGGAAGGGAATGAGGAACCACCAAAAACCTAACTCAGGTCTGTTTCCAGTAAAGAACGTGCTGAGGAGATCTCCTCAAAGAAGAAGAGGAAAGAAAGCAAAATTTTTATAAAACTTGTAACTGTTTTGAGGAGAAGGGAAATAAATATTCTGGAGTCAGTGTTCAGGCACTTAGGCTTTCTCATGAGACTTTGTTTCTGTAAATGGGGATTTAGATTTAGATACAGGCTTCTGTGGGAGATGGTTTTTTTCCATGGTTCTTTTTTTATTCAGACACGTGGCAATTCGAATCCTAAAACTAATCCTGACCTTGTAAATTAAATGGGATTAAGAAAACAATGTCCTTGGTGGAGTCCTAGCTTGAAGGATTCTTCTGGTGGGAGACTTTTTAAACTGTGTGCAAGAAAATTTAGGAAACAGCAGTGTTTATTGATAGCTGTATTTGTTTTTACTTTATAGGCATTTAGTCATAGTCAGAGTGTGCCTTATTTACTTGCTATGATACAGTTCTGTGTTTCTCTGAAGTTTAATCAACTTGTATGTGTCTTTCTACTGTAGATTGGATCTCTGCACCACGGACTTGGTTGTGTAGGTATTTCTCTCATATTCCTTGACAATTTATGGTCGTTGTAACTGGCAGCATTTTCCTAAACTGGAAATAAGGTGTTCTGTCACCTTTTAGAAATTTAAATTACTGGTGTTCTTTTAGGCAAAATTTTCTAAGTGTTATAGTAAAAACTCTCCAAAGTATAAAGGTTTTCTTAAAAAAGTATTTCCCAGAGGCTTCTTAATTTATTGCCAAGGGTCTTCTAGACCTTTTTAGTACCCTTTTTATTTATTATAAATATTATTATCAGTGTAGAAATTAGCCAGTAATGAATAAACAAATAATTAAAATCACAGTTGCACTTCACCTTTCCGCCTGAGCTGTGTGTTAATTCTTTCTGGTCCCTTTGAGAGTTGAATGATGCTCTGGAAAGATACTGCCAGTTAATTTTAAAGTTCTGAATGGCAGATGAACATTGAAGATATTGATGCCAGATTTAACTTACAGGCATGTTCTTATAATGTTCTTATAATGCACCAGTTTATGGATTTCTTTTGGTGTAATTGTTAAAGACATCTCATCATTTGCATTGGAAAGAAATTAAGCCTCAGCAGCTTCAGCAATACCTTCAGCAGACATTTCAAATAAGAAATTGGTAACTCAGCCTTGGTTTTCTTGCTGGCTTGAGAAAATAAGATAGATGGAAAATGCATTTACTTTGTCCTGATGTCACCATTGCCTTGGTATTAGGGAATGAACAAGCTGAATTAACTCAGTGGCTGACAAAAAGTAACCTGCAGCATCTCACAAAAGCTAAAGTTGCTTTGCAGGCTTTCTTCTAATGATAATAAAAATACTCCTGGAAGCAGCCATGCCTTGCTTTGAGCTTCCACTCAGGTTAATCTCAAGTTCTTTAATGTTTTTATCATTTCACAAAAAAACCTATCCCCAGTAGAGCTTCCATTGGCATCCCTGTACAGGGCAGCAGGCTGTTAGAGAGCACTCTAGAGAAGAGTTTTGATGAAGTTTGAATGTCATGCAACTTTGTCACATAAACTGTTCAGGTTCCTCTTGTTGGACCTTTGGTGAAAAGGTCTATTGGGCTTAGAGGTAAAAATATTTGAAGTATTTTTTTAAAAAAAGATCCTGTGTATAAAAAATGCTATTTGTTGGCTAAAAGTTGTTATATGAACCAAGAGTTTTGTGTTATTGCAGGTGCTCTCCCTCCCCCACCGGAGGCTCGTTTGCTACTGTAGGCTCTTTGAAGTTCCAGATCCAAATAAACCTCAGAAGCTTGGATTGCACCAGCGAGAAATATTTTTATTTAATGATCTTCTCGTGGTATGTATTTCCAGGCAGAGAGAGTGGGGTGTTCAGAAATCCTATCTCCATGAAATCACTGGCAATTAAGTGCATGAGCATTCCTAAAAATACATATCTGTTACCCTGTGCTCCAACAATCCTGGGATGATTAAGAGATTTATATCTTAATTTTCTTAACCTGTATAATTTGCTTTTAAACTGAAGTCTTTTATTGATGGCTACACTCTTTGTAAGAAGGTATTTGATGCAGTAGCTTTTACTATAGAGAAAAAAACCTCACCTCCAGTTCACCCATTGCCCTAATGGACAAACAGAGACATTATTTATTCCATGAATAATGAATTCAAGGTACTTGTGGAAAACCAAAATTACATCCTACTTTATATTCCCCAAATGTTCTCTAAACCAGATCTGTTTGTGCATTGAAATAGGAATAGGATCTGTTGAAATAGATTTTACAGTTGACTTTACTTTTCAGTGTGCACATATCCTCACAGACCTTAACTTGACCCAGTCTTTGGAAAAGCAGACCTACAGAACTAAGGACAGCTTGGAATTGTTTGGTTGATTTACTCTTAAAAATAGGAAAATTTGTTGCACTCCATTTGGAAAGTACTTGGCTGTTACCTGGGAACTGAGAACTACACTAATATTTCATATTTTGTTAGGAAAAAGGCACACCTCACACACACCATTTATTGTGTGTAGGTTTTTATGTACCTGCAGAGCCTAAAAGCAGGAAGTAAATAAAAAACATGAATCCTTTTGCTTCTGAGTATAACCTGGGAGTTGTAAATTGGAGCTTGAGTGGAAACTGGTGGAACATTGTCATCTCTGCTTGCAGGTTTTCTGCTGTTTTTTATTACTCAGGTATCAGTAGTTTTACCAAACCGTTTGAGGAATAATATAGACAAAATTTGTCAGTGTGGTAGCACCTAAATTTGGGGGGAACTTAAGGATAATTTAAATATATTTTCATTTTTTGCTAGCTCAGAAAGGATGCATGGTTATCTTTGGGTTTGGAATTTCAAGAAGTAGAGTTGTGGAGAAGAGAAAATATGAAGGCTTTGTGTCTGAATGAAATAGTAACCCTTCTGCTTTAGAGGGGTGATGCTGCAGAGCTTTGTCTTTTTCAGTAGCAGGAGATTAAACACAGCAGTTGGATTTTTAAAAAAGGAAAAAAATTACAAGTGCATATTTCCTGTCAGATTTATACCTTTCTTTTAAAGAAAATGTTTTCTCTTATGCTAACTCTTCAGAGCAATAATTTTCCACAGGCGCATTTGGTAAAAAGAATATTTCACTTTGTTTGATGCCTTGCAGGTGACCAAGATTTTTCAGAAGAAGAAGAACTCTGTTACCTACAGTTTCCGACAGTCCTTTTCCCTCTATGGAATGCAAGTTCTTCTCTTTGAGAACCAGTGTAAGTATTTCCTCTCCTTTTAGAGCACCACTTTGCTCATAAATAAAACAAAAATGCTGTGAGTGAAAGGGATGGGCTTTAAAATAATAATAAAATATAAAATAACAAAATTGCTCTGGATTTGACTTAGTTCTAAAGTTTAAAACCAGCATATAAAAGAGCAAGGCTGCTCTTAGAGTTTTTTGGTTGCTGTCAGAAGCCAAATCTCCCCCAAATGTGTTTGTGATTACTTGTAAAGAATCCAATGATTGTCAAGAAACAAACACATCTGTTGCTGAGTCAGTGGCACAGCTAGCTGGAGCTGATAGTAAATAATGACTCTTACAGTGATGTCTGTAATTCAGAACACTGTTTAATTTAATTTTCCTCATTTATGGCTTCACTTCGCCTAGATAATGTATGCTAGCTCAATTTTAAATACAAAACATAAACTTTCATTTTCTGGCACCTTTTATGACTCTTACAGTGGCAGATCATTTTAACTTTATTTAAAAAGAACCTGAAAGTAAGATGTGCAGGGAAGAGAACTCAGTAGGAAATACTAAATCTGTACCTGCTTGTGTGCTTGTCTTCCTGCAAATTGTGAGTTAAAAGTCAAAGACAGTTTGTAGCACTTGAAATGTCTTTAAACTCAGCAAAACTTTGGTCACAAATGGGTAAGATAATGGGATCTGTTCCATGAAACAAAAATCATCCCCTTAGCTTTTTGTGCCTTTTTTCTGGTGTTTTTCATCTATATTGTATATTGTACCTTAAGGGTAGCAGCTACATAAAGATATCTCTCAATATTTGTTCAGTGTTTGACAGTTAAGCTGTTCTAATGTACCTTAGGGATTTTTATTCTAATTCTGTGCCGTCAGACTTTTATTTCTCTGACTCTGTATTCTCTGTGGTAATATTAGTGAAAAGCTTTCCGTTTTGGTGGGTATTTTTATTAAAAGAAAAGCAATTGGAATAATCAGAGCTTAGTTTGCCTTGACTCTTTCTTCCAGATTATCCCAATGGCATTCGGCTCACGTCAGCTGTTCCAGGAGCAGATATCAAAGTGCTCATAAATTTCAATGCACCAAATCCTCAGGACAGGAAGAAGTTTACAGATGATTTGAGGGAGTCGATTGCAGAAGTTCAAGAAATGGAAAAGCACAGAATAGAGTGTAAGTACAAAGGTACATATAATAGAGCATTTTCCAGTTAATCGAAATAAGAACATTCTGAGTATGCATATGACACATTAGAACTCCTCAAAGGTTCAGAATAAGGTGGTTTTTTCCATGGCTTTGACTGAAGAAGGAGGAAGAAGCCAATAATGCCTTAAGCCCCAGCTGAGTTCGCTGACTCCTGTTCACTGCAGTGTAGCTGTAGTGGAAGTTTATCCTGGACAAACTGCAAAGAACAATGGACAGAGGAGAGATAGATCTGTGATCTGTAGCATAAGTTACAGCAAGGATTTTAGGGATGATTTGGACAGAGGAGAGATGGATCTGTGATCTGTAGCATGAATTCCAATAAGAATTTTGGGGGTAATTTACATCACACTGAAATGCTCAATGATGGTTCTTCCAATAAGTTTCATTGTATTTTCCTTCGTTTCCATGTCACTGTTCCTATAGTCAATAAGGAAGCCATGGTACAAACTGATGTATTTTGCTGGTAGTTCCTTGAGTGTCTAAACATGAAATTTTACCCCATTTTCCCAAAAGAGGCCCTGTTCCACATCCAGCTGTTGGCAGAGGGGTGAAGCTCCTCTCCAGCATTCACTCCCCTACAGACACAGGGACATTCCCCATGGTTTTATCCCAAGGGGGTAAAGCTCCTCTCTGGCATTCACTCCCTGTGGTACTGACTTGTCAGTGGGTTTTTTGAGAAATCTCAGTAAAAGGTTTGAGAAAAGCAAGTTCTTTTTAACTTGTCTCGAAATTCATTTTTAAAGAGAGCTCTGTAGCTTTCCAGGAAAAATCTTCGACAAAAAATGTAAATAAGATAAAATGTTTTGGTAAGGTGCTTTCCTTGACCAATGAAAGAGTTTCTCTCTGTTTGTTGATCATTCTTTCAGACTGTGCTGCAGAGACACAGACACAGTCAGACACAGACAATCCCACCAAGCTAAACCTGGCTAGAGGGAGAAAGCTTAAGCTTTCTTTCTTCTTGTTAATATCTATAAATAAAGCCTTCTGAAAATCTATAAAGAGGGAGTCTCATTTGTAGAAAAGGCCCTGAAGGCAGGGCCAAGCCATTTCTACAACTCTCCTACAGACACAGGGACATTCCTGATGGTTTTATCCCAAGAGGGGTGAAGCTCCTCCCTGGAATTCACTGCCCTACAGACTCAGGGATGTTCCTGATGGTTTTATCCCAAGAGGGACGAAGTTCCTCTCTGGCATTCACTCTTGTACAGACACAGGGACGTTCCTGATGGTTTTATCCCAAGAAGGGTGAAGCTCCTCTCTGGCATTCACTGCCCTACAGACACAGGGATGTTCCTGATGGTTTTATCCAGGAGGGACAAAGCTCCTCTCTGGAATTCACTGCCCTACAGACACAGGGATGTTCCTGATGGTTTTATCCAGGAGGGACAAAGCTCCTCTCTGGAATTCACTCCCGTACAGACACAGAGACGTTCCTGATGGTTTTATCCCAAAAGGAAAGGAGGCTTCTCTCTGGCATTCACTGCCCTACAGACACAGGGATGTTCCTGATGGTTTTATCCAAGAGGGATGAAGCTCCTCCCTGGAATTCACTCTTGTACAGACACAGGGACGTTCCTGATGGAAACCCAAGAAGGGTGAAGCTTCACCCATCCCAAGAAGGGTGAAGCTCCTCTCTGGCATTCACTGCCCTACAGACCCAGGGACGTTCCCCATGGTTTTATCCCAACAAACACCAACTGCAAACTCCCCGTGTGTGTTGCAGCCGAGCTGGAGAAGCAGAAGGGGGTGGTTCGTCCCAGCATGTCCCAGTGCTCCAGCCTGAAGAAGGACTCTGGGAACGGGACCCTGCCCAGGGCGTGCCTGGACGACAGCTACGCCGGGGGCGAGGGGCTCAAGAGGAGCGCGCTGAGCTCCTCCCTGCGGGACCTGTCCGAAGCAGGTAAGCTCTGCCTCTCCTCCCTGGCTCTCTGCATGCAAAGCTGCCTCCACCATGCCCACAAAGCCCAGCTCGCTCTGGGCCTCCAGAAATAGCAGAGTGTTGGAAAAATCTCACACTTCCAAATAGCTCCCAGTCCCCGCCCCGGCCGGCACAGCTCGTGGTTAATTTGTGTTTGTTTTGTTTTTTTTTTTTACCCTTGTTCTGTTAAGCAGCCACTGTTTGAAAGCATTTAAGCCGTTGTAGGTTGCTATAGAAACTTTTAAAGGACAGTGAAGACAGAGGAAAAATTGTAAGTTTTTAATGAAACAGAAATGATTGACTTGTGCTAGGAGTAATTCATTTAGTTTTCCTTTCTTTTTTCTTTTTTTTTTCATCTCCTTTGCTTCTCCCCCCTCCTAGAGTAGGCCTAGAAAGGAAAGGAAAGCTCCTGGTGTCTGTGTAACGAGCGCTTTCTGTGTACTCTGTGCTCAAGTGTACCTGTGTTACCACCCGGATGAATGAAATTGAGTGAAGCCCTACTAAATTCTGTCTAGAGCTGTGTAATTCAGTGTGTCCCTGATGCTCTTCTCCTGTTTTGTAACTCAGACATAGTTCCTAATTCTTGCAAAAGAGGTTGTTGTGAAGTACTCTTGACAATAGAACCAAAGAAGCCCTAGGGGACAAGAATGCTGATAACCCACAAAGCCACTGATGTGTCTTAAGTTTAATTAACTGATGAATACAGCTAAAGACTGGAAAGCAGTGGTGGTGTGATTTTTTTAGCCAAAGCAAGCCAGGGGAAGTTTGGCATGTTTTTATTTGATGGTTTGCCTCACTCCTGGCATAGCCATGTGATCTTTCAGTGTTCAAGATTCCTGTTACTGAAAAGAACTCTTATCTGAACACCAGGTCCACTATTCAGAAAGTACTTCCAGGGATAGTAGGAATTCTATTTTTTTTTAATTACTTGGTTTTTAGTTCATAGGCTGTGTTACATACTCTGCTTTGTTCTTTTAATTGCAGTGATGATGTACAGTGTAGTCATGATCTCAATATTCTGTATATCTTTGGTAGTAGACACTACTTACCTATTTCCTTTTTTTAACTAGAGATTTTAGCTATGCTGCTATAAATAAAATTGTTATAAACTGAAATGATAGCCTGTGTTTTGTGGGTATATGTATGTGCATACAAATACGTAGAGAGTGAGCTCTTTCAATTATTTTCTTCTCTGTTTAGGCTTTCATACTCATATCTCCATGTGCTTCATTAAAAAGACTTAGGCCCTTGATCCAAAATCAGGCTGAAGTGGAATATTGGTGCTTGCTTGGCTCCAGTGGATTTTAGATCAAGCCCTAGTCTTCACCACTCTTATCTCTCAGATTTGAGGATACTTCATCATCCTTTTCCATTGTTGTGGTTTTATTTCATTAGAATGAGAACTACCATATTGTTAATATGTGAGTTCAGTGGGTATCTGTACCCCTAAATGTGATTTCTGATTAATTTTTTCATTCCATCAGAACTACTCATCCCTCTCTTTCAAACACTGCCATGTATTTGAATTCATATTATGGGTTCAATTCAACAAACAAGATTTTGTAATCACAACCACATTTCACAGGGCATGCCTATAACTGGCATGCTAATTACTGAAAATAACCTTTTTCCATGACAAAAAGTAGAAATCACTCACAGACTGCAGGGTTTATCAATGAGTTTGTTAAACCCAACTAAACTTAATTTTAACTTGAAATAGCTGAAAATTATGGAGAGTTTCTGTTTGGTCTTGTGCAGTGCAACTGACTGGAGAAATGACCTGCCTGTTACTTGCTTTGTTATTTGGTGGAGTGACTTCAGGGAGATGATCCACGTCTTTCCTGCCTTTTCTCAGGGAATAGTTTGCATGTGAGGCTAATTTTGGTTTTAATATGAGAGAGATGATCCACAGAAAAGCAAAGAAATCTCTTTCAGTTAGGAATATACTGCACCCCAGTGAGTATCCCATATTAGATTCCTTCTCTAAAATAGGACTGAGTTAGGTTGCCTCAAATCCTCTTTTTGTGGATGAAACACAGGATCAGCAAGGAGGAGGAACAGGACTGTGTAGGAAAGTGGATTTCTAGAGAGCCCCTTTCTACATTTAGTCAGAGATAAGTGTAACAAACATGAGAAAATGGCCTGGTTGCATATCTATGCAGTAAGGCAGGTAAACATCCAATGAACACTGCAAACCCACGTTTTTAACTGTTTATTCAGTGGCTGAACAGGGTTTGGCTGCACAGGTACAGACAGAGCTACTGAGGAAAACAATCCATTGCTGTCCCCCCAGCACAGTCACTGGATGCCATCCCAGTACATGGTGCCTGTGGAAAAAGGCTTTAAATTTCTCTGAGTGATGATTCAGAAGCTTCTGAAATCTGACAAATGCTGATACCCTGGCTGATTCTGCCTCCTGAAATGCTCAGAAAAGCAGGATTTGCCCATCAGGAGTCGTTTCCTGAGGGTGGTTCCATGCTCAGCCCACAGCTGTGGAAAGGGTGTGCTGAGGACCTCTTGGTTTGAGAGGTGCTGTTGCTCCTTGTGGGTTGACAGTTCTTTCCATGGAATAGAAAACAGAATGTGGCATCCAAGTGTTCCAAGATGTGAATGTGTCAAAAAAATATCTAGTGCTTTATTTTTCTCAAAAGAGAAATGTATCATTTTTATTGCACATTCTTGAGCTGTAGTCAAGGAAGAACTGAATTTATTTGTTCCAGACTTGGAAATTCTTAATTTATATAAAAATATTAGAAGCCAGACAAATTTTAATGCCTCTAAAGCTGAGTTTTTTGAGTTTACAGGAGGATGGGAAAAATGTGATGTCCCATCCTGGCCACTATTCCACAGGAAGAATGATTTGGTCACTAAAGCAGAGCAGGAAGGATTGGACTGGTTGTGTTTCCCAGTCTGTATCTCTCCCACTTCTCAGGACTGATTTTAGGTCCTTTAATTTGAATTTTAGCCACTTTGAATTGCTAGGGGACCCAGTGCTTTCTCATTGGGTTTAAGTGGAAATCAAACTTTCTTCCCACACCCCTAACCTGTAAGGTGGGAATAATATTTACACACTGAACTGGTTTAAAAATTGTGATTTTATTGTTTGCCCCAGTGTTACACAAGTGGTGTACCCAGGTGGTTCTGCACAAGTGCAGGGTGGTACAGTGCTCCTGTTATTGGGAGCTGGGCTTGTCTCAAAACAGCCACCAAAAAAAAGGCTTCAAAACCAAACCAAAACCATCAAGTATTTCCAGGATTAAAATAATTCTATTTCAGTGTGAGATCTTAAGACTATACTTGTTTCACACAGAAAACAAGATGAAAATGTGGAGGTTGCAGAGAGTCTTTTCCCCCTCAAAAGTGATCTCTAATGATTGGAGAGTTTTAATTTAACTTCAAACTTTTTTCCAGACTTTTTTCCCCCAAGACACACAAAGCCAGATCATAAAGCAGTGTTTAGCTATCAGTTATCTCACTGAAGAAGAGAGTTTCAAGAACAGTGAGAAATATTTCCATGTACTGAGCTGATGTGCAGCCTGTGCTGTGTGTCCTGCACACCTCCATTCCCCAAGGTGCAATGGATTTTATTAATGAAGCTCAATTTTCTTTTGGCATGGTTAACCAGTTTGTAAAAATACTGTAATCACTTCATATTTCTACTAAAAATTTGAAATATTCTTGGCCCCATGTAATGCATGTTCATATATGGGACATACACTTGTGTAAGATAAAGATATTTCTTGCAAGGAATATTCATATCTAACAGATAAGGTTAAATTAATTGAAATTTAATTTTATAAAATAAATTAAAACCCTCTCTAACTAACAGCCTTAAAAAATGAAAGTAAGCATAATATATTAAGCAAAGCTAATCTTCAGATTTGATAAACACCAGGTTGCTTTAGACCACAGCTGCTAATTAGCCTGCCAGTACCTGCTTAGATGCAGTTCTAGTCGAGAGTCACCATTTTCCTGAGATGCATGTGAAGGCTGGAGCTCTAGGGAGGCATTTCTGAGATGGGATGCCATCCCCAAGACCAGGGAACAGTCTGGAATAAACACACATTGGCAGGGGGGATGCTCCAGGGGATTTACTGGACAGCCTTCCCATCACACTGCATGGCAGCACAGAATTGGGTTCAGTTTGGTTTTGGGAAAGTGAACAAAGCCTCTCTACAGTGCTAGTGCCTATCTGAGGGCAATTACAGGCATTTTAAGTAGGATTTTTCTGTTTGTTCTTGGCTTTGCAAGTACTACTTTGCCCTGAAGTTATTCTGAGCAAAATTCCATCTGTCGCTCTCTGTCCGTATTTACTGTGTCCGTGGTTATTTGATCCGACTGTGACTCCTGCCGTATGCAAAGGCATTGGATTGTTGTGTTTCCCTCCATTTTTGGCCACGTTTAATGCCCCGTGTCAGCTCTCAGTCTTATTTGCAACCCTGACTGCTAAGTTCCGAGGTGGCTGTCGCAGTGTGTTTGCATCAGCAAGCAAGAGTGATTGGAGTGTTAATCAGTACTAATCCTGTTATCAGAGCAGAAAAATATCAAAGCCTGACTAGAAGTCAAAATAAGGGATTATCAAACCCAGTTTTTTCTTGGGGGGCTCATAAAACAGTACAGCTCTGGTTTGGCTGAGGCTAAAACTGCAGCAGGAGATGAAGTGATGGGCTTTGGACAAAGAGCCCATCCAGGGGAATTGTTCCAAATCCCAATGAATTTAACAAGTCAAACACGACACCTTAACCACAAACACCTTCCCCTCAGTTTAATGTCACTGCAGAGGGGTTTGTACTGGGGAGCAACTCTTTATAAGAGGGGAAAACGTTCCAGTAGCCTGGAACTGTAGCTCTTAAGAGAAAACTTAAGAGTGTGTTTCAGGGCAGCATCCTGCAGCCAGCTAGGTCAAAGTTACACTTGTCAATCCAGCAGGTGGTATTTTTAGATCACACTGATCCCTTGGGCAGTCTGAATTGCTCTGTGACCAGTTCCAGTGTTCCCTAGTTGTGATCCTAGCTGGTTTTGGGGTGTCTGTGATGAGGGTACATCGCTCATTGTTTCAGCGATGCTGAAATCCTCACATTCTCCCCCAAAACCACCTCTTAGAGTAGAAGATTCTAAGGCAGCAATGTGCCAGTGCAGGATAGAGACTGATATTTGGCCTTGCAGGAAAGCAAGGAGAGAGCATTGAGAAAGCTTTGGTTTCTAAAACCATGCAGATTTTAGGGAAGCTCTGAGCACCTGAGGGCTCCTCAAAGCTCAGCTTTGTTTCTACACCCTGCCAGGAAAGTTATCTTCTAAAAATCTCTATTTCCACTGCAGCCAGATGCTATTTTCTCTGCTGTGAAGTGAGAAAGAAAATCTGGGATCCTGTGTCCTATACAGCCACTGAGGTCTTCTGGCTCTTTGGGCAAACAGTCTGGAGTTTCACGTGTGGGTTTAGCCAAATGCCTTTGCAATTTGAGGCTGTTGGAGGACAAATCCAGCATGCTTAAAGCTAAAGCACTGCACAGCTAAACAAACAAAATCTAGCCATAATGTCAAGACAGATTCCAGATTTGCTGATCGAAAATTAAGTTTAGTTTTTTTTTAAACCTCATGAAAGAAGATTGTATGAAATCCACTGAGGTTCAAAGCTGAAATTGAAATGATAAAATTGACGAAATGATAAAACTGACGAAGTGATGAAATCGATGAAGTGATAAAACTGATGAAGTGATAAAATTGATGAAGTGATAAAACCAATGCCCCTCACAGTGCCCCACACCGAAGTTCAGAATATTTCAACATTAAATTTTTCATTTAATGCCACCCCACAAATATATCTCAACGTTCAGAGGGAAAAAACCCCTTCATATCCTACTAGATTCCAGAAAACCCAAACCATTTAAATTCGTTGCTGCTCGGCATCACAACCACGGCACCGAACCCAGCCGCTAAAACACACGCACCTTAAGGTTGTGCCAACCTAAAAAAAATAAAACCCCAAAAAAATCACACCCCGCTCGTGCTGGTTGACTCACAACAACAACAACAACCCTCCAAATTACCACTGGAACCCCCTAAAACCCAGGCAGGTGCAGAGAGTTGCAGTCCCTGCTGCCCCAGAGCGGGGAGGTTGTGCTCTTGGGCGCCGGTCGTGTCGCAGTCTCTAATCTCTGCTGTTGCATGTCCTGGGCAGGCAAGCGTGGGCGACGCAGCAGTGCAGGATCGCTAGACAGCAATATGGAAGTAAGTAGGAAGTTCCTGATGTCTAGCTGGATGTGATGATGTGCATTTCAAACCTTTCTTTTATATACATATATATTTTTTTGCTCTTTTTTCTTCTAACATATATATATATATATATATAACCTGCCTGCCACAAATGAAAATGCATGCCTAGGCTACTCACTCCGTATTCTTCCAGCTTACAAAGCACTGACAGCTTGTTTTAGAGCAATGCCGTTTTTGGTTTGAGCTAACCTTGTTCCCTTTGTTCCTGCAAGCATGGTTAAATGGATATGATGTGTCCTTTTGCCACCATTTCAGTCTGGTCCCAGCTTAAAAGCCCACTTGCTCTTTGTTACCGAGTACACTGTTCTTGCTGTTTGATATTTAGCTACAACTATTGACTGTCATGCTCAACCATCCCCATTGCTTATTTTCGAGTTCAATTGCTAAATGTATGCAGTCATGACACCATGGAATTGCACAGATAGGGCATGGGAGGATAAAAAAATTATTAAGATAGGTGAATTCAATGTGGATTTCATGAGATTTCATTCATCTTCAAACCATTTATATATACTGTTCATGTCTCTGAATTCAGCTTGCAGACTTTTTCTTTTTTTTTTTTTTTCTCTCTTTTATTTTTTTTTGTGTTTGCTTTAGGTAGATTGCAGTTAAAATCTAGCACACTTTGCCTAAGTACTGTTGTGTCCCATAACTCTTTAAAAATACAAACCCCGAACTTCCAGCCATTAAATTCCAGGCTAAATAATAGAGAATGTTGGACCACAGGTCAGAATAATACAACCATGTAGAAACCTTAGTGGCAAAAATGGTTATGGTTCCATTTAACACAAAATGCAGAGGTAGGCCTGAGAAGCAGCACTGTCACATATAGTAGTGGAATACTACTATAAATAAAGTTTTAAATACTGTTTTAAAATCTGAACTGTAACTGTAATATTTGCTGCTGTATGTTTAACTATTTAGGTTGAATTTAATGTAGCTTTATTTTTTTTTTCTTGTGGTAAAAAAGCAAGTATGGTATTTTTTGCCGTATTTAAAATGTATTTTTCCTTTAAAAACACACTCGTAGATCTTATATGATGTTACTCTTCCATGGCTTTTTTTTTTTTTAAATTTAAAGTCCTATCTTTTGATGTCAAAGTACTGAGAGAAAATCAGTAATGCCCTAAGAAGGGGGGATGAGCTCCCCATTGGCAACTTAGGGAAGGTGGAGATAAAATTTTTCCTAGAACCCTTAACATAATCCACCCATGCGAACCCCGAAGGAGGAGTTCGTGGAGGAGTTTGTGGGTGAAGCGTGAACTTTTTTTTTTTCCTTTTTTTTTTTTTTTTTTTCCCTTCCCAGCCCCCCACTTCACTTTGATTTGGGGGCACGGAGTAAGGGAGCAGATGTTTGAAAGATGCTGGGCAAATGTTAGGTACCTTTGGTAGATAAATGGGAGGGAATTTTTGCCCGTTCCCCTGATTTATTATGGATATGGGATGGCGTTTTCCTCATAACTCTTTTGTACTGTAACAA